>VZSC01006302.1:63263-147532 GCA_013398225.1 Steatornis caripensis | reverse complement strand
CTTCCCCGCCTGCCCGGGGGGCGGGGGGGTCCCCGCCGCTGCCTGCCCCGCGGGGCCTCGGTCTGCCCTGCGAGTGGGCCTGGGGCAGCGGGCAGCCATCGTCGCCACCCCGGGCCGGGGCGTGAGAGGAGCGAGGGGTCCCGGCCCCCGGGTGCTGAGGGGAGCCTGCGGGCCCTGGGCCGTCAGGGTCGTGACAGCCGACGGGCCCCCAGCCCCTCAGCTGTGACGGGAAGCCGGGGCCCTTGGGCGTGAGGGCAGGCGGGGGATCTCAGCCTCACCAGCTTGAAGGGGTCTGGGGTACACCGGGCCGCGATGGCATCCTGGCACCCCTGCACCCTGAGGGGACCAGGGTCCGCGGGTGTGAGGGGAGGGCGGCTCCCAGACCCCCAGCGGTGAGGGCAGCCAGAGGGTCCCAGAGCCTGGGTCCTGAGGGGAGCCCGGGCCCCCTGGGCACTGAGGGGACTGAGGTCCCCGGGGCATCAGGGAGCGTGGGGCCCTTGAGCAGAGCTGGGGTTTTCTGGCCCTGAGCAAGGCTGGAGGAACCCAGGTCTGCTCCCGTCTCCCTCTGTTAGGAGGATGCAGAGGTCTTTGCCTTTCCTCTGCAGGAGTCTGTGCTGCCCCAAGCCTTGCTGGAGTGTGTGCGGGGAGCTGCGTCCCTCTGAATATGTCAGATCCTTGTCCCAGCGTTTCTTCCCCTTAGGGCACATTACCCAAATATGACTGCCAGGGAGAAGTCTGATGTTTGGCAGTGGTCAGCAAAAAGCTGACTAATCCCACACTAACGAAACCCCTAAGGTTTCTCCTTCTTCCTCCCTTCTCCTTGCAGCTGCTATAACGCATTTCAAAAGCAGACTGGCAAAATAGTGTCTTTATAAGCCCGGATGATTTTTCTGTGTGAAGCAGTTGCCACATTTACTAGGAGGGTGTTTGATGCCCTTTGTGGGGAAAACCTGTCTGTAAACAGGAAGGCAGACAAATCTGAGGGGAGGAAAAATGCCTCCTCAATTTGCTAGGTATTCTGAGTAAACTTCCCCAGAAAAGACAGGAAGACTGTCTCAGGCATATTTTTATTTCTCCTGCACGACCTGGAAACTTGCATTGGCTGATTTGATAAACCCAATTCCTGACTGCAGAATATTTCATTAGTTATGAAAAATTGTAATAGTTTAGTCAGATAGATACTCAGCAAAGAAACTTGAGTAGATCAAACTCTTTTTTAAATTACAATATCCCAGTTTTGAGACCACTGAAAGACCTGAGGAAACTTAAAATTCCCCTGTACCTAATATGGCACAGTTCTGTTGGTGGCTTGGCTAAGACAGGTGGCATGTTGCCGCCTCCCTTGGATTCTGCTGGGCAGCCATCATCCTGCTGATACGGTCTTGGCTTACAGTCCATAAGCAATGCGTGCAAGACACGTACAGATTTCAAAATCAGTTTCAGGACAAAATAATAAAAATTACATCACAAGGCTTCTTTGCAACATAATGCCATTTTGATGCAACATGACCCAGTGCCCCTCAGACTGCATTTCAGCTGACATACGCTTGTGTATCTTAAGTGAATCAGTTTTGCAAAACCAATCAATTCCATGGGCCATGATAGATCTTTTTTCACTTCTTTATAATTGAGATTGACATCCAGAATTACACAATATGCAGCAAAATTAGATTTTTATAAGTATAGCAACAATCCCTGCTGCAAATTTGCTCACCGTTTCTGACAAAGTCTAGCAGATCCTCTGCCCCTGGTGACACAGCAGGTGATGATTTTTCTTTTTATTTCGTGGCTGAGTACTATCCCAATGATACCCAACATGAATCACTTGAGGGGCAAAATAATACTAGGAATGTATTTTTAACTATGTTTGAAATTAGTTTAGCGAGGGGAGGCAAGGAAGAAAGCTGGCATACTGTAACCAACAACTGCCTGCACACAGGAAGAGTTTAAGAGCCAGTGAGTGAGTGTTTGGTACAGTAAATTTTGTATCAGACATCCTGTATTCTAGTGGTGAATTTGCTGCAGTCTGTGTGGTCTAATGCAGATCCTTCTTCTCAGTGCAGTTGTCTCCATTTGTAAAATAGCCCAGTGATGTTTAGCTTTCTAAACTGCTGTTATGCACAGCTTTAAAACTGTAAAATATTATACAGTTGCCAAATGAAAAAACATACTCGATCTGTTTCTACAAGGAGGGTTATATTGTGAACTTTGAATGGTATTATAGACAATAGTTAAAATACTCATCAAGATTTGTGAGATAGAGCAATAATTATTTGTATAGCACTTTCTCAGTTGCAGATTTCAATCAGCCACTTAGCAAAGATGTGTAAGACACCACTCTATGAATGAAGAAGCCCAGGGAAGCTGAGGCCAGGGTTATCAAAACTGTCTTCTAATTTTCTGCCCTCAAGTTTGGGACTTCAGTTTTGGATACTTAGTGGCTGACACTGACATCAGCTGGAGCTGTAGATTCTTGAGTCTTGTTAAAAAATAAATAAATGAGGTGTCTAAATCTGGACCCTCTCAAAATAGAAATATATGGACTTAAAAGACCTGTCTTAAATCTCAGAGTGAGTTGATGACACTCACAGAGATACATCTCCCGTCTCTCTCCTGGGCATATGCTCAATCCACTCCATCAAACTGTCCACGTCCATCCTAATGCAGAACTCTGGAGCGACAGACCCTGTGAACCATGCTTCCTGCTTTATAAGTGATGGTAATGATTTCTCTATTTAATATATAAAAGAAAGCTTTATTAATCCAAGTGTTATTTTTAGTTGGAATAAAGTACAGATTGCATATATTTAATGTGCTGAAATAGGGCAGTAAGCACCATATTGCATCTTTTACCCCTTACTAGTTTATTTCCTTATAAATAGTAAGTCTAGAAAAAACAGCATGTGCTGAGGATTACAAGTCACTTTTGGCCCTTAGCTCCGTCTGATCCATAACGAACCTATGGATCGAGAGAAAAACAATCATCACCAACAATGAGAGGGAAAGAGATGCTATTTACTCTTCTGGAAGTAGGACAGAAGCCAAGGAGCAAAACTGTATTTAACTGGTGCAGCAAAGTACCAGACGCCAAGATCCTGTAGCCTGTATATTGCAGATGGATGCCTCTTGAAAATTATAAAGGATTCCTAGAATACTTATTCCCTATACCTGCCAATTCTATTGCTTTGGTGGCAGAACCCTGTTTTTATCAGTAACCTACCAGATTTTCAGTTGAGTGGCCCCATACATGATTTTTCTGGACATAGCAGACTCAAAGCACATGTGATGTATGGCCAATCTGTGCAGGCATAGAGAGCCCAGGGTGTCCAGAACATATTGTCCTTGTGGCACAGGCACAGCCCGTCAGCGCATGCACAGTAGGTCCCTCAGGACTCCTGCTGGTTTCTTCATTAAAAATGTCCGCAGGTATAATGATCTACGGAGATTGTACCGCCGAGCAAATCGTGAACAAATGGTGCAGTTCTCATTGGAGCCTACTTTGTTTCATCCCAAATCGGAATTTTTCCTTATCCTATGGGGTGTATTAATACAGAAATCCAACACACAAATAGTCCTAGCAGCAAGGCATATTGAACCATTCTAGAGTTTTGTGTTGAAAATCTTCTTAATGCAAAAAAAATCAATCTTATACTTTAGAATTCCATAATAAATGCAGTGCGATTTGAATGCTAACAACAATCACCATTTACCTTCTTTTCTTTATATAAAAGACTAAGCAAAACATTATTTTACTGTTTCAGAGTATTTATAAAACCACTTTGAATTTAAGTGGGATAGCACATGGAACCATCTGCTCCATTTCCTCAAGGTCTTTGAGAGGATAACTTACTGAAGAGTATTCCTCTACATCAGTGCAAAAAATACAATAACTTTGTTAGAACTTGCATTTTTGCTCTACTGAACTTCTTTAAGGCTATTACATCTTTAAGGCATTTTGCATCTCCTAGGTAAGGTAGCGTTATGTACAGTGCATGAATAATTATTTGAGTTCTGTCACAGATGTTCATTATTGTCTTGTTATATCACGGACTACAGAAGTCCTTGGTTTTGGGTATAAGCCGTTTCTTCATTTTCTGTTTATTAACAATATGCTTTTATGCTTCCTTAAATGTCNAAGGTAGCGTTATGTACAGTGCATGAATAATTATTTGAGTTCTGTCACAGATGTTCATTATTGTCTTGTTATATCACGGACTACAGAAGTCCTTGGTTTTGGGTATAAGCCGTTTCTTCATTTTCTGTTTATTAACAATATTCTTTTATGCTTCCTTAAATGTCCCAGACATCATTTAAGTAATACCAGCAGCACTTATATATAATATATAAAATAAGCACTTCCATTTAAGTGATTGGTTCCTAAACAGATATTCTTTGGAGTTACTTTGACCTGACAAATACACAGCCTAAAACAGTTGTAGGTCTTGAAATGTCCAAGGAAAAGTAGTATAATAGTAAATTTTTTGTCAATACAAGCAGCCTTATTACATCTGTAATAATTTGTGCTCGCCAGAGTACAAGTTGCGAGATAGCCCAAAGCAGTAGTTTCCATGCTGGTCTTCAGGAGAGCAGAAAGTGCAGCAATCCTTCTGTGAGTTTTGGAAGTCACACAGAATGCCTTAGAGGAAAGTCATAGTCTGCGTGCANTGTAATAATTTGTGCTCGCCAGAGTACAAGTTGCGAGATAGCCCAAAGCAGTAGTTTCCATGCTGGTCTTCAGGAGAGCAGAAAGTGCAGCAATCCTTCTGTGAGTTTTGGAAGTCACACAGAATGCCTTAGAGGAAAGTCATAGTCTGCATGCAGTGTGTTACGTAGTTAAATTGACAGCATCGCAGCAACTTGGTTAAAAAAATTTCTCAACATCTGTGAAAATCAAACTCTTTGTGGAACAATCGCGTGTCTGATTAGTAGACAGCGCTGGCTGAGAGTCAAGTATGCTTTTACTCACGCCAAATAAAGTGTGTGCCACAAGCAGCGGTTCCTTCTCCCATGTTCAATTAGACGGTGCTGTACCAAGGTCCTGCCCAAGATGTTCTGTTACCTGCAAGCCAAACAGCGTGGCTGCAGATTAGCTCGTGTTGCTGCAAGAGTTGGCTGTTTGACTGACAGCTGTTGGGAGATTTGTGCTGCTTGCGTTACTTCTGGAGAGCCTCGGCAGAAGCTTAATGAGAAACACTGCATCCTGCAAGAGTGAAAAGCTGAATCAGGACTTACCAGCAATTGCGTATTGTGAAATGCTGCACAGCGCTGGAACAGAGCTGGCATGCACTGTACTGCACTGCAGAAAAAGACAAAGTTGGAGCAAGAAGCAGTTATCTTTTACCATGGATGCCAACAGTATAAGACTGTTATACTGTGAAGGTCTTTTGAAAAATTAATAGTGTACTTGATGCGTCACCTTTCCAGTGAATCTGAGCATTTCCGTCTGTTAAAATAACTGTGCTCTCACATAAATTTTCATGCTCTACAGACCCAAGTTTATGTCATGTTTGTTGAAGGAGGCTGCCAGGAAAGTATCAAGCCCTTAAGGCATAATAAGCCCAGGGAAATTTGTTTGTTTGGATGGTGCAATGAATCCACCTTGTTAATTTAGCTCAGTTTGGTGCTTATTGCTGATAGTGGAGTGCTACGAAAATTAAAAGAAAAATAGTCTAAGAGGTACAGTACAATTAGAAGTGAAACATACATTAAACTCCCCCAAGGAATTTATCCTTTAATCTTCTCTAATTTTAACTGCTTTTTCTAGGCTTATTTTCCTACCTGTTTTTTAATGTGTTCCAGATCTCAGCGTTACCAAGCTCTTATCTTTCCGTCTTTCCTTGAAGCCCCTGAAAAGGCTTTGATGATATCACTAGAGATGTCACTTGGGTTGTACTTTGAGCGACAGCTCGATAATCAGCCTTTATGAGTAAACGCATAGTATCAGAGTACGAGAGGGAGGACCCATGGGGCCAGACTCAGAGAAGGATTTAAGCAGCAGGTCCTTATCCACCAGAGTTCACTGCTCTGACCCGGGTGGTCTTCCATGGGACAGATTTTATATGTGAAATACAGCCAGATTATCTGTCAATTCTACACACGTTTCTCAAGTCACACTTGGGTTTCCTTACAGTCCTTCTGAAGGGTGTTTTTGTGGAAACTTGCAAGTTGAGGTATTTGACCACAGAGCCGGCAAGGGGACCAGAAATTACTGCTAGAGAACCAGCGTCCCACCTGCTGGCCAAAGGACCACATAACCTCTGCTTCCATAAGAAACCAGCTAAAAAGATAAAGTTTTTCAGGCCTCTGGATGTTTGCAAGATAACATGTTACCAGCGTGGAAAAACACTCATCAGCAGAAAACAAATGGAGTTGGACTCCTTCACTTGTGGCGTGTGGATAAAGCTGGGCTAAACGCAGGGTCAGCAGCAGCAGAAGTTGCTCTGCTGCAGCTCAGCCGCGGCTCTTCTGCTTGGCGCTGCTGGGGACGGACATCCCTGTGGCTGCAGTTGCCTGGCACTATCTAGAGCAAACCCAGGAGGGTTCAAAGTCTCCACAAGGGGAACTGAGGCCCCAGGCACTACTTGGTTGAAATCTCACCTGCATAGTTGTTATTGCTTGTTATTTTTGTGAGAAAGGCGGTGTCCGTGCCTAAATAATGACACAATTCAAGCTGAATCAGATGAAAATAAATTGCCTTCTACTGCCAGATACACTCAGTGCAAAGGCTTGACATTAATGTGAGCCTGTGAAAAGCTTGGTGTGGGAGAGCTGTCTAGTATTATGTAAAAGAGACTCTGATTTCCCAAATAACATACATGCATTGTAACCACCAAATCATCTTTCTGTAGTGCCTATCTAAATCACTACAATTTCCAGCTTCTCTAACAACAGCCTTGCAAACCACAGCCTCCTTCAATATGCAGCTTTGACTCATCTCCAGGCCAGGGTGAAAAATAGTGTGTGTTCGGGCTCGGGCATAAAAAGCATGCATCATTCCTAGTCAACCTGCATTCTGACTTCTTCCCAATTTGCCAGTTTTGCTTTTGCAGCCTTCATAAAGTCCTCTTAATTCAGTTTTTGCGTGTTTACAGATAAAAGTCCAATGATTTAATCAGAAATAAACAGAAGAAAGACAGCAGATCTCATCATGCACTCTTGACATGTTCTTTTAACCTTTTTTTGTGTGATTTACGTGTAATTGATACTCCTTAGTCTTCAATACTTGTAGTTTCTCCCATAAAATACATGCTATTCTATAGAACTCTGTACATTGTAAAGCTTTCTAGGCAGAAATGACATCTTTCCTGATGTTTAGCACAGCAAGACCTTGATCTATTTGGGATCTTGGAGCACAATGTAACGTTAAGTCTAATAACTGCTATAGGAGAGTTCAAGAGCCTGAAGTCGGCGGGAGCTTCATCATTTGAAGCAGAACAAGCCCTTAAACAGAGCACGTCTCTCTCCTTCTCTTTCATTGTTTTTCTAGACCATAGTTTACACTAGGCATTTGCCCAGTTCCTTGCAGCACAGCCATCCTCCTTGGACCACAGCTCGTGCAGCCGATGCACACAGCAGCGTTACAGCCCTTTAACCCAAAGGCCTTTCAGCAAACACAATTCATTCAGCTAGAAAGTAATCAATAACTGACATAAATTTATTGTTGTCTTTCATGTAAGTTCCTTTAAATTCTTATTTGAGATATTAATTAGATTGTTTTCAGCCTATAGTTTGTAATTACTTAGTCCTCTCAGTTCCTTGAACTTGTCGTTCCTCAGTCTTGCAGATATGGTGATCATTCAGAATAAATAAAATTAACCTTGAAATAATCAGTAATGCACAAAGATAGCACTTCATCATGATTCTTTTTCTTCTTATTTCTGTTCTCTGAATATAAAAACAGGCAATGTTTTGCTCTCTCAGCTCATTCATTCAGATGTTTTTGTAAAACACTGACACTAGAAACTGCCCTGCACTTATTCCACGTCTGATGCGCCTATTAGTCAAACACCTACTCTCCAGATAAATGGAATTCAGCTCCAAGTGCGGAGACCCAGTCCACCAACCCCACAATGACATGTTCACAAATCTGTAAATCCTGGCTGTATACTTTCACCAGGAGACAGCTACAGAACAAGCTGAGTGTTTAAAGGCTGAGAAGAAAACCCATGATGAGACAAAAATTGACACTGAGAAATGTAGCGGTACGAACCAGAGCTGCACAGGGAATTGCTGTTGGGCATAAGTACCCCTCTGAAATGCATTTGCATGGATGGTGTACACATACACACACATACATTTCTATAGACACTAGCTGATTTCCTTTAAATCTGGAATCCAAGTTGAAAAAAAGAACATCTAAGCTTGAATGAAATATATCCTTTAAATTTTGAACTTCATAAGGTTAAAAATTACCCTGAAGCAAATTACAAAGCAACCCATCACTACTAAAACATACTGAAATCAATTGTTCAGGGTAGGTTTTTAATGCATTTCCCTCCTCTTTTCGTTCTCCTGTGAGTGTGTCGGCTGCAGTGCGCTGGCTCCCTAAGGCTGAGGGCACTTTCAGGGTATGCCTCCTACACCATCACAGCTCTGCACTGTGCTGAACCAGCTACCATCCAGCGTACATGAACACAGCCCAATACACCTCAGGGAGATGCACACCAGCATCTTCACTCAAGCAGCTTCACATGTAGCTAATCAATTTTTTAAATCAGGGAATAGAGAGTGAGTTGCGTAAGTGACAGGGTATATATGATTCCTTTTGGTTCCCAAAACCCTACTTCATTACAAAACATGTGCCATAGTAAAATATGTAAATTTGATGAACACCTTTGTAAAATGCCTGAATTGCTTAATTACTTCATTTTATTTGTGTATTTAGATTGTTTTAGCTGGGTTCAGCTGTTCCTAGTACCTGCTGAATATTTACAGCTCTGTGTTGCACTAAGGTGGTTATTTGGAGACTCTCTGGCTACTTACAGATTTCTGGGTATGTGTGGGCTCTGATTTACTCAGAGAGTGTAATGGAGTTACTGACTCCATTTCAGAGCCCTCCTATGGCCTTCTAGCCCCAGCAGCCCAATGACAGTATATCTGTTCCTGAGTTGCTGCAGGCCATAGACCAACATATTAATGTGAACTGGAATTGAGGATTACGCTAATACGTCAGACTGCGCAGTGGAGTGGGGAAATAGGGAAGAGAGCTGCGAACTGCGGCCTCAGCTGCCATCTCAGCATGAACCACAGAGCTCATGAGGGGGCCTGGAACTCCCACCTTGAATGTGGAACTTTATTATTTTATAGGCTGCCCTATTTATTTCTAATTTTTGCCTGCTCACTTGCATCCACTTTGAAAGGGGTCTTCTCATGGTACTGAGTCCGCGTTGGACTGGGTTGCAAGGATTATTCTCCGTCCTGTCTCAGACGGAAGTTACTCTGCTATGCTCAAACCCACTGCTTGCTGGCCCTTCAGCCTAGCAGTGACCGCTTTCCTGTGTACCAGCTGTCATAAACCCCAAATGATAACTTCTCTTATGCCATGGTTTTCTTAATAAAGCCTACACTTTTGTACTGGCCAAAGTGGTTTGAGCGCACAGTGCCAGCACACGGTTAGGCTCCTCCAGCCTGCTATTGCCGCTTCTATTGCTGCGATGCTGCTTCTTCTAGTGCAACCGCCCCACCGCTCTCTGGGAGTCAAAGTGCCACCGCTTGACTGACACAAACTCAGGTACTGCCCTGAGGGCGATGCAGCCGCCTTCTGCAGTGTCAGGATCCTGACAGTCTTGGGAGCTGGTCAGACCAAGCCCCGGATCCTCGCTCTCACTGCGTACCTTCACGCTGCTAGCCCTGCTGCATGGTTCCCTCTCTCCTGCCCTGAAATGGCGGCCAACAGAGTGGTTCTGTTTCCCTCTCTTTTGCACCATTATAGTTAGGCATTTTCCTTGGTTTCATCTGTTTTGCTTCATGTAGTATCCATGAAAGACCACCATACCTGTGTTCTCTGCCCTGATCCTCAAGTTTGTGAGCTGCTTCTAATCTTATCCCAGCAAGTTCAATCCCTCTTACTATTTGGAGAGTTACCTCTTAATAGTCTTTCCTGTAATTGTGTCTCCTCAAAATAAATTATTAGGAAATCCTTAAGGTCTCCAGAGCTACAGTTCGCCTACGGTATGCAAACGCTTACTCCTTGATCTGAAATGGTCTCTTTACTGGAGATAGCACTGGCACGAGAACTTAGAAGAATGCAAGCTGAAGACCTGGAGAATAAGAGGGGTTTGGACTTGGAGAGCCGTGCCAAGTAGCCAGGGCAAGCCTTCGGCTACCTCTTACGTGCAAGGTTTGCCTCAGCTTCAAAACTATCCCCATTGAAGACACCTTTTTATAGCCCTGCCCTTAGAGCTGTGCTGTGTCAGTCCAGAAAGCCTCAGCACAGACAGTCCCTGGCATAGCCAGGCTGGACAGTGCAGGTGAGAGGCCAGAAATTAAACAGCACTCCTCGTTCTGAGCAGTGAGTTATGAAATACGCATTCCTCGTGGGGCATTGGGAGTTGCTAAATGAGTTTCTGATAGTCTCCATAGCAATGGAAAAGCATACTCAGAAGAGAAACCACAGAGAAGATATATGCCAGAGATAGGTCTCCTTGACAACAACAGAGGCATGGGACTGAGAGAGCTGCCTGGAGAAGCTAAAGCTGGATCCTCATGTCCTCCTCTTCTGAAGTGACTCAGGACGTCAGAAGGGGCTACTCTAAATAAAAGCAATGAGCACCAAGATGAAAATAAATGGAACCACTAACACCAGGAACGAAACTACCACTGATTTATATGAATTGGAAATGTATGCCTGGGTATATCAGTTCCTTTGCCTACCTATATGAATTATGTATGACTTTTATATATTCACATGCTGCAAAGTCAAGTATTCAAAAATTGTCAGGCTTCCTATAGGCCATGCAGCTGTTTCCAGTCCTCCTGTTTGTTTGTCTTATGAGATATTTCTTAGTAACATGATCAAGGGAGATTTTTCTTATAGGACCCCTGCCTTGTTCAGCACACTAGGCAGATGATGCTTGCTGAATTTGGGAGTCAATGTTTTGTCTTTTCCTTGTTGTTCGGTAGCTTGCCTCAGGCCTTCTTTACTTCGTGCTGTACAAACGTATTCACAAAGACAGAATAAATTCCCTCATGACAATTTCTGCAGCAGTTATAGCAGCAAGGTTAAATGCTACCAAACTGGAATAATGCAAAAAATTCTAGCAAAAAAATAAACTGCAACTACAAAGGCAAAAAAGCAGGAAGAAGCAAGCCAAAACTGTTCCACAGCTGTGCCGCTCACCGGCTCGCCTGCAGCGCTCCAGCAGCCAACTTATCCAGCTGTTACTTTTGCTCTCATTTCCCTTTCTGTTTACCCAGATTTTGGTAAGTTTTTCTAGCCCGGGAGTACCCAAAGGCCCCCCTCACATCCCCCTCGCTGAGACCTCAGCCTCTCCAGGAAGAGATTAAGTTAGCTATGTGCTCTCTAAAGGAACTACAATACTTGGGGGAGGTCTAAAAAAATATAACAAATAAGTAATACCAAAACAATCAGGGCATCATTCAACTTCGTGCTGGGTTCTCCCAGTGAACTTTGGCACTGAGAGCAGATACTGCTGTACAGACTCAGGGTTGTAATTTAAAAATGAAGTGTAGGGCCCTGGTTTATTTTTCAGTCAGGTGCTTAACAGCAAAGTCCATACCATGGTTTATCATGTCAATGGTAAAGATAAAGCACAGTATTTTCAGGCACATAGAGTATCGCAAAACAGGAAGATCTGTCACTTTTGTATTAAATAAAAATCATAGCTGAGTTGGTCGAGACTTTATTGAAATTAAATCCTATTGTTTCCCTCATCTTGCTTGTAATTAAAGGAAGCAATTGCGCTTTGATTGTGTAGGCAATTTAAGATTAATTCCATTGTTACAACATACTTCAGTTATTAGCTGAAGGATGCAAATCTCCCAGGACTGCTGAATGACTCCTGCCATGTTCCTTCTCCCTCTCTCCCAGCTGACCCTTCCTTGCCTTGGAGTTTTCAATATTTCCTGGAAACCAGGAGGAATCTACGAATGTTCCTGCAGCAGTGTCAGCAAAGAGGGCTTTTACTGTTTGCTCCTGGCAGTCAGCTTAAAAAAAAAAAAAAAAAAACAAAGAAAGAAAAAGAAGGAAAAGGGAAACCACGATCAGAACCTGGGGCCCAGCAGGCTCTAGGCTGGGAGTGATGGGTTCCCAAGACATGCGGCTTGCTGAGGAGCCCTGCTTTCCTTCAGGTCAGCTGCTGCGGAATCCTGGCAGGTCATTCTGGACCACAGTTTGTCCCTGTAAGAGGGAAAGGGCCACCAAGGCACGAGGATGAATTCACCGAGAGCTGGTCTCATCCTACAGATATAATTGCTGGTACAGTGTAAAGTACAATCACATTGACTTTGGGCTCATCCATGTCCTCTGCTCGTAGTCAATGTTATTACTCCCTTTTATCTTTCTGAGTGTATTTTTCATTTTCTACACGAAGTGGATTTATTTTGTAGTTAGCCCAAAGCTGCACGTACTGCCCCTGCTCCTCGAGGAAGTTTTTCTTCCAGAGACCATGATGTCATCAGTGACTTGGACCTGGCTATTCTGGACACTGTGTGCAGACACTTGTGTGCCAAATGAAAAAGAACAATGGCAAAATATTTCACAGACTGACAACAAGAGAGACTGTGTCGCACAAGGTGCCTGCCTGTGGAGCCAATTAAATACACAGCACTTGAAGAGAGCTTCAAAACACGTTCAGTGTGAAAGCACAAACCCAGCAAACAGGCAAGTCCCAGAAAAGACAACATATTGAAAAAAGAAGGGCGATTTCCTTAATGCCTTTTATCCATGTGTGCAAAGCTGACAGTCTTCATAAGCCCTGGGATAGATCTTGTCCACATTGTGTGAGTAATACCATTTGTCTTGTGGCTAGAAATGACCCCATGTCTGCTTCAGTTTAACCTCGCAGCTCTCCGACCCACGGTTTCTTTTGCTGTTGCTGCAACGCAGCCACCTCTGGAGCAGAGAGCAATAGCCTGAAACACAGCTCAGCGATTCCCCATGGTGAACACAGGGAGAAAACCTTCACCATCCCAGGCTGTGGGGGTTGCTCAGGCCCTTCAGAGGTCAAATATTCTCCCTGAAGTTAGGAGAATCTATACATAAAGATCGATACGGCCCAGCCCGATACAGCGACAGGGGTTGTATGTCAACTTGACTTCAGTTGAGCTACAGGTAAGCAGGACCAAGAGAGCGTAGGTCAGGAACACTAACGCGAGCCCACCAAAAGTGCCTTTTCTCCTCCCTTTCTTTTTCAGACTTGTTTTTTCTTTAATTGAGACAGAAGACATGAAAGGGGAACACTAAACAAATCAACCATGAACTCGGCATAAAAGGAAGTTTTAATGACTATCCCGACCTCCAGCTTTCTAAGGGATCAATATTCCTTCTGCACCAAGTGTAGCAGCAGCATTAAATGATACTTAGGATATTATTAAACCACCAAACAAGAGCAGAAATTGGAATACAACTGCTATGAAGGCTGCTAGGCTGCAAACAGATCTCAGCCATGTGTGGGAAGACTTTCACTTACTCTTAAGGACTGTGGTAAGAGAGAGAGTGCAAAGGGTTTCATTAGCAGGATAAAGGAATTGCACAAGATTTTTGGCCAAAGAAACATTCCACCCCTGGAAGTCAGGCTCTCCCCTAACAGGGAATTTGTCCCTATACCTCTAACTTAGTCTCTTGCTCTTCTGTACGACATCTCCACCCATTCCTTTGATATATGACAGGCTTATTTTTAACTCTAGGCCGAAACAAAACCAAAATCCTGCAGTAAAATGGCTACAATGCTGTACTTGAGCTCCCTATTGCAGCCTTGGCTGTATTCATTTGAAACAGTGGCTGGATACAAATTTTGCAAATTGTTCAGGTCTTTATAAAAAAGCTAAGCTATAAGCCTTGAAGAAGACACCTCTTGTGCAAAATGAGCAGTTTCCAGTCTGAGGATGTGCCCTGTCACAGAAAGAGTGCAAACTTGAATAGCTTCTGGTGAGACATTGAGCAATGTGAAATGAAAAACTGAATTGGAAAGCAAATGAGCAGAAGCGAGTCAATACACAGCCTGTCAAATATAGAAGCGATTTTCAAAGTGATGATAGCTGAAAGTAAAAAAATAGATCTTTTTTACAGATGCAATCAACAGAGTCCCTACCTGGCACAAATTCATTGCAGCAGTGGAATAACCCCGAGACTGAAGCAGGGACTGGAGGGTTTCAGGTGTTGGCTTTTGACAGATGATGAGAATTTCTCCTCCTCAAAGAAAGCTGGACCAGCAGTGACACACACCCCGAGGACAGCTCCTCATGCTGGAAGCTCTCAGTGCTGGCCAGCCTGGGGACCGTACTCCTATTGAACTCCACTGATTCGGCATCCCTGTTGTGTATTTTGTCACCTTCCCTTACCCTATTCTGGCTCTCGCTGCAGGACATGGTCTTCTGTTCCCAGCTCACGATGCACAGCTGAGACTCAGGGTTTGATGGATACAGGTGGGACCAGTGTTCCAAGGAGGCCACATGCCCCTGTCTCTGTTGGGGTTGGGCTCGCAGGGCAAAACTCTGGCTGTGCTGAGAAAATTCAGGAGTAATTCAGCAGAAAGAGATGTAACGAACATGTTTAGGAAATACTGAAAGAAAACAGCTGTGCTATTATTTTACCTGTCTCTTCTACAAACTTCTCTACTCACTATGTTTCTGTGGGTTTAAAAGCCAAGTCCTCCTTTTTCACCGCCTAAAACACCTCCTCGATACCTTTTGTGGGGTGGCAGGGATGAGAACTTTGAAAAGCTCCCTCTGATGGGAGGAGGAGAAGATAACCAGACATTGTTGGAGCTCACCTGACTGCCTGCTGCTGGGCAGACCGTAAAATCACATCCCCTAACCCAACCTTTTTTTGTAAAGCACGATACCAATATCCTGCAATATGCACATGTGATGAGGGCAGAGCAGGAAAGGACTGTGAAGACTTTTGGACCAGGTGTCTCCTAGCGGACACAGTCGGGGCACCCATGTCCCTGTGTCTGCCCTGGCCAGGGCCACTGCAGTGCCACAAAACAGGGTGGCTGGTCTCAGAGAGGAAAAGGAAAACAAAATCAGCGATGAAACCTTTAACAACTTCTTTCGGTTCTGAAGTGTAGAAATGGAGTAGAAATGGAGTCAAGGCAAAGTTAGACTTGTGCTGTCACAGTCTCACATCCCTGCCGTCACCACAGCGCACAGCGTGTTTGCCCCAGCTCCTCCATCCAGACTGACTCCAGCTTGTGAGTGTAAGGCTTGAACCTACCAGTTTCCCCAATCCCTGGGGAAAGCCAGCAGGCTGGAAGGGCACTGAAACACTGGACTCTGCCCGTGCAGGGACACTGCCCATCATGCACACTGAGCTGAGAAGGTGTGAAATACAAGTTCTGGTGCTCGCAGAGCTTGGACAGGAGCGGAACAGTCCTGCAGTATCTCCTCTTCCTCCCTTCCCCACAGCCTGTGCAGACAGAGGGGGAACACAGGGGACTTTCAAGGGACGAGTTTCTATACATTGTGACCTGGATGGCAGATCCTAACTTCTGTCTGCTGAGAAGGGCTCATCACTTCCACCGCTCCTCACCTTTCTCCTTTTCTTGTCTCCACATCTTCCCTTGTCAGCTTTTCCTTACTCTCTCAACCTCCATCTCCTTCTTCGCACAGTCTTGACCACATAAACCAAGACTTTCCCACCCTCTTTTCATTTAAACCTTTTCCACTTTGTGTTTTCCTCTTCTCCCCTTCTTTCTTCTCGCACCTGTCCTTTTCCCCGCTCACCCAGATATCATGCCCTCGTTTTGTTCCTGAGTGCGGTCCCTCACCCTGTAGGTTACAGACATTAGGCAAACGCATTTCTAGAAACACCTCCAGCCATTGGAAGCAACAAGTGGTCAACAGCCTGAGGAAAGCGTGCCACAGGCCAGCAGGGTCATCTGCTGGTTGCCACCCACAGATACCATTACAGACCAAGGTGGTGATCCCAAACCTGGATTTAGGTTTCCTTTGATGTCAGGAAGTCTAGATGAGGCTGTCACCCCCATCCCAGATCCCAGTACCTCCGTGGGGTGCTGGGGTCCCCACGGTCCCTCCTTCCACCCACAGCGGCGCAGGCGGCTGCGGCTCCCGCAGAAGCCAGCATGAAGGGGTTCCGTTCTGCCATGCCCATGCAATTCTTACTATCATCAGCAGATGGCCAAATATTACCACACATTCATAACATTTACATGAAAAAGGCCACGTAATTGGGTAGAAAACGCCTTTCCTTGCCAGAAGCATGTATTTATAAAATGGCATATGTGCATTTGGCATTTACCTTTCTATATGCTATATCACCAAATGCGTGACAAATGTTAACACTCATTTCCTTTCCCACTCATGACATGCTTCCCAAAGTAAAGAGCATTAAGCAAACAAGTAGTAGGATAAAGCTCTGCTCTAAACCACCTAAATATTATTTCTTATGTCAAATTTGTTTTATGATAAATAAAATAAAAACCCAAGGCCTAGACCTAGCTGCAGTGAAGCGAACATTCGCAGCAGCTGGCAGCAGGTGGCAGAGCAAAGGCGCTGTCGCACAGAGCGAGAGGCAACTGGAATTTGAATGCAGAAAGTGTTTCATTAAATACGTAAAAAGGCCCAGCAAGGGATTGTTTTTGCAAACGCACGATTTTTCTAGTTTTACCTGTTTTGAAGAAAAGCACGCAAATCTGCTCTTGCTCTGCCTCACAAGGGTGCAGGAGCTTCAACTTCACGCTTTAACGTTGCATAAAATAATCAATATGGGCGCAAACACTAACATGACTAATAGGAGCAAAAAGCCAAGGAATAACCTTTCCAGCATCCCCTCAGGGCACGCCCTGGCAGACAGTTGGGCGCACATTGGGCTGATTCAGCCAGGACACGTGCCAGACAGTGAAAACGAGCTGGCTGTAGTTGCAGAGGAACAGGAGCACAGGCACAGCGGTACCCAATTCTCCATTGCCTTTTCAGGACCGTGGCAGAAACACGCACCCATGTTTTGCCGCTTTGGCCAGGTCTCCCAGGCCGTTGCTGCTGTTGTCTGCCAGATCCACCTTTCCCAGGGCTGGTCAGGAATAACAACTCAGTATCTGGCTCCACATCCTTTTCTGTGCATCAGTTAAAGAGGACAAAGGGAGAGGAAACAGCTCCATCACTCAAGCATGTTTCAAGAGAACAATTTTCCCAAAACGCTGAGTTTCCAGTAGCTCGAGAATTGCCACTTAATCTTTAAATTATTAAAGATTACTCTAGGGTGCCCACCATAACCAGACCAAAATGCCTCCTCTGTTGTGCAGCACTGTATTTTACTTTTCCTCAAACTGTTTGAGCTCTGTTCCAGCTTGCCAGCTAGCTGGGTAGTAACACGGGCCAGGGGAAGGCTCTTGGTGTCGCAGTCACCTGCAGGAAACACGCGACTGCCCCATTCCCGTACCCTCCTTAAGTCTTGGCTGACATTTATCAAGAATGGTGTCCTGCAACTCTCAGGTACATGAAGGATGTAAGATGTCTTTCCAAAAATGTACAATCTGTGGACCAAGCTGGCAAAGAAGGCCAAATTCATACTTGATTTCTTCCTTTCATGCTAAATCAATAAGACTACAGGTATGCATGCAGGGCTTTCAGGCTGGGAGCCAATGCTCCCACCTGTTAGCCCTGCCCACATCTTAGGAGGGGTGTGGAGATGCTCCAGATGAGATCCTGGGTGTAAAACACACAGCAGCATAATCTACCCTGGATTAAACAGCGAGTGATATTCAGAGATCACTTCCCTTGAGCAGGAATTTGATCCCTGGTTTGGATGCTGCAGGACTCCTCCTGGCAGCTTCTGACGCACAGCAGAAACCCTCTCCCACCAGCAGCGTTCAGGTCCTCATGCCTGACGGAGACCTTCTGTCTCACAAACAGCATCGCTCCTGAAAAAGCATCTGTCCTTGCAATCACACATCCCTCCCTGATAACCGGGCAGTGGGTTATCGAGGAGATCCCAGACCTCCGTCCCCTCCCTCAGCTGTCCAGATCAAGACCTTCCTACCCCAAGAGCCCTGCCTGCATGCCCCCACTGCCTTCACCTTCCCGACACCACCTTTGCTAGGGCTCAGAGTCCTGTGGCTCTTGCATCACCACTCTCCAGCTTGGATGTACTCCCAGACATATCCAGTTACACACAACGAGGAGATGTGAGTGCAGCAACAGGAGCTACAGCGTGTCCTTGAGAGTCTCGGGCAGACAGGACTAGGATGTGCCCCAAGCGGCACACACAGCCTCAGCCTGATTTTTCAGGTTTATCAGATTATGCTCAATTTTCCACTTTGTGCAATCTCCAGTTTGGCTCGATGTCCATGTGCAAGCTTTTGATCGCTCTTGAGAAATATTATTTGCACTATTCTGGAATTTGAAAAGGGTGAAAGGTGCTAATGAGGGGCTGCTGCCCCCAGCTGGGACCCTGCCAAGGAAGCTCTTGCTCTAGGACAGCTCAAAAGAGAGAGAGCACTGAGGGCCAGACCCCAGTATCGAGTTGGTAGATGCTATACTGCAGTTCCTTTCTGCCCACCCGTGAAAGCCCCTGTCTCTGCCACCTCATCTCCAAGACCTGCCTGTCCCTTTGTGGAGGCTCCTTGGGGCAGGCACTTGGCTGAGCCGGGCTGGCAGTCCCCCTGCACAGCAGCTGCCCCGAAGAGGCACTGTCCAACAGTGCCACTGAGCGAGACCATCCCTGAACAGGGGCTGAAGGACAACCTTGCTGTCTAAAATAACCTCTTGCAGTAAATCCTAGGAGGAGCTGCAATACTCTGACCGTCGGAAACCTGCCGTTGCCTCCATGCGCAGACATCACTTTGCCAGGGGCTGGGACATGCTTACAGCCATGCATCACCTTGGGCTCCTGCCATTTTGGAAACCAGTCCCTAGAAGTCCTTTTTGTGTATTGTATTTGTACCTACAGTAACTCATTTCAGGATTTTCCAGCTTTAAAAGGAGCCTGTCAGAGCATGGAGACTTAAAATAATTTTTTCTTCAGCTTAACATATTTATAGAGTTATCTGTGGCTCAACAATCTGATTTAATCTATTTGAGTAGATATAATTTAAGTACCAAACTTTTCAATTTGAGAAAATAACTGCTTTTGTCTTCTGAGAGCCCTATTATGACTGAGGGTATCACTGACTTTATGACAAACATAATTCCACTCTCAGACATTGGTAATCCTAGTAGGCAGTTTTAGAAACATGCAATTCTATATATGTCAGAGAAAACAGATCATCTGAAAGTAAAATGGCTCACCAAAGAATAAACAAAGCATCCTGCCAATCTTTTGTGCACCAGATTTTCTTGACTGTGTGCTGGGGACTTCCACAGAGGCACATTTTGAGCCCAAGCCCCTTTTTGATGCCTGTTCCCAAACTGAACAAACCCAGAGGGAAGGGGTCCGCTGTGCCAGAGGGGTGAGCCCAGGACGGGGGATGCAGGCAGCCCCTGACACTGGCGGGGGTTGTTGTTGCTGCGTGCAGGGGAGATCAGCCCCTGAGGCAGAAACCCCCCGTCCCTAGCCCCATGCGCCCAAGACCTGTTCGGTTTTCGGGCAGTCATCGGGTGGAAACCACAAGGTAATCTCCGCACGTGTACATTAATAGCCGCCTGCTCCCATCCTAATCACGCCAGCCACGAGGCGGCTGCTAAGCAACTAAACCCTGGCGAGGAGGCACTTTTGAGATAATGCTAAAAATAGTCCCCAGCAGGCAAGACGGAGTGAGCAGCCGTAGCAGGTGACGTCAAGTTTCTTACTGCTGCCCTCTCTGTCGTCGTTTGCAGATGCCTTCGATGACCAGGCGAGTTCCTCTGGGCCTCCCCTGTGCATCCAGCCCCAGCCTGTGCCCGAAGCTGGGCACAGCCCCCCAGCAGCATCCCTGGCAGCAGCCCTGTGGGGAAGGTGCAGGGCATTGGGGTGGCCTTCCCCTGCACTGCCTGTGCTGGATCCTCAGCCGGTAGGGGAAGGAAGGGGAAGGAGGTCCTGAGCAAATCTAGTGTTAAAAGGAGCAATTTGATTAAACTGACAAAATCACACACACAATTGGAAGTGACAAATAGCATCTATGACTTCGATATAAATGAGAGACAGAGCACGCATGCCCCTCTGTCTTTCCAGTCTGTTGCTCTGGGCAATTGAAATCCCTTTTGTAGCTAGTCGGTACTGAACTCTGTTTGCATCTATCTTCACACAAGGACAGAAGACAAAATAAGGCAAGACACAGGAAAAGGTGCGCATATCCTTTATGCAGCAGCACTTGAATTTCCAGGTCCAGAAGAGAGAGAAGTGGCAGGAGAGCGCCTTGCATTTTACCTGTTTGGCCCTAACACATCACACTCCTCTGAAGGGCAGAGCCAGCCCCGGCACAGCCTCTCCCCACGGGCTCAGTCCTGCTCAGATTGGGCCTCTCCACCTTTTTTGTGGAGGCACAGTGCAAACCACACCAGGGAACTGATCCAGTGCAAGAATCAGCTCCCTTCTGTGCTCGTTTCTTTCATTTTATAGTTCTTGAATGATGGCTGAAGCCAGCACAGCAGCCACCTGCGACCACCTCTCAGGAATGTATTTTGGCAGTAAGAAATTTCTTGAGCACCCCCTTTCTCCATGAGCAGCAGCCCCTCTCCAGCCCCCTTAACCACATCAGGGAAATTATCAGGCTGAAAAGAGCCCCCCGACCCCATTTCGCCAGGGTAATTTTGGCCCAGGTCTGCTCACACCGAGTCCCGTGCCAGCCACCAGGGGTTCCAGCAGGGCTGGGGTGTGAAGGAGGGTGCCTGCTCCCCATAAGAGCTGTGGGCAGGGAGGGGTGCCTTAGTCACAGGCGTTGGGCAACAGCCTCCTCCACCTCCTTGCAACACCAGACCGCAGGAACAGGAAAGTGCGCAGGTGCCACCCCATGTTTAAGGATGACTGTTGCTTTAAATCATGCATCTGAGAGATGTGTTTTACTCCTCAGAACACCACTTTCTTTCAAAGCAGTGACCCAAGATCACAGGGAACTGATAAGCAAAGCTACTTGAGTACAGAACAGCATTATACTCCTCCCTGTTCAGAGCGGTGGAGGCAGAGGAACACCCCAGCCATGAGCAGGGCCCCATGCCACCCACATAAGCACTCCTGCACAGGCCGTGATCAGGACAAGCTTAACCCAGTGCTTAACCCAGGCAAGCACCTTTACCATGGTTTCTCCTGCCTCACCTCTTCTTCTGGCAGAACAGCATAAGGCCCTTGGTACCAGCCTTGCAAACCTCTGCACCAGATCTCAGAGCACTTCCCTCAGAGGTACCTGTGATGGCGATTCCCCTTTGCCCTGAATCAGCTCCTTTGGTTCCTGAAAATAAGCCCCAGGAGAAGGGAATGAGGTCTGAAGAGCAGCAGGCAGCTCCCAGCCAGCACCAACCCACTCACTCTTTCCAGGACTTCCCTTCCTGCACACAAAAACATGCTCACATGGAGAAAGGGCAGAGCTAGAAACCAAAGTTTCAAGTTCATTGCAGAGGAAATGGCCTCTCTGCAGCTGGGGAGAGGGCCATAAATTTCCCAGAGCGCGTAAGCGGGGACGTGGGTGCACATATGTCTTCCAAATACCAATGTCATTTTCAGTGGGAGTAAAAGCTAATTGATCTTTACCATGCAGCACTTCATTTCAGTGCCTTTTGTACATCAACACTACTAGTGAAACAAATACCAGATTTTACTAAAATGAGTACGTGTCAACATATTGATGACTAACACGCCCAGGCGCAAAGGGAGACTGAATTACTCAAAGAGTCTGCTTCAGCGGTTTTTATCCAGGAGTGATTCAAATATCCAGTCTGGAAATCCTGGTGCGTCCTAGGTCTTTCTTGCTCTTTCCCTGAAGCTGAGGTCTCGGTGCTTTTGGAAAGGGATTTCCAAGTGAGACATATTGTACGTGTTATTTGCACGCGTGCGGCACTGAAAACCTCAAGGCAGCAGCCACCGCTAAACCTTATAAAGTATCCAAATGGAGAGGGTTCAGCTCAAACAGAATGCCTGTAAATATTCTACAGCATGCTTTTCTTTACCATTCCTGGGCCATCCTTGCCGCCAAAGCACGCCAGTGATGTGACTGCATGATGAGCCCCGGGAAAGTGCAGCTGCCTGGGGCCCATAGATGCCCAACCTGTGGCTGCAGACTGCCACAGCTCCACATATACTTGCTGCTCCTCTTTACGGCTTACATTGACTGAATTATCATCAAAAAGCTGAAGGTTTGATACCTCACAGCTGTGAAGTATAAAGAAAGACCTTTAGAGATATTTTGCACCATAAATGTACTTGCCTGTGCTGGTCTATATCCAGGTGATAAATGAAGCCCGAGGCACTTGAAAGAGCTTCTTAATCTTTGAAAAGCAAACCAAAGCCAATAATCCTTTGTAGTTTTATTATACCATCCATCCAGTTTCTTTTGCTCTGCTTCCAAAAGCATTTGTGGCAGCTGGGCAGTCTCTAGTTTCCATCCTGGCAGGGTTTGCTGCAGAGCCCCGCAGGCAGAGGCACCAGCGCTGCTGAGAAGGAGTGGGGTGAGGAGCAAGGAACCAGCTTCAGCTGGAGAAAAAGGGATGTGGAGGGCTAGCCTCAGACTCAGCAAGGGATGCCCAGACCCTCAAGGCATCTCCCTTCCCAACTGCAGTCGCCTGCTGCTGCAAAGACTCTCAGGTACTGCAACCAGCAACAGAGTTTGGTTTCTCCTGTGAGAGCATGAATGCTCTTTTCCAAGGGGTATTGCGGCATCCCAAGCCATCTCTGAACTGTCTGAGCACCAGCAGCTCTCAGCAAAACCTTCAGCAGTTCTGGATTTTCTGGTTTCTGTTCCAAACCGCCTGTCCCGGCCGCAGCTCTGACTCATCCTGGGCAGCCAAAGGGCTTCTTCTGGTCTACTCGCTTATCACTGTTTCAAGGAATACAGGAAGAGAGTCGAGCTCGCTGCTCCTGGGATGTTTTAAGAAATGGTTCAAGGAAGCAGTGAGTTGGCCAAACTCACTGCAGTCTTTTGCCTGCATTCTTTAGACCAGAACATTTTTACCCTTCAACCACTGGGGCACATTCAAGTCCTCAGCGAGTGAGAGGGAAAGGAACACTCCTAGGACCGGCGCTCTGTGTGTTTGCTAACAAAAGGCATTAAGAGGCAACTGAATATGAATTTGTGGTTGAAAAGGGCAAGTCCGAGGATCTCGGCTGTTCAGGAGCTGCAGTTCAAATCGGCTGGGACCTCTGCATCCCCACTGAGTTATCCCACCATGCTGGCCTCAGACCTCACCAGGTTTGCAAGCCTTCTTCCTCGAGGCCAATTCTGACAAAACCTCAGATCTAAACCAAAAAATTCAGGTTGACCTTAAACTTCTACTAGATACAGCTCCACAGGCCATCTCTTATCTCCTGGAAAATCTCCTTGCAGATCTTTGGTGACTCTCGCAAGTCCCAGGCACTCACCCCAGCCTGCAGCCATCCACAGCTCTCTGCGGACCCAAACCCATCTGACATTAAAGACCTACCACCATCACACCCTTAGAGCAAGGTGGGAGGATGCCACAAATCCATGAGCTTGTTGTTGTGCTTTATTTCCCCCTCTAGGCTCCACCATGAAGTCTCTTTAATAATGTTTTTATAGCTCCATCAATCTTATTTAAACTTCAGTACAAATAAATTGCAGCACATTCACAGTCCCATCGCAGCCCTCTGACTCACCCAGTCCCAGCAGACATCATATATTAAATTAATTTTGGAATATATTCCAAAGAAAATGTTTCAGCTTCTTCAGCTAAGAACTCCCTATGCTGTATGTCAGGGCAAAGCAATGCAGGATATCTAATAGGAGGACTTTAATTAGCTGGTGATTAGCTTCATTAGGACTCAGCTCATGAATAATGTAAAACACCCTCGCCCTTGGCTCGGGGGAGATGGGGGAAATAGTAACTCTTACGCTGACGGCAGGAAAATGAAGCCTTGACCTGGGATTTTCTTCTCCTGCCCAGGATGTGGATCCCTCATCAGACACAGGGATGAATTCTGCAGTTTGTTACACCTTAAGTAACTCTAATAAATGAACTTGAGATTTACTCTGGCATCACTCAGAGCAGAGTTAAGCCCACAGACTAAAATGTTTACCAACTAGGTGGACAAAAAAGCCCTTTCCAGCTACTAATTTCTGCCCCATCAGTGCACAAAGCTTCTGGTACTCACGTAGGAGGCATAAAAGACTGAGGAAATTGAGGTCTGGGGTAACCAACCCACCTGCTTAAGACAAAACTTTCTGTACTGCTGGCTCAGAGCCACGTCACTTACTAAAAACATTCAGGCTTTTATTTTCCAGCTAGCTCTGGCCCCTGTACAGCAAACTGCAAGCTCCTGTTCGCTCTGGTTTTGTCTTCTGGTCCCATCCTTGGTATGTAATTCATGGTCCTGTGGGACGCAAAAAATCCCCCCAAACAAACAAAAAATAAACAAACAACAACAACCCCCCCCCCAAACCCCAATGTTTTATCCTGCTTTGCTGCAGCAGCAAGCGAGGCTGCATGCAGTGTCAGCCCAGGGACCGTGGGTGGTTGTGAGCCCACCTTCCCACAGAGCCGGGGGGATTTGTGAGCTGCAGCCTGTGCAGCACAACAGCGCACCGAGATGCCGAAGTGCCAAATATGCTTCTAAATAGAAAAAAAAAAAAGTGTGTTTAAACGGAATTACTATTTGACTTACTGGCTGACAAGATAATTAGTTGTCCCACACAGCTAATTAGCAAATTCCTGAGGCTGTAGTAACCATCAGACCAAAAGCACGCCAAACTCTGTGCTAATTCAGCCTTGCTGCATGTCTCCTCTGCCTCCTCTTATTATGCATCCTTATCTCCTTCCAGCAATGCTTGTGTGGGAATAGGAAACACCTTCCTATTTAACTGGCTGCACTCTGGAGTGGTTTCCAATCAGTGGACATCAACATCAGCTTTGGATGCAGAAATCTGGTTAATCTAATCTGCCTGGCTGGTTGATTAACATCTGTGAGGTTGGTCTTAAAGGGAGAATGCCTTCCAAGACCGGCCCAGGCTGACAGCGCTAACAGTGACAATTACGCAGGCTCACTCTTTCCCTATCCCATCACTTTCTGCACAGGGAGCCGCCTGGGCAGTGAAGAAGCTTGTCTTCTCGCCAAAGCCTGAGCACAGCAGCCAGAGCTTTTGCAGGGCAAAGCCCAGGCTGTGCCGAAGCAGCAGCTTTCAGCTCTGCTCCTTTAACTCCAACCACATTTCCATTCCCAAGAAAGAGGCAGAGAGGACCTGCATCGATGAGGACTTCGGAGGCAGACGGGCATATCTATCGACCTTGAAAAGCTATTGAAATGCTTCTCCGTGTAGCAAACTGAACTAAATCCTCCCAGGTCCTGCCAGCGTGTTTCATCATTCGCTATTTTTGCTGGTGCTGCGGTGTGTGTACCTGCACACACAAGGACCGTTGGTCGGCTCCAGCCATGGACTGACCTTTTGTTAAGACGCGCTGGGCAAGCCTGGAAAATGACTGAAAGTATTGAGGCTTTCCTGCTTGCTTTCTGAATCACATCTGGCTGCTCAGCAAAAGCAGCTCAGCGACATCCATGTCCTGCAGCTTTCCTGGAGAAATCCAGGTCTTCCCCAGTCCCTGGCAGCGTGCACATGCAGGCCCAGACGAGAGGGCTTGCACAGCCCGTGCAGCCATGGCACTGCCCCAGGATGCCCACTCTGCACTGAGCACCACGATGGCCCTCCTGGAGCCACCAGCCAGGAGGTTTTGGGGTGGACTTGACAGGGGAGGTGACGAGCAGTGCCTCCTACCCACCAGACCATGGAAAGCCATGACACTGATCCCCATCCTGCCTTTCCACATGGGGAAGGAGTTGGACCCCCACCAGGCTTGCACCGGCTCTGTGCAAGTGGGTGCATGCAGCGAGTCCCAGCCACAGGTTTGGGAACACGCCCTGGAGGTATCTTGAATTCATACTGGGCCAGGGCACCAAGGTGCCATACTCCCCTTTCCCCACCCCATGTCCTGGTCTCCACGAGACAGACGCTCAGCTGTACGGACCCAAGGGTGCTGCGACACAGCCCAGTTGGCCCCATGGGCCTTCGGGCAGGCACCCAGCTCCTCTTCGCTTTAATCCTGGTGGAGACGGCGTGGGGTAAGGGAAACGCTGACATTGGATCCGCAGGGATGCTCTAGCAGCAGCCATAGGGATGGCCAAAGGGGAAGCGGGGGAGAAGGAGGCTAAAATCAGACTTTTGCTTTGCTACCTCTTGCCAAGTTTCCTTGCCGCTATCACAATGGCACCATGACACTCAGAACCTTGGGGAGCTGTGGGATTTGCCAGGAAGGAGCACTGGGCTGCCCATCTCATGGCTCCTCTTCCCCAGTGCCTGCTGGACAGACTCTGCCCAATCTTTCTCAGTCTCCCATCCCAGCATGGGAGAGGGACACTGCTTCTTTTGGTCCTGAAAATAAAATGTATGGCCTCTGGCTCCTGAAACCACATTTTAGTTGAGCAATCATCATTTTGGTGCTGAGGATGGCTGGGATCGGTCCCACTCCTGTCAGCAGCAGAGGAAAGCAGCGGGTTTCGGCAGCCTGCGATACGAACACCGTGGCAGCTGATACGGTCTGCCCGCGATGACTCACCGCTGTTGATTTGGGCAGAGGCAAGAAAAACAGCCTGAAACACGCCAGTTCAACATTCGTATTCTCAGCAATGGGCTATTAACTCAGAGCAAGTCCCCGTCTCCCCTCTCATCTTCTTTCAGTGCAGCATCACTGAAATTTATTTTTCTATATTGGAAAAGTGATATATTGACAGCCTTATATTTGGGAAAGCAGCTTATGTCACTGCCAGAGATGTCACATACAAATGGATCACATCTGCATCAACAAAACGCCTGGCGCAGTTTGACCCTCTCATCTCCCCAGGCAATTTTTCTTTCTTTTTTGCAAGGCTGCTCAAATATTGGCTTTATTGCCACAGGAAGGATAGGAGTGGCCTATGGAGCAAATGCTCATGATAGCTTTTCAGGACTATTTTCACAGGGCTGTTCTCCCAAAAGCATTCACCCCAAAAGAGAGGTTTAAATCACGGTGAGGCCCCAGGGATGTATTTCAGCCCAACGCTGCGCAGCTGCAGCCAGACCATCAGATAGGACCATGTTCCCAATGGAGCTGAGCTGAGCAGTGACAGACAGTGCTTCCTGGCCGGCGAAGGGATCACACAGCACAAAGCAGCCTCAGTGGGGTTCAAAACAGGCCAGTGCAGCGTGGGTGGCAGCTCGGCTCCAGCCTCGCGTGGGAAGCGAGCCATCAGGTCACGTTTCCTACATCCAACCTCAGCAGCCACAAGTATTCACATCTATCTTTCCAATCATTTCCTTTTTCTTTTCCTTTGCAAAGGCAAGGGACCACAGATTAGTTGTTTGGACCCACACAAATGAAAAAGAAAGTCTGCTGTACTGAGAGATAACCTCTACAGCTCATGGTGCCCTGGAGCCGTCAAAGCATAGCCCCTGTTCTTTGAGAGAAATCACACTGGTGATTTTGTGGTGATGGATGGATGGATGGATGGATGGATGGATGGATGGATGGATGGATGGATGGATGGAGTGAGTCACGCTTAGCTCTGGGTGGTGCTCACCAGAGAGGGACCAGATATCCTGTTTTGTAAAGTTCATTCCTGAAACTTGTTGTGCTTAGTGGTAGTAGTTACCATTCAATCCTGGGCAACACACACAGTACACACTCTATATGAAACAGAGTTCTCTCTTGTTTGCTGATTGTAGACTCCATTTTTAAACTCAGGGAAGTGCTAATTACTTGGCTCCAGATATTGCAGTGTGCCACTGAAGCAAATAGATACGCCTGAGACTTTCCATGATTC
This sequence comes from Steatornis caripensis, assembly GCA_013398225.1. Lineage (NCBI taxonomy): Eukaryota > Metazoa > Chordata > Aves > Caprimulgiformes > Steatornithidae > Steatornis > Steatornis caripensis. Next base: position 119,460 of record VZSC01006302.1, on the reverse strand, counting down.
AATAATTAATTCTCAAATGTACAGAAAATCTTTATCTGTGTTGGGTTGAAACACTAAAACCAGATACTTGATCAAGCATTTGTTTGGAAGAAAGGGATGCTGGTGTCCCACAACACAGTATGCTTGCTTGGTTGCTCAGCTGGGGCTATCGGCAGCCACCACCACATCCCCTTGGCCAGTGCTGAGCATAGGTCAGGGCTCTTCCCTTGCACCCAGGGTCATTTCACAGAGTAACAGGTAATGGGAATAATGGTAAAAGCACATAGAAAGGAGAAAAACAGTGCATAAGCAACATTTCCCTAGCCAATGCACGTTGCTATAGGACCACTCTATAACTCCTCTATACCTCTCCTGATTTGCATAGCCAAAAGATGGCAGCACTCTCTCACGTATGTGCCGCTGCAAAAGCTCCCTCTCTCCCTACACATGCATACGAGGTGTCTAACTGCACTGTGGCCATGCACATGGGAGGGCTGTTTTCCGTCTCGCCTGCTGTAGCACGCAGCCAGACTAACGGCCGTGGGGCTGCAGCGGCAGCCACGCACCGTCCCAGTGCGCAGGCCAGGGACGATGCTGCTGCCTGCACGCAATGCCTGCTGCAGTGGTACTGGCCTTGCCCCCGCCAAACATTGCCTACCAGGGAAGAAACGGCAGTAATTATTTCATGCACGCCTGGTCATCCCCAGCAGCACTGAGCGGATGCTGGGTTGTCGATCCAGGAGTTTGCTAAGTGTCAGTGAAAGGACTTGTTCTTCATCTTCTGAGTGTTGCTTGGGGGAGGAAACGAGTTAATAGCATCCTTTGCCAAATTTTCAGTCTGGAATGACTCTTCCTTCCCCTGCTGCCCTCGGTGTGCACCCTCTTCCAGTTCAAGGGCACCTGCAGATCTCGAGCAGAGAAATTCAGATAAAACATCCAGTCTTGATTTTTGCCTTTCCCAAGGTGATAAATCCACCATGTGATTCCATCCACCTTTTTTTCCCTACGCTGCACCTATTTCTTGTCTGACTTTTTGCTGAGCTCTTTTGTGTGCACCCCCAGGAGCCTGCGGGTTATTGACCCGCTGGCCCCTGCGAAGGCTCAGTTCCCGTGGGACGCCGCCAGGCTGTTGCCGCTGCCTGGGATCACAGCCATCCCTCCTTCATTCCCAGCACTTTGCAAACAGAGGAACCTGAGGTTTGCTTTCAATAAATCTGATGCAAACATTTTCTTTATAATCCCTATGAAAACAGAAGGAACTAAGAGAGGTGGAGAGCTGCAGGGCAAATCAGATTGGCAGAGCAGATCATGACATTTGCACACAGAGGAAAGGCTAGAAGTGGCAGTCCCTTCCCACCACGGGTGACATGGGTGCCTGCACCCGGAAGGCGGCTTTATATCAAGAAGCCCATCGGCAATGGGGCATAACGGCGTGACGGAAGCCATGCTGAGTTCGGATAATCACATCTTCAGTGCATTAAGGTCGAAGTCAGGGCTGCACATTTCCAGGCCCCCAGGGCCCATCCGGCAGATCCGGAAAGCCCACAGCGGGGAAGCTACCGCAGCTCTGCAAGTGGGCTTGTGCAAAATTAAGGAGAAAAAACTTAATTTCTCTGGGCATGACGAGCCCAATATGCAATGCTGCATCCAGGGCAGGCAGAAATGCTCTTCAGTGCTGCTGGCTCTAATGGGGGGCCCCACTGCAGCCTCGTGCCCAGCTCCCTGCTCGGTTTCTCCTTCCCATGGGGCCCTGGCCGGTCTTTGCCATGCCACCAAGCGAGGCAGCGGGGGGTCCAACCTGACCTACCCCGGGCACCTCCAGCCAAATCACTCACGCACACCCTGCTTCCCAGCCACAACTCTGCCTCAATTCCCAGTGTTTCGCTTAAAACGTCACTTGGATTTTAACTTATGGGACACAAACCCCCTTCCAGGATGCTTCTGGGACTCCCACCTTTGGGGACTCCTGGCCTGAAGCAATGATCTCCCAGGGACCACAAAGCAGGGCAGTGGACTTGGTCGCTTGTTTTGGAGAGGGACAGGCCCTTTATCCCTGCTCACTGTTGACCACGATCACAGGCAGATTTAGTGTTAACCACGAGAGTGGTCTGAGCCCTCTGTGCTTAATGCTGTCACGTCAAAAGTAGCAACAGTGAAATATGTCACTCCCAGAGCTGAGGAGGGAAAATACATTCTAATTAGGACAAATTTTTACAAAGGAGAGCCTCTGAGGTGAGCCCTGTCTGCTCAGGTTGTAGCATCAACCAGAGATGCTCCCTTGCACCGGGTTTCAGGAAGACCTGCAGCTCTTCTCCATCACCCCGGGGAGCCTCTGGCTTGGGTTTCCACAGTGGACAGCCACTGCCACCAATATGGGAAAACTGGGTGGAGAAGCACCTGGGACAAAAATTAATTAGTGACAGCATTAATTAGGGGCAACAAGGTGGCCTCGCCTGCAAAAGCCACCATGCCATAGCCTCCTTGCCTGTCACAGGAGGGAGACCTGAGCTGGCAGCAGCTTTACATGGGTCATTCTCCTCCTCTGGCAGCCTGCGAGAGCCAGCTTTGATGGGAAACATTTCCTCAGGGCTCTTTGCTTAAAGAAAATGCATCAAACATTTTCCTTAGTGTGGAAAACTCGCCACGTGCCAGCTGCTCATTAAGCTCTACAACTTTCTGTCCTCTGCTCTGCGAGGGTGTTACTGCTCCAGCTGCTGCTCTCCGGCACAAGTACTCACAGCAAGGCATGCTAGAAGCCCAGATCCAGTCTTTACAAAACAAGGAATCTGGGATTTGGACCAACTGCAAACAAAAACTGACAGAGTAACATACTGAGCATGCTTGGTTTAGTGTTTTTTTCTTGATTTCCCACTGATCTGATGAGTTTCCATTCCAGTGCTGCCCAGGCTGCGGGGGTGGACGCCATGTCTGCAGCTCCCATGCAGTCACATACTTTCCCCTCCTTTTTCTTGGTATTTTTCATGCTGTCTGAGCAGCTCCCAGGGCTGGACACTGCCCAGGGGCCAGCATCTCTGCACCATCCCTGCGGGCGCTGCTGTCCCCCTCGGGGCGAGCAGGGCCGATGCTCCCTTTCGGGCTGTGCTGTCGGGCAAGCCTCACCATGGGGTAATGTTGGGGCAACCCTGGGGTAACCCTGGCGCAACATGGAGCACCCACCAGCCTGGGAAGAAAGATGTCTCCAGCAGCAGGGCACCCTCTGTGATACCTGGAAGCTGCTTTTGGCGGCATGTGAAACACCTCAGCCCCACTGATTTTTGGGCTTCCTTAAAAGTCCCTGCACTGGTCCAGCACTGGCAGAAGTGATGAGGACCCTCTGCGAAGCCAACGAGAGCCCGGCACTTCCACCCAGGCAGAATTTGGCCAGCAGCCCCAGCGTGACCTCAGCAGCATCGCTAGGGGACGAGCAGCAACAAACATTACAGCGACCTGCCATGGAAATAGGATCTTTATCATCTCTCTTGCAAAATGCAGAGCATAACATCTCCCAGATTTACTCTGGCAGGCATCTCGCTTGGTCTCTGGTGGTACTCAAGGATGCCTTGTCTGGGTTAATGGAAAAACCAAACACCCAGAGCTGTTTGGAAATTACATGTTCAAAATGAGCATAATAGAAAAACAAGAGCACAATATTGTATTTGCAGATGTGCTGCAAGGAGCAGAGTGAGCGTTATCACAGCACCCACCTGTAACTCATCCTGCGGGCTCCTCCGATGCCCAGCTTGTGCTGAAGTGTTCCAACAAAACAAGAGATGAGCTGCTTTCCTGAGAAAAAGGACCAACAGATCTAATCTCCGCAGGATGTTTATAAGCAACGGTAACAGCCTCCCTCAGATCACAGAGCGGCGTTGCTGCAACTCCAGGCGTCAAGCAGCGTTTCAGGCTTTGTGGAGCAGCTACCAGCAGGGAGGCAAGCGGCATTGGGCAAACCAGCCATCGCAGGAGCCACCACGTCCTTCCTGGGACACCCCACCGCCACCTTGGCAAGCACTGTGCCCTGGGTAGAAGGATGCCATGGACAAATACGGGTTCCCTGGGAACTCAGCTGCCTGGGGAGACAGAAAGACTAAGCAGGAAAAATTGTTACCCAGTAGCAATCAATAACCTTCAAGAAAAGGCAGAGGCCAGTGGCAGTCATGGCTTAGTAACAGTGATTTTAGGCTTGGTTTTTAAACTGCTTATTTACTATCGCAGACGGCATTTTATGATGAAAATAGGGATCTTTCTCGGTCCGGCATATGGGAGCTGTGCTCTTTTATGCCCTGGGCATTGCCAGGGAAGTCAGTGAAGGGGCACAAAGTAAATCAGCGCAGAATCCGGCTCCGTGAAAAATCTATCATCAGCAAAGAACCAGTTCCCCAAATCAGCTAGAAGGGATGAACCATTTAACTAAAATAAATTGCTGCAAGGGCAATTCAGAGAGTTAGAGAGGAAACTGCTTTTGTTCTTCAATCACCAATTCCACACTGACAATTGTACTGCATCCTTCTGGGCTTCCTCACTGCTACTCGCTGTCTTATAGGGCTTTTTCTCTCTGGGCATTTTCCCATGAAGAACGCCCAATTCTTTTTATTTTTCATGTACTTACCTCTCTCTTCTGGAAAGATCCTGATCAAGTTTAATTTTTAGTTTTGTTTTCCCCATCCCTGCTCTACTGCAGCTCCTGGTTTTGTTGTACCTCCGGCTGCAATTTCTCACCTGGGGCATCTTACCCAAACCACTCCTATTTGTTTTACTCCAGCCAGAAAACTAGACCCTCACCAGCAACTAATCCTTGTATGAAAGGAAGAAAATGCTAATAAATGGTGAGCCGTTACCATTTCCATCACTCAGGTAGCCCTTGCTGTAAATCAGCTTTCTGCACCCTCGCTGCAGGCAGCACTGCAGAGGCTGGCAAGCGGAGGGCGGGTACCTGCCACAGCACTGCCCGCATCTCCTCTTCACAGCGTCCAGCTACAGCGTCTTATTCTATCACTTAGCAAAAAGAGGCCACCAGGCCAAATTCAGATCGCATAACAATTTGGATGGTGGCAAAGGAATTGGAAGGTACATCAGCGCTATCTTTTTTCCTGGCCCTGCAGGGTTGGTTGGAGGTGATAATAGGGGAAAAAATAACAACCCACCCTTTACTTTAAAAAAAAAGAACAAAACAAAACAAGTAACAAAAACCCCCAAACAAACAAAAAGAAACACATCAAGTTTTGGGGGAATTCAGGGTCAGCTTTAGCACCAACTTCCACGCTTGGTTTCTCAGACTTGTGGAGACTGGGGACGGGAAGCAGACTTTGTGAAAACTGCCATAATCCACATAGCCCTGACTTAGGACATTTCAGAGTCAGTTTTGCATCAAAAAGCTTGGCAAAGTTTTGAAAGCTGAGGCTTATATAGAGGTGAACTTGGCGTCCAAGTGGGATTTTCTCTCCTAAACTATGAAAACCCATGAAACAGGGGTGGTAGCTGGATTTCCACCCAGCTAAGCGGAACCTCCAGCCCTGCAGTTTGGCTCAAAGCCCATGGGGTTTCGGCTGCTGTCAGACCAGACCTTGCGCAGGACCAGGGATGCTCTGAATCCGACCCCATTCTTTCAGGGTTACCTTCTCGGCCTGACCCCAACACTGTGGCGCCACTCCAACCGCCACATCGCCACCCTAAACAGTCATACATTATTGACAATGACAGGATCCAAGCTGGAGAGGCCTCATTTCAGTGGCGGGAGCCATGAGTCATCCCCTACAGCCTATAGCTTGTGCAACATATGGCAATGCTTTTTTAGAAATCCAGGGTGGAGAGAGGGAGAGACAGCACGCACCAAACCAGGGAGCGTGGCAAGACGCCCGTCTGGTAACAAAGTCTGCACGTGGCTGCAGAGGAGCTCCTGCATCCCTCTGTGGAGGAGGCACGTGGAGCCCAGGAAAGCCGCCATGGCGACTGTCCATCCCGGCATCCCACCCTCCTGCTGTCTCACTCGTGTGAGCTGCACTACTAACGGCCAGCCTGTTTGATTTTTCAATGGTGAATCCAAGCCAGAAGATACCCACAGCAAACAATCTTTTGGTAAATTAAGAGAGATCAGATTTCACCTTGCAAAAAGGATTTGGGTGACTCCTCCTCCTGAGACACTGGCAGACAGATTTAGCCCAAACTACAGACAGATTTTAGTTTCAACCACACAACTGTAAGTCTAGAAGCAATTCCACTATTATTAACGGCGTTGTTCTGGGTTCATTCCAGCACGCTAGAAATAAGAACCTGGCCCAGGACACAGGCAGGGACAGATGAATTGTCAATATATCACTGAGTCCGCCTTGTCCTCGTCTTTTTTTGAGGCAATACAAGAACAGCCTACCCTTGTTATACATCTTAGCAGCTGCTTCTGGGAACTGCGTTTGCAACTCACACGGATCGGGTCACCACCACAACCACAGCACCCAGGCAAGTGCCAAGGCAGCATCAACACAAGCCCGTCAGGCTGGGGCAAATCCCATTTCAATGGAACCACACTGGGTTTGGGACTAAATTGTTTAAAGAAACATCACAAAAAGTATCCAGGAGTACAAACGTTCAATAAGTCATCAGCGATGGCTGAAACTAATTTAACACTGCGGTTGTGGAAGTGGCACTTAATTAGCATTCGTGTTGCGGAGTCACACACTGATAATTCAAAATCGTATTCAAAAAGCGACCAGAGGAAATCATACTGATGCCAGAGATTGCCAGGGATGCAGCGGAGATGTGCTGCGCTATCTGCATGATGATAACTTGCAATACAATAGCCTACAACAGCCGCAGCCTTTCCAAGAAGGAGACTGAGCCTTGTGACAGCTGAGCCCCACGCAGAGCGAGCGACTGCTCCCGACCCAGCACAGATCTCACCTGAAGCAAGGCTCAGAGAAACTGCCCAACCAGAGATCGGACAGATTGGATTTCTGATTTATCGGGCCAAGATTCAGTCCCCAAAGCACACGATGCAAAACCTGCTATCCAGCTCTGCAGCCCTGCCTGGGCTCCAGGAGGCACCAGAGATGCAAACTCCCAGTGCTGGTTTTCCCAGGGTGATGAGAGCCATAGGCGTTAATTTATTTCTCAGTCTCTTTCCCATCTTTTTATCAAATCCAACATTGGTTTCTGTTTGAAGCTACGCATGAGATCACCTCTGCTTTGCTTCCTGGGGTGAGTGAGCATGGGGCAGACCTTCACCACGCTGCAGCAGACACAAGAGGTCAGCGACCAACATGAGCTGCCCCAAAAAGCTGATCCTTGTATTCCCAGAAACAATGAAGGGCTGAGCCGGGATGTGGCTGGGACGTATCCTTGGCAGGGACGAAGTTGCAGCCTGCAGCATGTTCCCAGGTGGGTGCCAACTGCCCCGACCCCCAGAGCTCTGTGCCTGGCTCCCTTGTCACCTATTTCTTTAGAGAAGATTTATTATTTAAATAAATGGATTTCTTTATTTCTTGCCCAGCTCAGAGGTAACACTGCCATCCCAGAGCTCCCCCCACACCCAAAAACGGGTCAGAGTCCCCAGCAGTGCTGTGTCGGAGAGCCTGGGCAAGCACTGTCGCTAAATCCACTAAATGATGTTTGTCCACTGAACCAGTGGGTCTTTAAGCACACACTGAGAGCCTCGGGGCGACAGGCACACATGTAAAGCCTCCATTTAAAATTTAACAGCCTCTAAAGTGAGTGGCTGAGCTACAGGTTAAAGTAATTTAAACTGTGTGGCGGAGGCTCCCACGTACAACCCCCCCAAGCCCTGAAGCTCTGCGTGCCCAAATGCTTGGCTGCGACAAGGGGAGGGCTGAGATACGGCCAGGCTATGCCCCCACACAAGCCCAGCTCCACAATCAGCAAAGACCTGTTATTTTCAGCAGATCCACAATAATAGGCATGGGATTGGGGCAGGGGGGAGGCAGAGCTCAGTGTGCAAAACTAATCTAATCAGGGGGATGTCTTGGTCTCCCGGCAGAGCTGAGCCGCACAAATAGCTGCTTATCCACGGGGCTGATCCCAGCACCCGGCTGCTTCTAAAATCCCCATAAACAGAATTACCCCAAAACCAGTAAATATACTTAGTGCTGCCAAAAACCTTATTGAGTATTGGGCCTTTTTTCTATAAGCCGTTCTCAGCAAAGCACAAAATGCTCATCCTTCAACTCAGCCAGGTAATCAGGCTAACGAGGTGATACCCACTGTCATTTCCTATGGCATATAATCAGCCTGAAATTAAGTTTTAGTGTAAATCTTACAAAATATGTCACTTGAAACTTCAAAATGATGTAGTAATTGGGCTTTTCTGCAGAAGAGGTATCCTTGGGCAAGACCTTCGTGCTGGTTACTCTGCACAGGGAGGGAGAAAGGGAGAGCGAGACGTGGGACATGCAGAGGGTGCATACATTTGTACAGAAAATGGTTACAACATAATACTAACGCAACAGGTAAATATATATGTGTGCATTTATATATGGTTAAACATGTATATATAATGAATATATATCCATTATATATAATGAATGTGTGTACGTATATACGGTTAAATGTTTTCACTAGGCTTGCTGAGGATGGAGTATTTGCAAGATGCTCCACAGAAGTCAAGTTTTGAAAATGCAGCTTAGGCGAAGCCAATGGAAAATAGGAGGAACGTAATTCTCCTTCAACTTGCATTTGGTACCCTTGAATTAACATATCTGCTGGACGAGGAAGCTGCTGTTTAAAGTCACACTTCAGGTGGTGTTTTGGAGGCAGGAGCTCCACAAATGTGAGAAAAAACTTGTAAATAAAGGTACCGTTATAAAACGAGCACACCGTCTCCATCCAAGGTGGGGTTCAGACAGCCCAGGTGGTGCATTTGGCCTCTTCCAAAAATCTGTTCTCCCCCCTTAGGACTCTGCATTTCCCCTTATAGTGGGCATCTCTCACAAGGGTTCGTTCTGTCCAGCAGCATAACGAGGTCTGTGCGAAAGACAAAGAGCAGGGCTTTGTGATGCACTGCCCTGGCAGCCCAGACGCAGAGATGATGGTCACTCTCTCCCTGAGCTGCAACCCCGCTCCATAACCATCCTGCACACGAAAAATAACCCCCCTTGATCTCTTCTGCGAGACATACCATCTGGGGCAGGATCCCCTTCTCCTGCCGACAAGAAGAATTTCAACAGATTTCTAATAAGGAAAAAGTGTTAAGCATGTTGTATCTAAAAATGTCCATAAGAAAGCAATATACCCATTAAAAATACATAGATACTAAATCCGTTCCATTAGCGTGCAGCCATTTCGCATATGCTATTAATTGTGAGGGTTCCCTCAGAGAGCACAGACAAGGCCGCTGCTGCTGCTGGAAAATTCAGACATATTCCCCAAATGGCATATTAATAATGAGATCTTTCAAAGGAGGATCCATGACTCATCCAAGAAGAAAAATGGGTCATTCACTGCACTGAGCCGTCTAAACAAAACAGCAGCTTATTTTGGGTTTGCTCACTTTAAACCAGAAAAATTGAGAAAGTAATGCAAGAGAGGATGGGGTGGCTGTAGCTGCCAGATAATACGAGCAGTGAGAGTCTGCACTGACATTTTAAAATGAAAAGCCCCACCCTGACAGGCATTTTGTGCCTTGTATAGCTGCATGCTAAAAGCAGGAGTGGAAGAAACTGCGGGCATCCTTCACCACTGCCTCACCCTGCTCCACCTAAAGCCACAAACTCGCTAGTCCTTCCCCAAAAACTCACCGGTCCTTCCCCAGAAGTCACCTCCTGGGGGTACCCACGGCTGAAGGGACCAAACCCACCAGTGCCGGGATGCTTTGGGGGCCTCATGGCGGTTGCCCTGGCAGTCGTCCCTGCAAGGGGCGTCCCTGCAGCAGGCAGCAGCCAGGGGGCCAGGATAATGTGCATTGAAAGATTAATTTACTGTAGATACACCCAAATCCATCAAATCTGAGCGAGACTTTTTGGTGTCCTGCCTGCGTTACTGCCAGAGCTGGACCTGCTCCGTGTTATCTGTGCGGTTATGGGGTGCAGGGTAATAAATAATGCCGAAATCCCAGTCAGGCCAGGCATGCATGGGGGATCGGAGGGATCACATGCAAAGCGGCATGCAGCTCCCCCAGACAGCTACAGCAGGTCGCTCGGTGGAGTCAATGCAGAAAAAGGGGCAGGTTACAAAGCTGGCATCTAAGATTTCATTAGAGCTGCTAATCTTACTGCTATTACCAAATCATAATCGCTTTCACAACCCAGCTAAACCCAGGTTAACTATCCATATTAGATGAACACGTTCATCATTTGCATCCAGCTTTTATCTGGGACCATGACCTCGTGTGATGCTTTGGAGATTAATAAAGGCCATGGGCTATTCCTGCAAGCCCTTGCCCTCCACACTGATGAAATACCACATTTAATTGCTTTAACCATCACTTCTGCCATTTCCTTTTCCTCCCTCTGCCTGTGACCTTCACATTCGGTGTCTGCTGGGTGCAACCCACAGCCAGTGGTGGAAGGGTGGAGGAGGTTGGCCATGAAGGAGACAAGGTCTAGCAGCCCCCGTGCTCCATGCAGGCACCAGAGCCAGCACCGAGCAGCACACCAGGAGCCCACGAAGGTGTTACGTCGTCATGCGGACAAGCCGCACAAAACAACTTCTATCTGCAGACTTGCCATGATGTCCTGCCTCATAATTTAATTATCTCAATAAGATGAAAGAGGAATTAGTGGCAAGTGGATTTTCGCTGTGAAACAAACACTTGACAACGAACGCTGAGCTCTTAAACCACCCCTGGATTGCGGGTCAATTGACTTTTGGGAATCCATGGCCATTGAGTCTAAACAGCATCCAAATCAAATTAGTTTTGTCTTCGGAATAAAAAAAAAGAAGCCTCCCCCATCCTCTTCTACAGCCACCTGTGAAAATTCAAGCCAGCCCTGCATCACCATCCTTTCCTGGCGCTCCACAGCAAGTGCTGGCTTTGCAATACCAAAAATTAGTAAGCATTTAATATAAGCTGGCATTTTCCCAAGCCTCAAAGTCTCCCGCACTTTGGAAGTGGAAGATGGTGGTTATTGCCCTGGGAGCAGGACCTCAGCCCTCCCATTGCGGCCATCGGGTGCTGCTCCCAGGGCCCCTCCAGCCACGCTGCTCCCACCTCTTCTCCCGATCACACAGGGCGACAGCGATTCCTCAAACTACCTTTGAGTTAAACCTCCTCACCTTTCCACCCCGCAGCAGATTTCCAAGCACAGCCAAAGCAGGATATTTTATTTAAGTCCTCTCCACACTACAGAGGTGCAAGAAGAAAGCTTCTGCTGCAAGCCTTCCCCTGTCCCGTCCTCAGCAAGGTCTCCCACGGCAAGTCACTCAGATTTTGTGCTATCCCAAGCAACTGCACGAGAGCAAATTGATGTCAGAGGGAACAAGCAGAGCAAGCACACACTTCCTAGGCCAGCGGCTATGTTACCAGGTTTCTGTGGGAGGGATGCAGTTGTAACACACACGACACTCCAGCAAAGTTCTCATTCGGAAATCAGTCGCTCCCATACAGCCCTGACAAACAACGATCTATCATCGGCCTCCTGACAAAGAGCTTTACAAACGATGCAATCAACAGCCCAGCGTAATTTGCAAGAAATACAAATGAGCAAATATCTAGTTGCCATGGCAACCCCAAGAGCCAGACGTAGACTTTTTTGAAGATTACCAAATACAGCCACATTTTGTCAACGCAGCAGGAGCACGGCACCCCAGGACCTCATTCGGGGACAGTGACCAGGATTGCTGAGGAGCACCAGCTCTTTCAGCAATCTGCCCAAAATGGCTCCACCCTCGCGAACTGGGGGATTCACGTTCACGGTGCCCGTTGCAATTCATCTCTCTCTCACGTCACCTGCACTTTGGCTCCTTGGCCTTCAAGGCTGACCAGGTTTACGAGCAGAAACCACAGTGGGAATTGCGCTCTCGTTACATCTGCTCGTCTCATCAGCAGCATCTCTGACAATTTGCACCCAGGAATGAGAGTTCCCCGCCAAGTTACCAAGCCCCTAAAAGAAAAAAAAAAAGCAGTTAATAAAATAACTTTACCGTCCTTTTTAGGTGGCTGTGCCACAGAGCCCTGCGCCAAAAGGGGGACAGAGATGCTGACCTGGCCCACCGCTCTCCATCAAGGCAGTTTTCACAGGAAGCCTGGAAATCTTTGGCCACAAAAGACAGCGAGACTTTTGGGGTACCGATAAGGAGCAATCAATCAACGGCAAAACAGGGCCTGGTGCTGGCGTGAGGCAGCCCGTGTGCTGAGCCGGCCCCGTCCCGGGGTCCCCCAGGCTGGTGGAGTCCCCAGCAGCAACGAGCCTTTCCTGGAGGGAAACCAGCACTGCTTGAAGCTTCACTCAGCTTTTACAATTAAGGGGCCATCACACGCCAGCAGCTTGCACAGTTTACAAATCCACCTTCGATCACATTTCTGGCCCTTCTCTTGCCGGCCCTCCCAGCCGAGCCCCCTGCCCACCCGAGGGGCGGCTGGCCTCAGCCGTGCCCAGGAGCTGCATTTCCCAGCAGGTTTGTCCCCGCCGGCTCCCCGCCGGCCCGCTCATTCCCTGGCAGCAGCAGGGAGCAGTTGGTGCGAGGTGGGAGGGGAAACCTCCCCCCCAGCAGAACAGGAGGAATATCTTGGTTAACCTGATATCCACCGGGACCTGCACAGCACGGGGCCAAATCCTGCTCAAGTTCCTTATGCCCCGCTGCTCCATCTCTCCCTCCAGCACGTTAGGGATGCACCAAAGCTGGGGGGTTTAATGCTAACACTGTTGCACAGATAAATAACACCATTTATCATAAGGTTTTGTGGGGCAGTGGTAGGGGGTGGTGGTGGACCTCATTTGCCACAGCCAGTAAATGTCTATAATTTACTCCATGAGTTGCTGGAAGCCTTTTTTTTTTTTGGCCCTGAGATATTTTTGAAAGGGAACTGCTCTGCAGCATCCTTGCCCTGGGGCAGGAGCTTCTGGGCTAGGCAGGCAATTAAAACCAAGGGAAACCAGGGAGGGGAAAGGAGATGCAGAAGAAAAAGCTCACGACGCAGCTGTGCAGGCCTTATCCTCCCAGTCGTTTTCAGGGGGGAAAAAAAAATCTTACTGAATTAATGGAGGAAAGGAAAGCTCAGCCCAGCCCAGCCCAGCCAGCCGTCTGAGCAGTCCAGATTAGAAACCAGGCAGGAAAATCATCACCAGGCTGCGTGCACTGGGGCAGGCTGCTGCCAGCTGGCAGCACCAGCACACCCCGGCAAGCTGCTGACAGCACGGCGCTTGTCTTTGCAGCTCCCTTCCCTGGACAACCAGTAGCGTACTGCAGGAAATAAAGAAAAATAATAATAATAGGAAATAAAAGAATCAAAAGGCAAATGGTCCAGGTGGGTGCATCTCTCCCCTCGGGGCTGGGGGCAATGCCGTCTCTACAGACCATGAAATGGGGTATAGCAGGGTAAAGGCATTTGTCACCAAGAGCCAATTGTTTTTGTTCACTCCCAGGCCACATCACACACTGTTCACGCTTACCCAGACTTTCATGCATTACAAAGGAAGATGTTCAGCTCCTAAAAACCTCAGAGACCTGAAAGGCATCAGTCACTTGCAAGTGATGTGCAGGAGAGGTGTGGGACAGCCCTGCCGCTGCCAGGTTTCCCACTGCCTGCACTGAAGGGCAAGGCAGGATGGAGAAATTCAAGATAACAGGGGAGTTACGGGTTATGGGACAAAGAGTACAGAAAAATAAAATTAAAAAGTTCAGCCTGAAGAGCTGTAGCTTCTCCCGGCCACCCAAAGCCCAGGGCTGTCCATGCCAAGGGAAATGGCGCGTCCAACCTTCCACTGAGCACTGACCCCACCCGATCCACTGTAAGTTCATTAGGGAGGTGAAAACTCTTGTTGTTTTCTGAATTTTATTTGATTACTGTGAAACACAAGACGCTAGCGAGGAGAGAGGGTTATTTTTTAAGTAAAGATCCTGGAATCTGAGGAGAAAGCCAGGGGGGATGCAAAACAAAGCCTCTATTAGCTTTGGTCCTGACTTTCAGGTCACACATGTTCAGTTCTTTTTACCTGGAAATGAAGATGTTAATCGGAGCTGACAGCTTTCATAGGTTTCCCCATCAGCAATATTTTTTAGCCACAGTAGGGCCCAAGTCTTCAAACGCTTTCCCAAGGGAAAGTTTTAACCTTTGTTTTGAAACATCTCGTCACTCCCAGGGAAAAAAAAAAGAGAGCTTTTTGGCTCAGGGCTTACTGAGCCATGGCTGTGCTGAACTCCCTGCTCCTCTGAATGGAGGACATGCGAGGAACAGGGAAAAGAAACTGGGGAGAGGCAGTCTGGAGCCTGGAGCAGACCTTGGCACCGAGCGGCAGCACCACCCAGCTGGGACGACGCCTCTCCAGCACCTGACTCTCTCCATCAAGGTGACGGGCTCTGGGCACGGCTGGGGCCGTGGGGGCTCTGCGGGGTGTGCTGGCTTGAGTCCCCTGCGGTGCGGCTCATCCCCACCACAGAGACACAACCACACTTCAGCACCAGCGCCCGGAGCCAGGAGTCAGTCAGGCACACGTCCCGTGCCACACGGGTGCCCGACCCTGCTGTCCTTGTGCCGGCACCGGGCATGGGATCCATCCATGGGTAGCTTCTAAGTGCAGCGATCAAAACGGTTCCTCAAGCCCTTTTTCTGCCACAGATGAGATCCTACACATCAACATTTTATTAGCTTGTTGGATCCAAGAACACTTTTTTTTTCACAGATGGTTTCTTTACCTACTGTTACCATCTATACGAAATGTATTGTTTCCAGATGAAGCAAAAGCCTTGAGAAACCACATTCAATGCTGTCTCCTGCCCACAACTCAAAATTATGGAACTTGCTTACTTTCCATATAAATGTATGGATAGTATATATATTAAAAATTCATTTAAAATAATGTGGTTTTATTTATATGTACCTTTTTACGTGTTATATTAAAAATATTTTATATATAAAATACACAATGAGGGATGACAGTATTTCCTTATTTTAGAAACCTGCTCCAACACACATTCCACTTAAAACGCCACGGTTACCCCACCAAGATTTCCAGTTTCTCTCCCAGCATCAGTGTATTTCAGCTGAAAGCTGTGCTGACACCCGAGGAAGCGGTCAGACGCTCCCAGCAGAGCCACAGTTGTTTACCTAATTGTATCCAGTGTAATTGCGCTGGGAAGTCTTAGTTTTGAAATTTTGTCTCTAAGACAGTGACATCAAGCGAGACCAGACAGTTTTATGAGGACACTTTTACTCGTGGGTGTCAGTCTCTTCTCTGGAGCACCAAGCCATAGGACAAGAGGAAATGGCCTCAAGTTGTGCCAGGGGACGTTTACATTGAATAGTAGGAAAAATCTCCTCACTGAAAGGACTGTCAAGCACTGGAACAGGCTGCCCAGGGAAGTGGTTAAGTCACCATCCCTGGAGGTATTTAAAAGAGGTGAAGATGTGCTCAGTGGGGGACGTGGCAGTGCTAGGTTAATGGTTGGACTTGAAGATCTTAAAGGTCTTCTCCAAAGTGATTCTATGGTTCTACTCATCTTTGCAGGCAGTGCTGAGATAAGGCACCCAGGGCTGTCCCAGCTGCTTTGGTGCCATGAGACCCTGGGGCTTTGCTGGAGCAGGGACACATCGCTCCCAAGAGAGGGCAAGGGCTGGAGCGGGAGGCAGCCCCCTCTGCACCGGGCTTCTTGCAAAGCCACCTTGATGCTACAGGGCTGTGTGGGACTGTGGCAGGGAGGGTCAGCCTGCAGGGAGCACTAGATTTCTTGCGTTTGACTGGGTTCAGTAGTGCCCTTGCAGCCATGTCCCCTGAAAGAGAAGCATGCTTTTGCCTCGCCAGCGCTGCCCTTCCTTTCGGCCCTGGCACCACCACAGCCCCACTTGCACCCAGGCCCCACAAATTCACCCACATGCAAGGAGAAGAGTCCCATCTCCCACTGAGCATCCCAAACAAGGTACGCTGGGGCTCCACAACAACACACGCCTCCCCAAGAATTATCTGCCTGATAGATAAAAGTACCTCTGTGGTGCCAGTGCAGAACAGGAGGACATCAGCAACGACTGCATCACCCTGCTCAGAAACAGGCCTGCACCAACAGCGCTGAGGTCTCCCCACCCAGGAAAGGTTTGTGCAGGAGGGCCGACCCTCACCTGCTGTGCATCAGCCCTTCACCCATCTTCCTTGTAATCTGGTCAGCCCAAAGCAGCCGGGGCCAAACCCTGCTCACCTGCTGTGGGCAGGGATGTTGCGAAGGTGTGGGGCGCTGGGTGGCCCCGTACACCTCGCGCAGTGACGCCCTGTGGCTGTTGGGGACAGGGGAAGGGCAGGGTGTGCACACAGGCTGCCCCGGGGACTCCAAAAACCAATCAACGTCAATAAAATAAACTTTCCCAGGCACCCGCTTCCCCCCAACACACTTTTTTAATACAGAGCAGATTGGGGTAAAACCAGCTCCCTTCACACAAGACCCCACGTCCCCGGGGAGCCGGTGCTACTCGAGCGCTACAAAGATGGAGGAGCCTCTACCTGCTGTTTGCTGTTTATTGTAGTACAGAGAAAAATATTGTGCACAAGAGGCATTTTGCATAACTTAACAGAAAATAACACTTTTCCTCCACTCTTCGCAGATCAGTGGGCAAAATAATTTCCTACACATGGCTATTTTTTGGTGCTAACAGTTTGGTGTATTGGTAAAATCATGAGTTTCCTCTAACGTGCTGCGATAGTTGATCTGAAATCCAAAGCCAGGCTCAGACTTGGGGTGCTCCTTTGCTGTTCAACACAGCTCCCATCGCCGTTTGCCCATGGGGATGGTGAGCACCAGGTTCATCCCCATGGCACTCCTGGGAGGGATTTTTGCAGCCGGGGTCTGGCTGGGTCTGGCTGGCCGCCTCCGCAGCTCTTTCCCGGCACGGCTGGAGAAGTGACCCAAAATGAGGGAGGTGCGAGCAGCGCCAGCAGCCTCAGTCCAGAGCCAGCGAAGGGATCTTGCAGACGAAGGGGAAGGCTCTGCCACAGGCGTTGTCGTTCCAGGAGCGCAGCGCTACCCCCAAAAAAACCCCAAGGCGTTAGCCAAAAAAAAGGCTTGAGGAAGTAACCATGCACCACCCTCAGGATCGGGACCTCCCACCACTGCAGGAGCCTTTCCCTGGATGTGTTTCCCTTTGCAGGGCTCCCAGCCATAACCCCTACCAGCATCCCCATTCCCATGGGGATGCCCAGCCCTGGCTTGAACACAGTAGCAGGGAGGCAGCTGCAAACACAGCCCGTACCTCACAAAACATCAACAGGCTGCCCACAGACAGGGAATGAGGGTGTGAAGTGGGGTTTTTGCAGAAGCAGGGTCTTGCCCCACTTCAGCAAGATGCCCCTGGGCTGAGGCAGGGAGGGAGGGAAGGAGGGAGAAGCTGGCAAACCAAGGGGAGGTTTCCACAGACTGCACATGGGAGGAGAAATCGCAAACTTTGACCTTTGGCTAAATTCAGTATTTCTTCAAAGTGGGTGATGCTCCCCTCGTGCCGCTATTATGGGACAGGGAGATTAGTTGTGAGCAGAGGGAAAGCAAGTGTGTGTGTATGCGTGCGTGTGTGTGTACACGTGGTGAAAGAGAAAACACATACCTTTTCTACAAAGAAAAATAAAATAATAATAAAAAAATAAAATGTAAATCCTCAGCCTGCCAACAACCTCTTCATAAAAGCACCAGCCACGGTGGATTGAATTTGTTGACAGGCAAATAAGACTTAAGGTGCCCTTGATGCCCGGCATGGGACTCACCGCTGCTGTGCCTGTACCAGATCTGCACGCAGTCCTCCTCCTCCGGGATGGAGTGGATCCCGTCGTCGGGCTGGCTGCCGTCCCAGTAGTGGTAGTCGTAGGAGGAGCCATCCGTCCACTCAAAGTTGCCCTCCTGGTACAGGGCAAGCGGAGAAAAGCCGCAATCGCAGAGCCTGTTTGCAGAGGTGAGCATCCCGCTCCCATGCAGCTCCTGTCCCCAGTGCCACGCAGCCCGGGGACATGGGGAGAGACTGTCACCACTCAGCAAAGGCTGAACAGCACGTGTGGGTTGTACAGCTGAAAACTTACCCTGGAAAGCACCAGCATTCGCAGCATTTGCACCAGGGGAAGCCCAGAAATTAAAGCCATATATTTTTTAATACACCCACCCAATTCTGTGTTCCTTTTCCTTTTTCTTTTCCATTCCTTTCCCAACATCTACGACAAATTTGTTGGCATGGGACTGTTCTCCTGACGATCTCGATTTTTCTTTGTTACATATTAGACTGTATATTTCCAACGTGTCAGCTTTGAAAAGCTGCAGAGTATCACGAGAAAGCAATGGTGGGTTTTGGTGTTGGAGACATTTTCGGTTTATTTGCTCTTCCTGGACCAGCAGTACAATACTTTTTTAATTAATCTATTAATAAAATATGATGTGAAAAATTAGTAATTATTAATCTATTAATCCTAGGAACACCTTTCTTTTTAAAAGCAGACTGGAGGAGATAAAACGACAACTTTCCCCCATGCGCTGCACAACAGACCCTACGCCACCACCTGATTAATGGGGCTATAATGAGCAAAGAAGAAAACCAAGCAGCTTTCCAGGAAGAAAACACAGGGAAGTGAATTTTTTAAAGCCCTTTCCCACATGATTACAGGGAACCCTCACCTGTCGCAGGTCGTTGAGTCCTGTCCAGATGTCAGTGGGGATGCCTGGCACGCGGCTGTTCACCAGGTCGTATACAAAGACGTTTTCTTCCCAGCTGGCAAAGGAGAGCAATATGGGGCAGCTGAGGGCAAATGGGTCAGGCAGGACCCTAAGCATCCGCCCTACGGCATGGCCAAATGGGTCCCCCTCTTCTAATTGCTGTTACTTTCCCAGGTCTGTGCGAGAGGTGTATAGTGAGAGCAGGGGAGAGGGAGCGGAGAAAAAAGCTGGTGTAATCATGTTGTATTTCTATCCCTTTTTCAAGAATAAAAAAGGCAGATTTGGTAAATTTAGGGAATACTACTTCAGTTTTCCTACCAGGCCAGGAAAAGGCATTTTTTACACCACCTTTGTGTGCCCAGCATCAGACTTGACCCTGTCGCTGCTGCAGAGGGATGCTTAGGCTGGTACAGAGCAATGCTTACGCTGGGACACGAGCCTGCAGCTGGCAGAGAGCTTGTGCTGTGGGAATGGGACTTTGTCCCCATTTTCATTCTTCCCCAGGCTGTGCTAGGGTGGGATGGCATGTTTCTGCACCCCTCACCTGTGGATGGAGGCCAGCTTGGCTGATCTGATGCCAATGGAGAACTCAGCACAATAGAGGTCGGCTTCAGCCCAGGTTTTGTTGATGGGGAAGTACCGGTAGCAATGGCCTTCGTATTCAGTCCAGAAGAGAGGGCAGGAGTAAGCGTGCACAGGCTCCGGCATGGCTGGGGGCAGAGCAGAGGACATCCAGCAGCTGAGGGTGAAGCAGCGTGGCCGGGCAGCTGAGCAGGCAGCCGAGCAGGCAGTGGAGGTAGCAGTGCCCAGCCCTGCTCCCCCATCTCACCCAGGCAAATAACCACCGAACACACGCATGGAAAACCAACTGTTGGAGAAGCCGCGCAAGAGTTTGCAAAAGCCAAAACATGTTTTGCAAATGCTGTTGGTTTCTTGGTTTTAGCGTCTGCCTAAATCAGAAGGGACTCTTCATACCAGTTTAACATTGTTTTAGGCAGAGGGTGCTTAAAATAAAGGCACTGACTTTTGCTACTGGGGAAACCAAGATAAGGGCTCTTCTTGCCTCTATCAGGCACTACGGGAGCCACCGTGCTGGGACGGGAGCTGACAGCCGGGGGCTGCAGGGTTATGGCCGCACTCTGCCCTCCTGCAAGGCCAACTTGCCCTTCCTCCTGAGCAGATTGCCTCACCACGTCCCTGGGCCTGGACGGAGCCGTGCACGTACGCACGTGTTGGATTTCGGCCCCATAAATGGCTGGGCAAGGCACGTGTGCCGCCGGGAGCGGTGCCAGCCTATCTGCCGCCCACCGCCAGATAACAGCTGGGGCCCACGGGGCAGCTCCTCCTCCCTCGCCACTTCTCAGCACAGCGGGGGAGTTACCCCAAAAGAGGCCATTTCTGGAGCCTTTGCTGTTCCTGCTGTGTAAACACTGCGGCAGCGCTAACACTCCCCTCCGACCCCCTCCACGTCACGCTGCCCACATTGTGCGTGGGGAGGCTGCAGCACACACGCACAGCACACCACCCAACACGAACGCACGCGTAACCCCCAAATCTTGTGGCACATAGGCTTCGCTCTCTCAGCTGCTGGTTTTTGAGCCTTGAGGAATTGCTAGCTCCCCCAGAGCCAGTTCCCACATCCCTGTAGAGTCCTGGTCTGGGGTCGGTGCTACTGTCGGAATAAGCGGGGAGGTGGGCAGGGCTGGGGGAGCAGGGGGTTACGGCAGACATCAGATGCCATGAAGCTATCCAAGCAGGTAACAGGCTCAAGCCCAGAGAGGTCAGAGTGGTGCTGCAGGGCCTCTGGTACAGAGCGGTGGAGGGGAACGGCTTTCCTCAAGGGTGGGGAGCGCAAAACCCTGCCCATGGCAGTGTAGGACGTGGCNTGGGGGCAGAGCAGAGGACATCCAGCAGCTGAGGGTGAAGCAGCGTGGCCGGGCAGCTGAGCAGGCAGCCGAGCAGGCAGTGGAGGTAGCAGTGCCCAGCCCTGCTCCCCCATCTCACCCAGGCAAATAACCACCGAACACACGCATGGAAAACCAACTGTTGGAGAAGCCGCGCAAGAGTTTGCAAAAGCCAAAACATGTTTTGCAAATGCTGTTGGTTTCTTGGTTTTAGCGTCTGCCTAAATCAGAAGGGACTCTTCATACCAGTTTAACATTGTTTTAGGCAGAGGGTGCTTAAAATAAAGGCACTGACTTTTGCTACTGGGGAAACCAAGATAAGGGCTCTTCTTGCCTCTATCAGGCACTACGGGAGCCACCGTGCTGGGACGGGAGCTGACAGCCGGGGGCTGCAGGGTTATGGCCGCACTCTGCCCTCCTGCAAGGCCAACTTGCCCTTCCTCCTGAGCAGATTGCCTCACCACGTCCCTGGGCCTGGACGGAGCCGTGCACGTACGCACGTGTTGGATTTCGGCCCCATAAATGGCTGGGCAAGGCACGTGTGCCGCCGGGAGCGGTGCCAGCCTATCTGCCGCCCACCGCCAGATAACAGCTGGGGCCCACGGGGCAGCTCCTCCTCCCTCGCCACTTCTCAGCACAGCGGGGGAGTTACCCCAAAAGAGGCCATTTCTGGAGCCTTTGCTGTTCCTGCTGTGTAAACACTGCGGCAGCGCTAACACTCCCCTCCGACCCCCTCCACGTCACGCTGCCCACATTGTGCGTGGGGAGGCTGCAGCACACACGCACAGCACACCACCCAACACGAACGCACGCGTAACCCCCAAATCTTGTGGCACATAGGCTTCGCTCTCTCAGCTGCTGGTTTTTGAGCCTTGAGGAATTGCTAGCTCCCCCAGAGCCAGTTCCCACATCCCTGTAGAGTCCTGGTCTGGGGTCGGTGCTACTGTCGGAATAAGCGGGGAGGTGGGCAGGGCTGGGGGAGCAGGGGGTTACGGCAGACATCAGATGCCATGAAGCTATCCAAGCAGGTAACAGGCTCAAGCCCAGAGAGGTCAGAGTGGTGCTGCAGGGCCTCTGGTACAGAGCGGTGGAGGGGAACGGCTTTCCTCAAGGGTGGGGAGCGCAAAACCCTGCCCATGGCAGTGTAGGACGTGGCAGCGGCGAGGGCAGCACTGGCATGGGGAAAAGGAGAGGCAGGGTGCATTCAGGACAGTTGTGGGAGCATTCGTGGAGCCGAATCCTTCCCTGCCCTGGCAGCGGCAGCTCCGAGCGATAATTTCGTATTTCATCAGCTCTTCCCATATGGGGATCTCTGAGCATTTTACAAACACCTGCCAGGCAGCCCCCAGGTCCCTGCTGTCACACACCCCTCCCAGGTGACAAATCACAAATGCAAAGAGCCTTTCTTTCCTCCTGAGCAAGGCACGGAGGCCAACCCGACTGCTGGTAGCACCCGCTGTGCCGAGCCCTGCAGGGCTGTCGCCCTATCACCCCTGCTTTGGGCCCCCCGGCTGCTCCCTCTGGAGGAGCTGTGGCTGGGAACAGCTCTGCACCCCGCAGCAACAAACCCACTGAGAGCAGCGAGGGGCTCTGCCAGCCTCATCAGCACTAGTTACAGGCTGCAAAGGGAAAAAGATACGGCACGCCAGGCTGGAAACAAGAGGAACAGCTTTACAGGAGGGTGGCCGAGCCGCAGCCAGCTCAGTAGCAATGCAGGGTTCAGCCCTCTGATTCATACCCAGCCATCCCGGTATTTCAAAAAACTTTAGAATAGCCCTAAAAACTGCAAATAGTTGCTGTTCTAGCAATAGAGCAGAAGGACAAGGAATGCTGAGAGCTGATGCGATTTCCTGGGAGCCAAGCCCTCCTTCCCACATGGTGCCAGCCAGCGGTCCCCAAAAGCAAAGCAGAGCGAGTGCAGAGGGTCAAACCCATGGGACATGGCTTTGGCTTCGCCACCGGGTCATGGATGAGGTATGTTCCCCCATTCTGGGACAGGGCTGGGATCTGGACCTGACTCCCAGCGACTCCAGGTTGCTGCTCCCTCCTGTCGAGGGCACCCCAGGGGTCTGCGGCAGACGGGCCCCGCCAGCTCCCCCAGCAACTGGGATTTTATTGCAGAGGCTGTGAAGCGCCTCGACGAATTCTTCACCTCTAGCAGCACAGTGCCAAAATTCACAAGGCTTAACCCTACAGCATCCCTGGCAAACAGGGCCCTTTGCTCCCGAGTGCTAATTGCAACGGGTGCCCTGGCTCCAAGCTGGGCCCATCGGTGCCCCGATCATCCGGGAAAATCACCCTCGTTTTGTTCAGAGCACCCAAAACTGAGTCAGAGATGGAGACAGTCCTTCTTTGTTATTCCACGCTGCTTCCCATTAGGTAGCATTAATTTGATGAGCTTCAGCGAACCAGAGGTGCCTGAAGGAATTTAAGGTTAAATATACCAAAAAGGAAAATACAGGAGGTCAGCGTTTAATTAGCATCTTCTCTGGTAGGTCAGGATCAGAGGCTTTGGTAGTCTCTTTGGAGGAAAACTATTGCTCCCAGTTTTACAGGCAGGAACAACTGGGCGTGCTGCTTTATCTGGGGTCTTCGGGGGCTATTTTTAGCAGAAGGGCCTTAAGAAATTTGATGTATGGTTGTGAGTATATGTGCCCACTCACGGCTCTATAGGAAAACCTTAGAACCAGCCAGAAGCTACTAATGGTATTTTGATCTACAAAGGGAAGCATTTTGGGGCTGTTTAGACCAGATGCTCACTTTTAAGCACCCCAGCAAACATCACCCCCAGCAGCATCACCTCCTCCGCACTGGGCAGGAGCAGCACAGCCATCGCCCGTGGGGTGAGGGCTCCAGCAGACCCAAAGTCAGTTCATCCATTTGTCCCCAAATTCCTGGTGAAAAAGGATGGCAAGAATCCTTCCTTCGCTTATTTACAGTGCAGCAGATTTAAGGTCAGGGCCATGTTTTAACGCAGCATGAGCAAACTAAATGGTTGATGTTAAGATTCACACTAGACTGATGTTACTATCTCAGAAAAGCTGGAAAACAAGAATTTTGGGTCAGAAAAAAGAATTTTGCACTCTCTGGATTTCTTTCTGTGCTAACAAAACTATTTATTTACTAGCTGAGACCCACTGCAGAACCGCTGGGAAAATCACTTGTCAAAGCCTTGCAGAAGCTGGCACTGCTCTGCCAAAAAGTTTCCCTTCCCCAAGTGGCCACTTTCCAACTAGAAATTATTGAGAAAGTTCCAGCCACTTTCACAAGTTGTTTTATTTTTTTATTCCGGGATGCTACTGAAAAAGATGAAATACCAACTGCCTGACTCCCACTGACTCAGATGGCAAAGGGCAGGTTTTTTCCTGAGCAGCTTCATCCCGAGGTGCAACGCTGCCTCACTGCCGGCGACCCGCAGATTTGAGATATGAAGGTTGGGGCTAGGATAAGCTTGACAAAAGATGCTCATGCAAGGAAGACTCCTGGGGGTCCTGGAGCTCCATCAATGAGGTTTGGACAGCAGATCGGATCAGAACAGTGCTGGCAGCAGATGCTGCTCTTGGTGCAGAGGATTGAAGGGCTCCACTTCATCAACAGCTGATGCCTTACAAAAAGCTTAGAAATGTTAGGACACACCTCACTGAAAGGCATCTCCTTGAAACAGCCCCCTTGGCACACCCATCAGCTAACGCTGCCGTCTGACCTGAAAAAGCAAATGAACCTCTTCAGCTCTTGCCAAGCAGCTGGGTTTGGAGAGCGTCCATCAACGCCCAAGAGGCTTGTCTGAAGTTGATGCCAATGGCGATGAGCAGAGGAGATTCCCAGCACATGCAGAGCTGGATGCTTCCCAGGGCAGAGCTGCCTGCAGAGCCCCTCCGCTGGTACCCGAGGGCTGCGGTGCCAAGAGCGAGGGACAGGGAGTGCTCCCCAGCTGGCGGTCAGGGCTGGGGCTCAGGACGAGCATCATGGTGCTGACCGACTCTGAGTTGCCTCTTACCAGCTCAGGGCCGTGGGGAGGGCCAGCAGCATGACTTTACTCCACGTTGGTGCTGCCGGAGCCGTGGGCAGTTATTGGGGATGGGTCAGACAACAGGGCTGGGACAGGGGAGCCTCAGGAGCCCCCAGGATGGCTTTGGCAGAAGCAGCCTGCAGCGAGGCCGAGGGGTTCAAAGTGCCAGCTGAGCCAGACCTCCATCCCATCACAGCCTCGGCACATCTACCAGGCCACATCCTCTTTATTGAAAAAACCCAAAGAATAGGCATTAAAAAGGGGATTTGGTGGGCAGGAGTGTGTGGCAGGGGCTAAGACAGTCCTACTGTATGATGCTGGGATGCCTCATGTCACCCATGGCTTTAGGAGCACATCCTTAAGCCCGGACACCACAGTCATTACAGACAAACAATCCCACCTTCATGTGATTTGCAATATTTATCTTTCATTAAAGAAATTAAACAGATGAAAAAGGCTCATGCTTAGCGTCCACCTTCAAAACAAGCAGATCCCAGGACGGTTTTTGGTCTCCGTTTGTCTGGGGCGTGTATGGAGCTGGAGGGGATGGTATCCACTGGTGGACATGATTGTTTAATAACTGGGCAAAATTTTAAACAGCATTTGAAGCACATTGGAAGCAACATCCTTTCACACAGAGGGCTCTGCTTTTCTAAATCTTGTAGCAAAACCAAACTGGTTTTACAGCTTCAAATCTTCTGCCACGTACATTTGGAGTTGTGAGGCTACAGCAGCCGCCGGCAGCAGCCCTCCTGCAGCCAGCACTAACAGATAGGAGTTATCTCGCCTTTTTTCCCCCCTCCTTAATTAGGTATAGCAAAGCTCCCAAGGATTAGGTGTCTGGCAGGAAAGCCGGACTTGTATTGATCCCTTTTCTCACGAACTCACCAAACAGCACTTAAGGAATCCCTTTCTGCTCACATTCCCAGACAAACCTAATGGAGTGCAAACAAACTTGGAGCAGCGACTCTCACTCACGCCAGCCCCATGAAAATGTTTGCAAGAACCTTAAGTGATATAAAGCAGCCGCCGTCACCAACAGCTCAGAAGAAAAAGAAAAAGGAGGGGAATAAGGGGGAATCGCTTATTGGTGGCCACTTTTCACACGCAGTGTGAATAAACAGGGAGCCACAGTGGTCCTCCCTGCCCGTCCTGCCAGGCTGCAGTCCTGCACCGCACGTGTGTAGGCAGCTATTTCTGCCCACTGCCCCTGCTATCCACGGCAGACCCGCGGCACAGATGGCTGAAGGTCCACGGCATCACACCATGCAAGCGTGCATTGCTGAAGGTGAAAGCACAGACTCTTACGCACAGAAGCAAAGCCAGCCCAGAGACAGCTTCAGCATCCCGGGAGAGGGAGAGACCAGTGCTGCTCTTGGCACGTCCCCCCAGTGAAAAAGAAAGTTGATTTCAAGGAAAGGCAGAGATTTCTGGAGCAGCTGGAGAAAGGGGAAAGCCAGCTGCTGACCCTGCAGGAGGTACACGCTCTCCTCTCCCTGCTAAAGCTGCCGCAGTTTAAGGTTACCTTTACCCCAAGTCGCAATCAATGCTTTGCACTCACCTTGGCTGATCTTTATGTTTGTCTGGGGGAAAGCCTGGGCGGCAAGCAACGCCACAGAGAGGAGTGCACACACGTCCCATCGGGTGCCCATCGCCAGGGAGGGAGGACGGGGCGCTCCCCTAGCTCTGCAGGCAGCCGGTTGCAGGAGTTGCCGCTTGGTCTGGGACCTCCCAGCTGTGCCAGGGAGGCTGCTTGCGTGGAGGTGGATATAGGCTGCGCTGCTCCCTCCCCCAAAAGCAGAGGCTCTCCCAGTGACACGTGCCTCCCTAACTGCCGCTGGCTGAGCCCGGGCACACTCACTACATCCCACCCGAGGGACCTGCACCCAGACCTTTGCCCACGGCCTGGCTCAGGGGGTGCACGTCTCCTCCCGGAGGCTGCAGGCGAGCAAGGAAATCCGTTATCTACCCCCACCACTTGCTTCCCAAGACATTTTGTCCCCCCAGTTTAGCACTGCCCAGCTGCCATGTGCTGGCTGCCTTGCCCTGCAGGGTTGCCCGCAGGCATCTGTGGCCAGGCGCAGAACGGAGCTCCGGGCTGACCTTCACCTTGGGGTGCCTGAAAAATGTGCCCCTTTCGCCTGCTGTGCATGGCCGGCAGCCCTCCGAGCACAGAGCCAGCAGCTGGAGGGCGAGGGCTGCGTTAAGGCAGGAGAAGCTGCGGCAGCTGCAGCTGGGGGAAGCGGCGGAGAGGGTCCCCAGGGCTGCAGGGGGGCACTGCCTTGTGCCAGGCTTTGTGCAGCCTCTGATGGTGGGGGTTAACCCAGTACTGCCCCATTTTGTGCTTTTTATTGATTTTAAACCAGGGAAAGACAATGCTGTGACACACCAAAACAGCCTGCAAGGGGAAACCACCAGCGGTGCCAGGTGCTCCAGGGCTGTTTCAGGAACTCACGCTATGCCCATCCGCTGGGTCTGTGCCAGGTCCATGCAGTCCTGTAACAGCAGAAAACCTTCAGTATCAGGTAGCAGCCAATATTATTAACAGTCAATATTATCTAGCACGTCGCCTTTCTGTGGTCAAAGTTTTTTCGTAAATAAACTTCAGATTTTAAAAAATTATAAAGTTCTTTTCTAGCTGTTGCATTGGTAAGGGGAACAGTATAGGCACAAATACTAATCCTGCTCCATTTGCATTTTATGCCTTAAATCAGCACTGAATGAACTGCTTAGGAACACACTCAATGCTATTCTCTTTTTATTCTTAGCTACAGATTAAAATTTTCAGCATTTTCTGGGACTTCCGTTGGAATGATCTGTTTTTACAGGCAAGATTCAAGTAGAAACAATTTGGGGTGACATAAAGCTTTCAGTATAGTAAAGCATCCAGACTTACTCCAGAGACAGTAACTCATTCAATCGACTTGCATATATTAAGTTTTCTTGGCATTAAATAAAACCTTTTAAGAAAACTCCTCCCTCCCCATTTGCAGTTCCATACATTGATCTGAAACTATACGACTCAAGGAAAAGCCTACTGATATATCAGACCACTAAAAATGAAGGAATTCAGAGCATTAAAAACCAAGGCATGCCTTCACCCTTCTCGTGTGCCATCCCCAGATAAAGCCAGTGTTACAAGTAATTATCAGCAAACTGCAACAAAACTCTTTGAGCACATTAATCTACTCCCAAAGCACAAACGTTTATGCTTAAAGAGGGAGCAGAGATCCAGAATGACTTTAATCCTGTTTCTAACCACGGACCCACTGCAGCAGCGGGAGCACCGAGCCCCCCACGCTGCCCCCCGAACCTGGCACAGCAGCTGGGCACCAGCTTTGCTCCCAGCACCGGGAAGGCACACGCACGCAGAGCCAGCGGGAGTGGCAGCTGCACTCAGGGTTACTTTCTGATTTCACAAAATGTTTGATGTGTTTTACCTGCTGGGTGCAGCCCCGGGAGCACATCCAGGTCTCATTTATTCAGCCCTTCTTTCTCCTCTCCCTCCCACACCATTTTCTCGTTGCGCTCCAGGTCGTCAGCTCCTCAGTGTGCTCCAATCCTGCTTTTATTGACCTTTCCTCAAAGTTCCCTCACAATTTTTGGCAGCGTACGTACATGGCACACCCCTCCCTGTGAAACAGAGATCTCATGGCTCTAGGGACAGACTCACGGGCAAGCGTGCGTTCTGTTAACATTTCATCCCCAGTGCCCGAGCAAAACACACGGCAGGTCTCAGGTCAGCTTCTGTGGATACCCAGAGCTCGTGCTGCTGCCCACAGACCCCACGTGGAAGAATATCAATGTCGATGGCAGCAACTGCTGAAACCACGGCCCCTCGTCTGAGCTTTTTTGAGTTACAGGAAGAGATCAGTCTCCTACAGCACATGTTTGCCCAGGACACCCTGTGGGCTCCCTCTCCACTGTGATTTATTGATGAGATCAACAGGGAGGAAAGCCAGAGAACACAGATGTGCTATCAGCCTCGCTGCGGGACAGAGGAGGAATTTCACCTTGCAGACAGGCAGGTTAGAATTGAACCTCACCACCCACAACACGTTCACAACGAGGATGCCCACAGACAGCCCTGCGGCATCGCTTTGTGCTGCGAACATACGCCAGCAGTGCTGGAGAGCAGCAGGCAGCTACGTGCAGGGGTCAGTAAGAAACAAGGGTGTTCACCAGGGGACAGCGTGCACGACTACACCAAGGGTAAGCTCCTACCTGTGTTCACCTGCAGCCACGGAACTGGGCAATGGTTCGGCAACAAGGTCACCAAGGGATTTTTTTGTCATCCTCCGTACCCAAGGCCTTGCTATGCTCGGCCCAGGAGCAGGGTGTCTGCACTGTCCCTCTCCCCCAGCCGCTGAGAGATGGCTTCTGGATGAAGAGAGGAGACAACATCTCTTGTAGCCTCCTTGTATGCTTTGCATTCCCTCCTCCACGATCGCAGGGTCACTGTGTCGGACTCAGCCGTCGCACAAAGAGCATATACAGGGATGCTCAGAGTGCAGAAGGGAAACACTCACGACTCAGTATTAACTGGAGCAGGTTCCAGAGCAAAGGCGAGCTGCAGGGATGCTGGTACCAGAGTTACAGCACAGACCTTCATGCTGGAGCACGAATACCCTAGACTGCAGCAAGGACTATCGACCAACACACCGACATCTGCCCAAACAAGCTGCAAGCTTGGGTTTTCTGCTTTTTAAGACTCATCTGTCCTTAACTGTATCAGCCAAGCAACAAATGGAGGTGAAACAGGCATACGTATGTATTGTTTTCTTTTTAAAAATCAAAGCATTAAAGCACAGGAGGTAAGCGGAGTTCATTCTGGGCTGCTCTTGATGAACTGAGGGGAGGGAGATGACTGCTGCCTGCCCCACTGCGCACCAGCTCCACACAGGCAGTGTCAGAGCGGCCACAACAGAGGCAAAACTTCCCACAGCACCCAGCCCCAAGTCCCTGCCCCAAACACCTTTATTTTGGTCAAGGCAACTCTCCCGCTTCCAGTGAAAGTGACTTTGCTCTGAGCCAGGGCAGACAGACAGCATGCTGGTTTGCTCCTCTCTCAAGCAGCCGATGGGGACCCCGGGGACCAGCACGGCTGCAGGAAGGCTCTGCACCACGGGGTGCATGGAGGGTGAGTGGGCCATGGGCCTGGGCCACTGCAAGGGCCACAGGCTACTGCCCAGCAATTTTGCAGGTGACCTCGGGAGCAGGATATGGCCAGAGCCCGGGGCCCTCCCCACCCCTGTTTGATCACAGTAGCACTGATGCGGCGCAGAGCTGACCCATCCGTAATGCCTCAAGGCTTTCCAGCCCAACACAGATAAACACTGCTGAAGACAGAACAGATCCTTCCTTCTCCAAAACAATGACATGGAAAAACAACGGAGGCAGGGGGCAGGCTCAGCTCTCTTCAGGATGACGTCCTTCTTGTTTGATTTCTTGAACAGACTGTAAGCAAGATACAGATTTTTATGCAGTCTCAATGTCAATAAATAGAGCAATAATAAATAATAATAGTTTGAGGCTCACTCCTGGAAAGAACCAAGACCCAGAGCCCAGTGCAGAGACTTTGACACATCTGACCCCCAGCGCGCTGGGTGCCTTCTGGATGGGAAGCACACACAGCCAGACCAACAGCCTGGCTCGCTCTCCTGACTCATCTCCATCGGCAGGTCCTCAGTTTCTCTAAAATTACTCCTAGTTCGTCTGCAGTGAGTAACAAGGGGGCAAATGCCAACATTTTGGCTTCCCTTGTGCCATAAAAATAACTGATGGAACTGAACACAAAGCTGAATTCTGCTAACAAGTATTAACCCCAGTCTACATGGCACAATTAAATAAATTTTATTTTCAATAAATATACAATCTGCATCGTACCAGACAATATGCTGTGAAAAAATAAAATGTACAGAAGCAACCAACAGGACAGCTTGACCGTAGCTAAGTTCACTTGGTGACTTGGAAAACTACCTGGGTTAACACACACAACACAGAGAAAGAGCCACTGCAGTCTGCGACAGAATTAAAATTGTGTATTTTGGGTCGGTCTTAACTGCAGAAGTCCCTGCAGCAGGTTCCTTTTGCACCACATAGGTTTGAAAAGACATGAGCTGGCTTTCCTGGTACAAATGCTATTGGAAATATTTACTTTGCTATATCATTGTATCTACTTGATGCACACAGACTGCTATCGAGAGTGGCAGGTCTCACTGCTGACGTGACATCAGATTCGTTTGACACGGGGCTGCACGGCCACACGCGCGCGCGNATCATTGTATCTACTTGATGCACACAGACTGCTATCGAGAGTGGCAGGTCTCACTGCTGACGTGACATCAGATTCGTTTGACACGGGGCTGCATGGCCACACGCGCGCGCGTGCCCCGGCACACAAATGCACGCATACGTACTAACAGGAGCTTAATTCTGTTAAAACTAGTACAAGGACAAAACTGGAGTCAGAATCGATTTCACCACAGGTTCTACCGTTTAAAAAAATATTCTAGCCTAATTACCACGTTCACCAACGAGAGCACACGGGTACTTATAGCTCTGAGAGGATGAGCCATGGATTTGGACTGGAAGGACAGCGGAGGCAACTCCCAACTCTTCCACCCGCTCAGCACTTCCTGCGGCACCTCCATGCACAGCCCACGCTGCCGGACCACGCGCTCCGCCACGTGGGATGCAAACAGCCGAGCGGTGCCAGGTGTGAGCAGCAAGAGGTCCGGCCAGCCAGGCCACCAGTGGCCCCAGAGGAATGGCCGGGACCCGACGGGACATGGTTCGCAGAGGCCAGCGTGGCCAGCTGGATGCCGGCAGCTGCTTCAATCCAACAGAGCTGCTGTGGGGTGCATGTAGGGTGTGAGGTGGGGTGTTTTGGTCGGTGGTTTATTTTTTTTCCTCATCCACCTGCTTGGTCCAGCTGCTGTCAGTCCCCCACCTCATGTTACCTCCAGGGATGCCGGAGAGACACGGTCACACTCCTCCCGGGACCGCAGGCTGTGCCACTGCTCCACGGCCGTCCGGTGCGCATTGAGCATCCGGCGCCAGTGGTTGGACTCGGGGGCGCCCGTCGAGTACTGCCCGATCACGATCCTCCCAATGAAGTCATTGCTGCTCTTCACATTGTGACCATACACTGGGGAGAGCGGAAACAGAGACTGGTCAAGGCAAAACGATTGTTGTCCACGTGGACCTCTGCCCCTGGAAAGCCAAACATCCTGCAAATGCCCCCTTACACAGCACGCCAGGCGCCGGAGGTTTTGGCATATAACTCAGCACCTCAAAATTGTTAGAGACCTAATCAGGAATTTGGAAGGAATAAGATAAGCTGCACTACAGATTGAAATACAATTAAAATAAACAGGACACAAACCCACAGTTACCACGGTATTTAGCCAGAACAGGTGAAGTAGAATCATAGAATGGTTTGGGTTGGAAGGGACCTTAACGATCACCCAGCTCCAACCCCCCTGCCATCGGCAGGGACACCTTCCACTAGACCGGGTTGCTCAAAGCCCTGCCCAGCCTGGCCTTGAAGTAGAATTACACTGTGCAAAGAAACACCAAAAGCTCTGCCTGGGCATAGCGAAACGATGAAAGCAACCAAGCAGCCCGCGCCTGGGTAAATGAAGCAGCGGCATCACAAACTGTCCTCCTCCAGATGCAAGTGTCATGAACCGTTCCAGTGCTAACCGATAGCCTTCCCAATTCAGAGGCAGGAATCACACATGTACAGGCTCAGCGGGATGTTTATACAGAAACAGTTTTCCACAATTATCGGTGCAGCTACTTGTTAAAAGTCCAGGAAAGCAACCGAGGGCAAGACATCAACCCAACACCCCGTCCTTTGGATTAGCCCGGTCTCCTGGAACAGAAGGTTGCAGACAGCAGCAAACTCTAATGATGGGCCTGATCCCAGGAAAGGCTGCAGGTTCCTGCTGGACAAGAGCAAAAGCACTTTGTGTGCTGCAAATTGAAGCCCTGCTTCAGCTCATTAGAAAGTTGAATAAAAAGTCTGTGTAAGCTGAAGCCAGGATATCCACGGGCACTGGCTAGAATATTCAGGATTAAAAAGTCTCCTCAGGAAAAAGAGGGATTTTTAAGAACAAATGTCTGCAGGGACACCAAATCCACCCAGGCTTGTGCAGCAAGAGCAAGTTCAAAGGCAGGGCGCAGCCTGGCCTGGAGCCTGGCACTGCTGCCACTGCCCCACCAGCAGCACCAGTTCTCCAGAGCTGCTGGAAACCAGCGCTGGCAGCAAAGCCACGTTTGGGATCCCTGGCAGCAGCAGCACCACCCGATGCAGCACGCGCCCTTCCAGGCAGGCAGAACACCCAACACTAAGCACTCACCTCACTTTTAGCCGTGCACCTTTGTCAAGGCTGTGTATTTCCTACTATAATGTATCTCACAATTAACTAGTATTATTGTAACGTGCTACTCAGTATCTCTATCACCTCCATACTNCCACGTTTGGGATCCCTGGCAGCAGCAGCACCACCCGATGCAGCACGCGCCCTTCCAGGCAGGCAGAACACCCAACACTAAGCACTCACCTCACTTTTAGCCGTGCACCTTTGTCAAGGCTGTGTATTTCCTACTATAATGTATCTCACAATTAACTAGTATTATTGTAACGTGCTACTCAGTATCTCTACCACCTCCATACTCTGCAAAGGCTGGTTCCTTGCTACTGCACCAGTACGGGATCTTGCTCTGGGTGACTTAGGTGCCGCCTGCCAGCGCAGTCCCAAAATAAAGCCGCACAAGGTTACATCTCGCTTTATACCTTCCGACAGCTCTGACACACAGTTTATGGGCAGAGATGCTTCTTTACATCAAACCACCTGGGGATATTTTTGGTAACAGCAAACCTTCAAACGTCCCAATCATTTCTCCAAATAATTGCGCTAAAAAAAAAACCCCTACAGGGCAACTCAGAGCATTGTAAGCCTACCCTCAAACTACAGTTAACAATTACCTGGGGGTACATCTTCCCCTTAGGAAGGCCCCATCTCCCCTGCTCATCGCCATCAGTTACCAAGGGGTGATGCCATCAGCTCTCTGCAGCAACTGCCAAGGAAGTGCCCCTGTCAGGGGGTCGGGCTGGTGTTATTTGGAAAAGGCCACCTTTTGAGGACGTGGTGAAGAATTTTAAGCCATCCATCTCCAACTAGTACACAGCCTGCCAGAGTTATTAACGAGTTCTCCTACAAGGCAATGGATCACAAGTGTAGCTAGCACGGCAATGCTACGTGTCCTGCTATGATTTATTATCCTAGAGAAAACAAATATTGTGATAAAATCCCATAAAAATACCCCCAAACCACACGCCTCCCGTATTTTTTTATATAGGATTTTTTTTTCCTTCTTTTTTTCCATTCCGTTTTTCAAGAACGAAAGAAGCAGCAGCCTAATCCTGGGAGACAATACCAAGTAATTTAAACCAAGAAGCCTTAAAGGCCATCAATTAATCACAGGATAAATTAACAGTGGGGAAGTACCTCAGGCATACCAATTCCTCAAAAATAATCCATGCAAGGATTGCAAAATGCGTAGGTGTGCTAACTAAGGGGACCTGTTACTTTACTGTTGATCCGAGTATTTTGAATTCTTATAACGCACCTTGCTAATCTCATCATGTCAGGTAATTAGCACGTTGATTCCTTTAGGGTATTAATGAGCTAATTATACAAGCATTGTTGCTTCTATCGTTAACTAGTTTAGATAGCACAGAAGTAGACCTATTGCTGGAGCACAGGGAAGACATTTTCCAAGGCAAAATGCTTACTCACACAGACAATAAGAGGTGGCACTAGATTCGACCTCAGGTTTACAAACTCGCAGCTTCACCACAGCAGCTTTCTCAAAAGATGAGATCTTGGTGTGCCAAAACCTCGCTCATCAGTTCACAAGCCTTTAAAAGTCAAGGACATGCCTTTCTCGGAGGCTAGCTGCTTTATTCCAGTCTTGCAACGGCCAGTATTTGCTGAGCAAATTTACTGATGGTTGAGGTGCACAGAGTTGTCGCAAGAACCTTACCCAGGAGAAGGTGCTCAAGTTAGTGCTGTGAAAATAAGCCCTTTTTTTCGCTCGCATTCAGGAGCAGGGGCACAATTTTCCCTGTTGCTGTCATTGGTTCTTCCAAGAACAGCTTGGAAAGGAAAACTGTAGGAGCCCACAAGCCCAGGTGAGCCGAAAGCAAAGGCTGGCTGTGCTGCTGGCAGTCACTGCACCGGGCTGGACCCATTCTGCACCGAGGCTCCCGTCCTGGTGCGGGGAGGGGGAGCAGCTCTCCCGGCCGGTTCCTTCCTCTGATGCAGCAATCGCTTCTCAAGCACATGAGGAACCGTTTCCTTGAATGCCAACAAGCATGCACTAGCCATTACACTTATTACACCATTTACACTCATATCCGATGCTCCAGTCTGCTCCAAAGCCCAGCAGAAGTGGCCAACATCTCAATACAGACCCCGTACGTACCACTTCTGTACTGACCAGGGCTCCCGGGTGCTCAGACACGATCCCAAAATGACAACTTTTCAAGACACAAGGAGAACAGGGCTGACCCGTGCCCTGGTGGGAAGGGGACCTGCCGATGCAGCAGGCATCCGTGTGGCGACCTGGGAGCTCCTGTGCGCAGGAAACCCCTGCAGAGCTGCGGAGGGGCCACCAGCCTGGGGATGGGCAGGCTCTGCCAGAGCCCCTCTGCTTTTTGCACACACATGCAATGCAGCGATCCGTGTACCATGGCCATAGTCCCACCTGCAGTGGAGCCAACTCCACACAAACTCATACCTTCAGCTTCAGGCGAAAAAAGGCTCTTGCTCTTTCCTTTCAGCTTCTTCCACCACAGGCAGAGGTGGAGAAGCCCCTGTGGTCCAGCCCACAGGACAGCCACACTCTGAGCCCAGGTTACAGTACAAGTGGACCGAGCTCTATAACCCAATGTCTGATTATGCCCTTCCAGAGTCCGAAAGGAGCTCAGAGTAAATTTCAGATTAAATCTGCTCTTGGCCACAAAAAACAGTAACTCTGTGGAGCCATTCAGAAGCAGAAAATGAGGTAATTATCATTTGTGGTTTTCAGACTGACCTAGACTCTGGTTATGGACAGGTAGACGCTGCTTTCCATTTAAGAAACCTATTTTCCTGACAGAAACTACACACCTGATCTCATGATCTATTTTTCCACCATCGCAGTAATTTACACAATAGCAACATCCATTTCCAGGCCAACACAGAGCAAAAAGCAATTAAGGAAGCAGAGGTCAAACCAATTCCTTCTACAGCTGCTCTTTACTGAGGGATGCATTTGGAAGCAGAAAGCCTTCTTTAAAAAAAAACCCTCTTTGTAATAGAAATGCTGAAATATAAAAGAAAATTGGGTTCGCTCACGTCTATTAGAGGGATTGAATTCTTAAGGACAAGCGACGCCATGTAAATAAAACATTTTAATGTTAGATACTTATTGATGCCTCGCTGCTGAATGATCCATATCAAACTGACAGGGCCTGGGTGCTACACGAAACTTTTCATTGGGGTAAGGGCCCACGTCCCTCGCGGGGCTCCTGCGCAGGAGGGGGGACTGGGTCGCACACCTTCCGGGCTGCCGGGCTCCCTGCAGGGCTGAGCAGCGCAGAACAGCACGACGGGTACCAGGCAGTGCACAGCCCCGAGCTGCACCCCGGGGTGGCAGGGACGGCCAGGAGATGCGATGGGACTCGCTGCTCCAACGTTTGGCTCCAGGTGCGACTCCAGCCTGAGCTTCCCACGTCATCNAGGATCACCTCCCTCGACCTGCTGGCCACACTCTTCTTAATGCACCCCAGGATGCCATTGGCCTTCCTGGCTGCAAGGGCACACTGCTGGCTCATGGTGAGCCTGTTGTCCACCAGCACTCCCAGTCCAGATGCGATGGGACTCGCTGCTCCAACGTTTGGCTCCAGGTGCGACTCCAGCCTGAGCTTCCCACGTCATCTACCAACCTTGGTCACGTGGAATTGCTTTTCACCAGTCGACAGTTTCGCCTGTCACTACGTAATCTGGCACTTGCCTCTGACCCACAAAATTGCCTAAATGGCACCAGCCCCGGCACCAGATCCAGCCAAAATGCCCTTTACCTTCCCCTTCGCCTCTACACTGAGACTTGCAGACCGAGCACCTGTGAAGAACATGACCGCAAAATATTTGTGATTTATGACGTACGTGCAATAGTAGAATTTAAGCTGGCATTTCAAATATTAATTCATCCTTTCACTGAACATATTAGCAGCTTTGAAATGACCAGGAAGGAGCACTAATTCAGAAAATTTCCTTAAGCTAACTTCAAGGCTATCAGTACCGTTTACATGATGGGGGACAAGCTTTACACAGAACGACCGTTGCTCAGCTGGAGTCACAAACCATCTGCATCTCCTGTAAACCCTCTGCCAGACATGGCCAGCAGTTACTCAGCAGTTACGGCAGCACTGCAGCGCCGAGTACGGCCCAGCAGCACCTCTGCTGCCGCCTGCCGCTGCTGGAGCGCCCGCTGCAGCCTCGCCTCTACTGCAACCTCTCCAGGGAGTAAGAGCAGAGAAATCTCAGCACACTGGAGTGGGTGGGAGCTCCAGCACAAATAATTTAACTCTTCTTCAGTCACCTACATCAGTTATCTGCAATGCAATTAAAACCATTGAACTCTGAGAGAAGAAAAATAACAAGCAGGAACGTGCTTGTTTTTCATCTGCCTTCTTACTCAGGCCAGACATCAAGCAGAACGTTTTCACTCAGTACATACCAGTTTGCCATTAGCTTATTTACAGCACACTACCACCCACTCTCTAACAAACTGCTCCCAAAGTTGTTTTGGTTTTTTTTTTTTTTCCTCCTAAATGCGACGTGGTTGCATTCCACGTATTCTAAAAGGCCTTAAAAAATTGAGCACCCCTCGGTGTGGCTCACGTGCACCCCTCTGACAGGCAACACTGCAGCACAACGCGCCAGCTGGCGCGATGACAGAGCCAGCCCGCCGCCGCAGGGGCATTTCCCAGCTCAGCAGAGCACAGCCACAGTGGAAGAAACCCCCAAGGAGTTAGAGGGTCCTGCCCTCTTCCTTTCTGCTACAGGATAAAGCTATTCAATCTAAATACTAGATAGCAAAAATCCAGTTTAATTTTTATAGCTGGTCTAGGGGAGAATATTGGCTGCCTGGGTCAATCACAACGCACGAAAGCCCTTAAAAAAAAATCCTACCCACTATTATATACCTGCAAATGCTGTTGCCGCAGCCTGTAAAAGTTTCATTGGATACCCTTGGCCCACCAGGCTAGGAACTGAATAAACACCTACACTGTAAATATTCTTACTGGAAGGGCTTTGCAGCACAGGCACACCTCACCCCGCAGCCCAGAGAAGCGACTGCACCCTTGCTGCCGGCCAGGTGCTGCGAGCTGCAAAACCTACATCTGGAAACCTTCTGCCATCAGCGTCCTGCTCTGGCGGCCACATTGCACGCTGTGCCCAGATGTGTCCTCGGATTACAGCCGAACCAGGGGAAAATGGAAAAATAAGCAAAGGCATGCCTGAGGCTGCATACGGGCCATTGAGTGGCAGAGTCTCCCTTGAGGACATGGGTCTCAGGAGACCATGGGGTCCCTGGCAGGAACCACAACCCTGTTAGCACTGACCCATCGACCTCCCTGCACTTCCTCAGCCTCAGGGCTTGGCACGGTCTCAAGAAGTGCCCTATTTCATGTGCTTGCACCACTCACACAGACAACGCTTGTCTCCCATCCTTTGCGAGGAGAAACCAGTGCCCAACCGTTTCTGTGCTGGCCACCGAGCTCTGCCATCAGCTAGTGGGTCTGAGCTGACAGGTTAAGCAGGTCTGAAGACTACTTCTGAACTGCTTGACATCAATATTAAAAGGCTGTTTAGCACAAAGAGGGTGCTGCTAGGAGCTGGCAGCAGCAGGACTAACGATGCGCACTGCGAAGGTCACAGGTACGGACCAAATTCTGCCCCTTGCTCCTTGAGCGTGGCCCGTAATATTTAGTAGAGAGGACAGAAAAGCACGGGAGAAGATGCGGTGGTTTCGCATTTATCAATTTGATCTCCATCAGGCTCTGATGAGCACGTGAAACTCACTTCCCAGCACTTCCTCCGTGAGGCTGCTCCCTGCAGCGTCTGCGCCTGTCCCGGTCCCGAGGGAACTGGAATCACTTGAGCGTGTGGCTGAATCCTGGCCACACAGACCCACCACGGCTCCAGCATCCAGCTGCTGCTCCACGTGGGAGAACGCCACCACACCAAGGAAACTCTCTTTGGAAAACCATCTCCCCTCCTCTCCCTCCTGTGAGGGCAGCCCCTGTGCTCTGGCTGGGGCAGCCTGGGAAGGGGACCCTGCGGATGCGCCCAGCGGTGCGCCCCGAGCCGGGTGTTTGGCTGATCGGGGCCTGGCCTCAGATAGGGAAAGTGCCGTAGGAAAGAGCAGGGACCCAGGGAGGTGGGGAAACGCCAGTGCGCAAGCGTGTCTTGAAGAGGTCTCAAGGACACGCAGGGATGACACCTCATGAAATTATCTCGTCAGGAAGAACTGGACTAGCAGACTGGATGCGCCTATTGCAACGGCCCGGCAGATACTGAAAAGGAGTATCTACAGCTGGCTTTTTCCACCACTAATTCCTCCCTTTCTTTTTCTTTTTTTTTTTAATTGCATCTTAATCCTCTGCAGTGTGAGCCCCAGATCCAATAAAGCACATGAATGGCTTCATGCATATTTATACGCCTCACACGAACAGGCTCCAACATCAACGCCACACAGCACCTGCAAACAAAGGCAGGGATGGCCGCGCAGGAGAGGCAGTCTCTGTCAGCGTGTTCACGCCTCTCCCCTGACAGCCGTGGGGCCAGGCACCGGCATTTCATCTCCAGATGCTGCTCTACTGCCCAGAGCGGCTACTGCCACTGAGATTTTTCCTCATTTGATACACAGAAAAATTATGGCCTTGTGAGATGTTTGAACAATTTCTTTCACCATAGCATGAGCCAAACNTGTTCACGCCTCTCCCCTGACAGCCGTGGGGCCAGGCACCGGCATTTCATCTCCAGATGCTGCTCTACTGCCCAGAGCGGCTACTGCCACTGAGATTTTTCCTCATTTCATACACAGAAAAATTATGGCCTTGTGAGATGTTTGAACAATTTCTTTCACCATAGCATGAGCCAAACGAGACGAAACGCTGAGGTCAAGAGAGGCATGACACTGCTTAAATTAACGTGCTTGGCAAAACGAGCAAGCGCTGGTGATCAGCCTGGAGAGAGGAGGGTTTGCTCCTTTCTTTACAAGAAAAAGATTCTCAAAAAATTCCAGAATGCTCCAGGACAAGCAGTTTCTGCCATGCCTGCAATGAGGTATCGTTGTTAACTAAGCCAGTCCAGTTGAAGAATCTAATTTAGCCTTCTAAGCAAGCAACAGATTGGCTCAGGAAGCATCAGCATCTTGTTGCTCTCACCAGGATTAATAGTGTTTCTCTCCTCCTTGTTGAAGCAGTGAGTCTGCTGCAAAAAGCCAAATCTATCCCTGGAGCATCTTCCCTGAGTGACCCCGAACTAAGACTAGGGCTGCACGATCCCACTCAGCATCTCCGACTGACCCTCGCTGCCTGCAGTGCTGTCACCTGCTCCAGGCTAACAAACAGCACCTGTTGTGGAGACCGGGAAGCCACAGATGGGGATCTGGTGGATGGAGAGCAATGGGGACCTTCCTCCTCCCAGCAGGGTTTTGAAGCCTGTGCAGCGTACCCATTGCAGCCAGGCTCCACCAGGCAGGGCGGTCTCCAGGAGGCCAAGGCCTCCCGCTGCCAGCAGATCCCCCCGTGCCCCTCTCGCACCACCCCAAGAGCAGGAGATATCCTCACAAGACCTGCTGGGTCACCTCGTGTCGCCACAGGACCCAGAGCAAAGCAGTCAGGATCATGGGAGGCACCAGCCAGGAGCACTCTGCTCTCCCTAGACCCAAGCATGGGCCATATGGTGTCCGGTGCATAAATACATGAAGTGTTTTATAATGCCAGACACAAAAGCCAAATTCTGATCTAAATTAAACAGATACAAATCCCCAGAAAACCCAGTGCTGACATTAATGGTTTTTTCTTTTTTTTCCCCTTCTGGCTAAGATAGGATTACACAGGTTTAAGCACAGATTAGATTCTGCTTCTGAGCTTCAGATATGTTGACTACACGAACAGTCCAATGCTTCAGAAACAGCACGTCTAATAGACAACAAGAAACAATTTTCTAGCAGGAAGTTTTCAAATTATCTATCCATCCAAGAGACGTTACAGTGCCCAACACGATAGTGTTTCACAACAGAAACCACTTCTTCCTCCTGTGTTCCAACATAGGAAAAAACAGAGTTTCATTTGCCTCATATATTAGAGGAGATTCCCCCTCCCACCCCTCCCCGTATATGTGTGCAAAAGACAAAGTGCCTGAACATTTTTTTGCGGGAAAGAAAAAGCAACAGGAAAAAGGAGAGACAAGCATCTGAAGCAGCAAGTCATAATGTAGATGTGTAATGACCCCAAACACGTTGCGGTTTCCATCCCTGCAAACAGGCACCTAAAGATGATGCTGGCATCTGAAGGTCACACTTTCACACAACCAGGCAAATCAAAATTCAGGTGTATTTCTGGAGAAGCCTGAGGACAAAACCATTATCAGCCTTCGACTCGCTCAGTTAATCAGGACATTTGGAAATCCGCCTGTTAATTAAAAATACACCGTTGAAAAGCCTTGCTATCTCTGCATCCCATTCACGGGACTTTTACAAATCTCATGCGGTGCAGGCAAACACCATGAGCATCACCTTGTCTCCAACGTCTACACCAGAAGTCTGACCACCAGAGCTGATGGGGAAAAAACAAATAGATTTAATGTCTGAGGCACTTCAGCTGCCTTCTCCTTAACCAGGACTCAAGCCGCCTGGAGCCCAACTTTAGGACTCACCCAGAAACAATCCTAGTTATTTTTATTTCCAGCTGTGATGGATAAGTGTGCGTCTGTGAACTGTAAGTCTCTGGCACAGCGGTTTGCCCCTCCACCTAACCTGGGCTCACTTGCAAGGTGAGGTCTGGAGCTGATGACCACCTTCAGCTTTGGCCCATCTCCATGCAGCCTCTTCTGCCAGGTCAGGACTGCTCTCCTCCCCGTCATCTCCATCATCGCTGACTGCCCCAGAAACTCTGCCATGTGCATCAAGAGCATCCCAAAACATTTTCTATTGAACATCCAAAAAATGCTCATTAGACAACATACAAAACCAAACCAGTCTGTACCAGAACATCTCCAAGATGCCCAGGAGCACAGAGTGACAGCTGTGCTCACCAGGGGCTGTCTGTGCCATTAGTGACCATTTATTTCAGGTACAGAAACATCCCAAAACATCCACCTCCAACAACAACTCAGGATTCCAAGGAAGACCCAGTTCCTCTCCCCTGAGCCTGTAATGCCACAAAAGGAATGAATATGCTCAAACAGGCGGTATTTCTTCAAAAAGAAAATATTTCAGTGAAAGTAAACCAAACTAAACTACCCAGAACTGCACCGTTAGCAACACACACCAACAATTACTTTTATCCCCTCTAAAAATTCAAACTTCATTAAACGGTCCTTAAATCTTTCCAAAGGCCAAGGGAAAGGGAAAACGAGCCAATAGAGGAACGAGGTATATTGCTATTGAACAGTAATCTGTTATTTTAATAAAGTACTGCCTATTAACTGGAAGTTAATTACAGCCCTGGGAGAAAGCATCAAAGTGACCCGTGGGTCTGAAGACACGGGTTGTTACAGTGCTCGGTGCACGGAGACGCTTGATGGCACTGTCAGTGCCCCTCTGCAGTAGCCAGTGAAAGCACGGGTGTGCAAAGTCTCACTGTTCAACAACGCTTCCTCAGGAACTCAAAAAAAGAAATAAAATTTTAAAATTGTTCCTAAATCTTTATAGAAAAGAGAGACATGGTCCATTCTTCAAACATATTGAAAAGTAAAGAGAATCATATGAAATCCTACGATGGTTTAGAAGAGTGAGCGCCTGTGAGCTGCGCCCTCAGCCAGTACTTATGATGAAGATCTCCCCAGCTGTCACACACGTATCGAGGCTGATCTCTCCATCAACAAGCAAACCCTGCCCTGGCCTGCTTCCCTCCCCTGGGCAGAGCACCTTGTCCTGCTGGAGCCATGGCCACCTTTCACATGGGAATGGTGCAGGGGGACAAGCCCCACCACCGCTCTCCATCAGACACCATCAGCCCTGATGCTTCTCCCAGCTCCGGCTACGCTCTCAGCCAGGTTAGGTGGCAAAGCAGGCCTTCCCTCTGCATTTGCACAGATGGCACTCAGACACAAAAATGATTTTTCCCTCTTTGGGGAACCTGCTTGCTTCACAAGCCCTAAAGATCCTGTCACGTAAACATGTACAAGAGTTTATTTACATGGAGAAAGACACACACAGTCACCACAGGACCTCAGGGAGATAGATATTCCCTACCCGTGAGCGCTGAAGGTTGTATTTTTTTATGGTAAGTGATCAAAAGATGTTAACGAGTCACCGCGATGCGGTTTGCCCCGGAGCGCTTTTTTTTTTTTATTGGGCCATCTGGGCTTTACTGCAACGCAAACAGCATTACTGACAATTGTTATTAACAACATTATAATCATTAACAAAATACCACAGTGCTCAGATTTCAGGTGTCTCACCTCCCGCTGCACAGCCCAGGCTTTCCGAAGGTGAGGCTGGGCTTTAGAGGACAGCCTGCCCAAAACACAGCAGCAGAGAGAACAGTGTCTCTAGGCACCCAGCACCCAGCCCTCCCGAGCACACGGGCTGCAGCCGCACCTCAAATATCCTTTTTTCTGCTTGGAAATTACCTCGGGCAGCAGTTGACAGCCCTGCTGCCAAGGCCAAACCCCACCTTCCCCTTACCATAAGACAAAAAATAATTAACACCTTTGTTCACAGGTATACGTGGTTAGAAGAACATACTGTCTTTTAAAGCCTGCCCCATT
The DNA here is from genome assembly GCA_013398225.1 of Steatornis caripensis. Lineage (NCBI taxonomy): Eukaryota > Metazoa > Chordata > Aves > Caprimulgiformes > Steatornithidae > Steatornis > Steatornis caripensis. Next base: position 75,730 of record VZSC01006302.1, on the reverse strand, counting down.
TCTCTGCAAGAGGTTGAACCCATCACTTGCTTGCACTCGAGCAGAAGATGGCACACGGGGGACGTGTGTCCAGTTGCCAAAAACCTAAAAGTGGAAAACAGGACCACCCAAAAGAGTGCATTTCTGCTACAGTATGTACACAGATGCTCATCACCTAGACAACAGGTTTGATTGAGTAAATCAAAATCAAACATCTTCTCAGTAGCTGTTGCCTCATCATCGTTTTTCTAATGGGACGTGTTATAAATATCAGTCGCTTTCCTGGTTTTATCCTCTTTTGGTGAGAAGCTATGAACAGACGATACTTGCAGCAGCGGTCCTGACCCTAGATGCCTCCTCTTGGAGAGGACATCTCCACCTGAGCTCATCGCATCTCATTTTAGGCACTAAAGTGGAACATGTGAGTTAGTGACAGCTCCAGTAAGCATCTGAGGTAGGAACACAGGGGAAGGCAGAAAGACAGCCTGTACAAGGTGTCCTGCACCAATCTGGAAGGAGAAGTACTTTGGTCTGTAAATGCCAATAACTGACACCGTTGAATCATAGTATGCCAAAGGACGAGGGAAGATCTAAGAACCAGCATAACCCCTGCCAAATCTTGGCTAACGCAGAGTTCCCCTTGTGCACCCCATCTTGGAGGCACCCACTGCCTGTCTCCTAGTCCAGCTGCACTTCAACCCCACGTTCGGTCCAAAGTCCAGCTCTCCAGAGCACCACCGTGAAAGCAGGGACCAGAACGGTGCTTTACAGAAAACCGTCCATCCGCAGTGTTTGCGCACACAGTCCTTGCTAAAGTCACAGCAAAACGCTGCATGAAGTCTTACTACAGTGCACTAAACCCAGGCAGTTTGATTCAAGATGCACATGAGAAAAACACACGGGGGGAGAGGGAAATAATTAATCTTACTTTGTCTACATAGTGCTTCACTTTGCAGTGTCGTTCCAGCCAAACAGTGGGAGCCAGGAGCCTCAGCTGATAGGGACTGGCACAGCTCCACTGCTTTCCAGTGAAGCCAAGCCAATGTAAAGACAGCTGCAGAATGGGTCCAAAATATGAAGCCACAAAACAGGTTCCTTTAAATTATTGAAGATATACTCACTTCTGGCTCCCATGACTGCTTTTACAGCGCTCTCTCCATTCAAAGCGTCATCACCCACCCTTTGAGCAGGATTATTTTCCTTTCCAACTGGACTTCGACTCAACAGCAAATTTAATTAACTGACCTAATGGACTAGAGCTGTGGATTGAAAAAAATAAGAAATAAAAAACAACTCCCACAAAACACACAACAGAAAGAACTATCACTGCAGCCAAAACCAGCCCCAAAGTAAAAACAAAAAACCTAGAGAAAAAAAATGTGGCTTATGTTCCTCCTTTGTAGAGATGCAAAATAATCAAAAAATCCTCACACTGCTAGGTACGGCTTCTCCATGCTGGCAACCATTTGCTCTTTATAGAAGCTCCCAAAGCCCTTTATAAGCTTTTAGACGGCACAATACCCTACCATGCCAGGAAGGCAGGCTATATGGGGAATACCACCATCCCCATCCCAGAACTTCGGCCAAGCTGCACGCTGGCACTTAGTTTATTAAAACGTCATAGATGCACACAAGAAGAAACTGGTGCTGCGCTCCCTGTTGGTGACACGCTTCCACCAACATCTGGAGCATCTCCATCACTTAGGTGAACACTGAACGTGGCTCAGCACCTTCACCACCACTACACCCCCTGAACCACCTCACTCCTGTGACGCTGCAGGTGCCTGTGCAGGAGTCCTGATTCCAAGGTCCTTGCAACAAGATGGGCTCTTGGCTCCTCTAACAACGGGAGGCAGTGCAGGCACTGAACCAGCAGAAGACTATAAACACAACATGACCAACACCTCTGGCTCCAGCTATATATTGGCTACACAAACCACGTATCTCAAACAACAGGGTCCTGACCACAGCAAAAGCAACAAGCCCAACGATGCCCGCAGCAACGCCGTGCCTGAGCCGTGTGTCACCTTTCAGTCTGAGCAGCCACAAGAACCTGGCCCCGCTGCTCCTCTGAAAAGCTCTGCGTGCTCCTTCCCAGCTTTGGAGCTGCTGGTGACATTTCTGGCCTGGGATTATTTATTGTGACGTTCAAAGCAAGCAACACGTCACTTATAAAGTGAAGCACCACTTAAAAGGCACACCACTGAAATCCAACCGCATTATATATGATTATAAATCACCTAACTTCCCATTGACTTATTTGAGAATATATCCATTTGCACTGAAAAAAAATAATCAGACACCCACTCATTAATGATAACTTCATCAGCCGCGGCGACGAGCAGCATATTCCCCTCACCCTTCTGACTGCGCAGAGCTGCTACTCTGTTTGCCTTTTCTTCTTCTATCAGGAAAAGGGGAAAACAAAGAAAAGAGTATTTCATGCCTGTCACAAGATCACCTGATGGAAGCTTCCCAGAACAAATTCATCATTGCACATGCAAGCTACAGGCAGGATGACGTGCATGCACAGCAGTGATTAATTATAGACTTTTTGCTGAGGAAATTTCTGAGCATGAAGAGTAAAATTTAAATTGCTGATCAGCATCACTTTTTTTATAACATGTTTGGAAACAAACTAATGGTTTGGAATTAGGCTCCTTGTACCAGCTTTGACACCTGTATCTGTCATGTAAGAAATAAAATGTAAAAATATTTCAAAATCTGTTCTTTCAGACGCAGATTCCTTTCTCTTCATTGAAAGATGGTGAGTAATGGGTGGAAAGTTGCCAAAAAACATGTTTGTGAAGCACGGGAACCCATTGAGGCAGAGGAGCGTGGGTCCCACCACCCAGCTCTGCTTGTTCAGAGAGCAAGAAGGTCTGACCCTGCTCCTGATGGTGCCTTAGATCCACAGCACTCATAGGCTGGTCTGGGTGAAGTCAAGGCACAGGAGGGAAACCCACCGCTTCCTACGGGTCCCTGCAGCCCTGCCCAAGATCTCCATGCTGTGGAACAGCGGAAAAGGCCACCGGCCACAGTGGGTCCATGGTCTCAGTTCAGCCCCATCGCGGCTGCCCAGGCTGTGGGCGAGAGCACAGCTGGGGACTCAACCCTGTGCTCTGCTACTCCTGCTCCGAGCAACATGCCCAATTGCAAATTTCTACTGACTGTTTTCATGTCTAGAGAACAAAAACAGGAGATTCAGAAATTGTTTAAAAATAAGAATTCCTATCCCAGCCAAACATCCCCAGTGCTGACACAGCTCTCGAGTTAAGTTAGCCCTGGGACTCCTCCTGGCCCACAGTCTGCGTGGTCTGTGTCTCGATCTATCTCAGCCATGCCACGCAAGGCTTGGCACTGAGTCCCAGCCCTTTAAAAATAAAGGCATGAACAAACCTGCTTACAGAACAGGAGATGTCAGTGTCAAACACCTACGGCTGCACAATCTCACCGGCAATTACGTCAAGCACCAGAAGTTATCTTTGTCAGTGTTTGCACTCTGGGATCATTCAATACTTCCCTCTCATTCTTCTAATTTTTGACTTATGCCCAAGTTGGTTGCTGCTGAGAAGCGCGATTAATGCCTCCTCCTGCTCTGCACAAAAGCATTGCCGATGGCACCGATTAAGCACAGGACTGACAAGGTGCACTCCCAGCCAGCTCCAGCCATCAGGTGGCAATGCTGGGAACAGGTTCTGCAGAGGACACAGTACTAATTAAGCTTCCCTGGAGACCCCAGCGATGGTTATCCCTTGCAGGGTGGCTACCAGGACAGACGCTGTCCTGCACAGGCGCATCTGCACACCCATGATTGCTTCTTTGTTCGCCTCGGAAGCAACCACAACCGTGCCAAGTCAGTAACGCCACCACATTTACCTGTGAACACTAGGCTGGCATTCTCCAGTTCTTCCTGGGGAACCTTGAAGCTGAAGGACTCATTGTAGAAGGGATCTATCGTCCCTCGCATGCAGGAGGTCTTCTTGGTCTTTGTTAATTTTAATCCATGAACAAGCTGAATTTTCACAAAGGGATCTGACAAAAAAACCCACAGAACACAGGCTCTGTGTTACAGGCGTCGTGAGTCAGTACCCTGGTTCGTGAAGGCTGGGCACCGCAGGGATCGACCATGCTGGAAAGGGCATTTGGAAATGACTGGCACTTGTACCACCGCACCACTCCCAGGGACTTGCAATGGAGACAAAAGTCAGGCAGCTGGATTAAAAATGCTCCCTGCCAAAACCACAATTAATGACAGCCTTGGTAGAGGCCAAGCATACTGTTCTTTTTGGAAAATGCCAGTATTCTGGCAGCAGCAGTGGCTGGGGCAGGGAACATGGGGAAAATACCTGAGGACACACACATGAAGCCATTACCAGCCAGCATGCTCAGAAACGGCAGGGAGAAATGCATGGACACTGGAAAAACCTCACACCGTCCACAGAGCAGCTAGGTATCATAAATGGAACCACTGCAACACTAACCCTCGGGGAGCACACAGCACCTGCTAAACAGCGCAGCCACAAACGGGCTGCCGTGCACAGCACAACACGGGAGTAATTCAGAGCTCCTGGCTCCTCGCCTTGCCCTGGTTCAGAGATTTTTACTTTAAATACGGCAAAGGTATTCACACCCTCCATTTTAGCTCAGGGTAAGTGTTCCAAATACTTTCATTATTGTTGGCTATATATATAAAACTAATACCCGGAGCCTTGTATTAATAGGAACTGAGCATCCAAATCCCCCTGGGTCCCCCACAAACTGCAGCCTCACCACTGATTTGCTTTAAAAGCACATATAATCTGTGCATGAGTAATGTGAGAAATGCACTGCCCTTTACCTGAACCTTGGCTCATGTCTGTTTGAAGAAGTTGTTTTGCTCTAATGATGTCCACGTTCAATCTTCCTGCACTGGGTAGGTAGTTTAGTGACAACAGCAGCTCTCCTAGCTCCACTTCATTCTGCAGGGAAAAGGGAACGTGGAAATTCAGAACAGAGCTCAGAGGGGAAGGCAAGAGCAGGAAGAGAAATTAAATAAATCCCATTTGTCTAAGTGCCTGAAAAATAAATTTTAGTCACGCTCTAAAGTGCAACCAAGAACCATCTGGTGGTACCTCTCGCTGAGCAGAAACAAGAAATAATACTATCCCCAGGTGAAGATAGTTCTTTGCTCACTGATCCTTCACCAGCTTTTCAGCAGTCATGCAGAGAGCACCTATAAGGAGGAATGAATACAAGGTCAGCAGTTTCTACTTGCTCCATTTTGAACAGTTCCGGGTGGTTCTGATCTTACCATCCTTATTCAGGCACAAAACATGGACCCACTGAAGAAGACATTCTCTGTCCTTCCCAGTCCCCAAGGACCACACCAGTCACTTGGGAAGTTCAGGCATGAGATGGTTAATGCATCCCTGGGTCACAGGAAGGCAATTCAGAGGAGACATTCCCCACCACCACCGGCACCAGCCCCATTCTACCCAGAGACCACGGCACACATTAACTGTGCCCTTGCTGTTCATCACGCTGTACCAAGGCCATAGCTTCACATCAATATAGCTGTTCAGCCGTTATTTCTTTTCCTTTTACTTAACGATGCTTAAAACTAGTTATATAAAAAACAAAAAGAGATGGAGAACTGACATCACTGCTCCTCAGATGTGACAGCTTAAAATAACCTCTCCCCCCAGCACGACCTGGCTCTGAGATGCTCTTATTCTCAGATGCAAAATAAACACAATGAAACAACTCTGGAGACTGAAAACACACCAGCCAGCCGGGGCAGGGCATCAATCTATCTGCCTCATCTCAGGTCCACGCAGGAATGCAGAGCTAGTTCTTCATCTTAAATAGCCAAACAGTTCAAAACCAAGCCTAGATCAGATGGTCACAGCCATTCCCAAAAGAAAAAGGAGCTACAGTAGTATTGCAATCATAACAAAAGACTTAAATATTTTTACCGATGCCCCAAATATTAGATTATAGAAATCAGAGACTAACTGGGTAAACAATAAGAAAAAAGCTCTGAGACACAGTCTGTGACCACAGCCTAAATTGACCAAAGAACCAGGTTCATCAGACGGGCCAGCACACAAGGTACCCATCCCCAGCAAAGCCATCAATGGCTCTGGGGAGACTGAGGCTAGGACTGCCAGGAAACCCTACCAGTTCACGGCTATTCAGCTGCAAATGGAGAAGCCCAATCTCCACAGACCGCAGATGAACCAGGGGGCTCAGACCCAACCCAAGCAGAGACTCGGGGAAAAGCCGCATCCCTCTGCCAGGAGCAGCACAGCATCTCTTGCCAACAGCAAGCCACTCGGCTCCTCACCTAACGAGCCAAGCGCTAAAACTGACGTCAGGTAATGGCATTAAAAGTTTTCCCCAAGGCACTTTGTCTCCTCTCCTGTTCCTGTTGACTACTCCCCACGAAGGCAGCGGGACGTGCATGGCATTGAGGAGCAGGTGGCAGGCTGAGGAAGCCCTGCATCTCCAATGCTACGTAATACAATTCAATTTAATTCAGTATCCTTTTTTTGGCTTTCCACAGAAAATATGTCAATAGGCTGCCCGATTTCACATCAAAGGTCTCTGCGTTTCAGGAGCTGGCAAAGCAACCCATCCGTGTTTAAGCCCACACATTTAATGAGCAAAAACAAAAAAGGGAAGCACCATGTGGGGAGCAGGGTGAAGGCTGCAAGTACAGCAGCATCCTGACTCAGCACCCGGACGAAAAGCATGGATATACATCACAGATCATAAGTCAAACCCAGGTGTCTTCCTTGCATGATTCACTGCCCCGGGAGCCAGCTCCAGAGCCAACCTTGCAGCATCCACCCCAAGCAGGCCCACCTTCTGCCTAACCTTCCCCACAGCCCCTCTCTCTCACAAGAAAAAGCATCCAATTTCTTACCCCAGACTCCTTTTGTCACAGCATCGCTTGGGTCATATTATGTGGCAATATATGACCACACAACACACACTCACATTCACCATGTGCATTTTCTTCTGTTGCTACAGTATTTTTGCTTCACCGAGAAGGCATCCCTCTTCTGTCAACCTTTGCCAGCTCCCATACCACAGTTCTCTTCAATATATGACATTTTAAGTTCTTTCCACCAGAAAGCCATTCCCCAACACAAACCTGACCCAATACGCACATATCACTCATGACTTCCATGAGGTCAAGCCATACCTACATACACCATTGTGCCCAACGGCTGCACAACGTAAGGATCTAAGGGGGATCTAAGGGGGATCTAAGGGGGATCTAAGGGGGATCTAAGGGGGATCTAAGGGGGATCTAAGGGGGATCTAAGGGGGATCTAAGGGGGATCTAAGGGGGATCTAAGGGGGATCTAAGGGGGATCTAAGGGGGATCTAAGGGGGATCTAAGGGGGATCTAAGGGGGATCTAAGGGGGATCTAAGGGGGATCTAAGGGGGATCTAAGGGGGATCTAAGGGGGATCTAAGGGGGATCTAAGGGGGATCTAAGGGGGATCTAAGGGGGATCTAAGGGGGATCTAAGGGGGATCTAAGGGGGATCTAAGGGGGATCTAAGGGGGATCTAAGGGGGATCTAAGGGGGATCTAAGGGGGATCTAAGGGGGATCTAAGGGGGATCTAAGGGGGATCTAAGGGGGATCTAAGGGGGATCTAAGGGGGATCTAAGGGGGATCTAAGGGGGATCTAAGGGGGATCTAAGGGGGATCTAAGGGGGATCTAAGGGGGATCTAAGGGGGATCTAAGGGGGATCTAAGGGGGATCTAAGGGGGATCTAAGGGGGATCTAAGGGGGATCTAAGGGGGATCTAAGGGGGATCTAAGGGGGATCTAAGGGGGATCTAAGGGGGATCTAAGGGGGATCTAAGGGGGATCTAAGGGGGATCTAAGGGGGATCTAAGGGGGACGGGCAAGGTGACTGAAACGTCATCAATCCAATTTAAACTACCATTTTTTGTTTGATTTTCCTCAAAACTGCTCCTCTTGTGTCTGTGGCTGGAACAGCCTGAAGACACGTTTATCATCAAGAACAGTCAGTGACTTCTAAATCTATTACCAGGACAGTAACAAAGCATCACGCTGCCCACAATGCCACCCACAACAAGATCCACCTGAGGTACCCCTCGACCTCTGCTCATTTTTTATAACATATCAACAACATTTTTATCATATTCAGTCCTACTTCCACTTGCATTCACCACTGCATCAGGTTGCATGCAGGCTTTAGTTCCTAGAAATTCAGGTACATTTGGACAGCACAAATCAGGAAACTAATTAGTGAGGTTATTACCTGCTGGGAAGAGACAGTCAAATAGCTCTGGCTGCAAATACCAAACTTCTGGCACAGGCAGGCAGCAGGCTGGCACTGGGCAGGGATGTAGGACCTTTCAAGTCACCTCAAGTTTAGAATGCTGAAAATGCACATTAAGATTTGGGGTAATTACTTCTGCATTCATCTATTGGTGGAACACGTTGACCTTATCCAAGACCTGCTGGAACTAACAGGCTTCCCTGGGTCAGGGAGGAGCGGTGAAGCTCAGCAAGGGAAGGCAGATCTCCACACTTCCAACACACATTTATGCTCCATTTGAAAAAAAAAAACCTCCCCCATGTTGCACACTGACAGTATCAGACTGGGTATGTAACAACCACAGAGGCACAGGCAGGAGAACCAGGCATCCACCTCTACCTGAACCCTCCCCGTCACCGTGTCCTGTAACCCCTGCAGAGGTTACTGAAGGAGCCACTTCAACGTAACCATCACACTGCTGCCTAACCAAAGAGCCTTCGATAGGTAAAGGCGAAGCTAAATCCCTGATTTTCTGTATGACCTAGCCTAACAGGGGTATTGGCACCACTAGAAAAATCTTTTTAGCTCCTGGGCTTAAATTTGAGTAAGGTGAGATACAAAATGCTACACTTTGTAAGGGTGAGCTACTGAAGTCTGAAGACTACCACCAGCTTTAATGAGTCTCAGATCAGGCCCAATTTCCCCAATCACAATAGCACCTTCTGCCCATTAACGCTTTTCAAGCGTGCTCAGATTTCTGTTAATCATCTTAAGGGAAGGAACACACAATCCAGCCCACAGAGGCCGTGGCAGGATGGCTGTGCTCAAAGCCAGCAGCCCCACTGCAGGCAGAGCACCAGCAGTGTTTGCAGCGATAACAGAAGGTGTTTTCAGAAGGAAACCCAGATCTCCAGACAGCTCACCTCCCTGTACAAGTGACTCAGCCTTTTCAAGGCACTTAACTAGAGCAGTGAACTGCCTCTGATCTTACAAATGCATTATTTCTAGCTTAGCCACAAGGATCTAGGAAACCTGCTTAAAATCCTGCCACAGTGCCTGAGGGGACATCAAGCACTCGAGAAAACAAATCGGTGGCCAGCAGCCACCACACGTTCCTCCCCGGCATATCGGACTGGCATTACGTCCACCGTGCCATGCTGCACCACGCTCTCTAGTTTTGTCCTGTCCTTTGGTCACCTGTCATCATTAGCAAACAAGCAAGGAATTAATGAGTTGCTCCAAGAAGCCTGAGGTACAAGACATACCTCCTCAGGTTTTAGCTCCCCGTGCTCTCCCCGACAAGCTCACGCTGCAGCATACCTTTACTGATGGGACAGTCTTGCTAATAAGACACCCCGGTGGCTTAGCTTGTGTCAGAAATGAAGACGCGGATGCGGGCAGAGCTGTGGCTTCACAGACTCATTGGTTCAGCAGGCAAAATAAAGGTAACTGGGGAGTACAGTGGAGTCCGCTGTGACATGGAGAAACAGGACTCTTCTTGTTATGGGTCAGGCAGGAGACTCAGCTCAGGGAGGGACGAGTGGCCATGTAGGTGGCTTGTGGGGCCATAGTAACCGCCCGGGGTGCTCCTCCAGCCCACAGACCCTCTGAACTCACCTGCACCTTGGAAACACTGTGTTGCCATAGCTGCTGACCCCCATGGCCATCACCTTGTTTACAGGCATCTTTATCAGCAATCGTCTTGCTGGCGGACTGCAGGCACAGAAGCACGGCTTTTGTTTTGTCACACACTGGAGCCTCCCCAAGCCTCAGACCCGCGTATGGACTGAGCTAAGAAGAGAGATGTGAGTTTATGCACGAGAGGTGTCACTGGCACATTGTTCACCGTAGGGAAAGGAAGTGTCTGAGTTTTACTTTTCCTAGGTCTTCTCATCAGGAAACTGAAATGCTGTTGGAATATTTTGTTCACAGAATGCAGTGTGCAGAGGTGCCCCTCGGGCACCACCGTGCAAAGGCATCATTTCAGTTGCCATTATTATGCCGATGATGGGCTGATTTGTGCCGAGATCCCAGATGACCCTGGAAAAGCAATTTCCTGTTTGATGAGGTGCCGGAGTGACACCAAGTCTGGGATGTCTGAGACTCTCCTGAAGCTCTGATTAACATTTCCCTCCTGGCTGTTCCTCCCCGCAGCTGTGTTACACAGCCAGTCCTTGGATTCACAGCCTTGAGCTCGCCTGGGATCCAGAACCTTCTGCAGTTACCGTTTGGGTTGAACCAGGCACACATAAAAAGGTGGGTTTTGTTTTTTAGTTTTTTTTTTTTCTGTCATCTCTGAAACACAAAGAGGCTATCTCAAGGGAAGAGTGATTTCTAATTAATGCCATTTGCACATCTTGTTTGGATCAAGGCCATTCTTTCCTCACAGCCCACCCCAGACTGTTTGCTGTGCATTGCTACACCACCAGCAAAATTCTGCAGCTGAAACCCTCTCCAGCTCCCGACGGGAACCAGAGCACATTACATCAGCACAGACATCTATGCAACGCTCCTAATGATGTTTCAGATTGATTTTGCTCCTCGAGGTTATCTGCGATGGTACGTCCAGGCACATTAGGAAACTGATGGTTTAGAACAGTTTGCTCTAACGGGCTTCCTACAGCATCCTGGGACACCCAGCAATCATTTCGGGAAGGCTGAGCTATTAAGGACCAGAACCTGAAAAAAAATATATACTTACCAATGGATAAGAACAGTGTTACCTATGTAACGGACGCTAAGTAGGTGTATGGTGAAGAGAGTCGCAAAATCCCTTTTAAAGTCTAGCTGCCTTTGCTTCAGTTTGCATGTCCTTCAGAAACTCTCTCCCAAGCAAAGACCTTTGAGAAGATTTCCAAAGGAGAGGAAATCCCGCTCACAGCTCCCACCACCTCCTCCTCTGGGCTCCTCCTCAGCAAAACAAACCCCACAGCATCCCAGTCCTCTGCAGAAAGGGCACAGAGTGAACACCAGAGGGGAAGGGATGAGGTGACAAACATGACAGCTGGAAACAGACACGATGGACAAGGATAAAGAGAAAACGACCAAGAAGAAAAATTTCTCAGTGTTGGAGCTTTAAAGATTGGAAAAGGAAAGGAAAAAAAACAGAATTGAAATGGATCTGGGGGAAAAAATAAAGATACAGAGTGAAAGAAAGATTGTAGAATGCCATAAACCAAAATATGACAACAAAACACAGGTTAACAGCAAAAAAATGCTGTCAGAAGTCAAAGCCACATGGGGAAGGAGAGCAAAAATCCAGGATCCTGCTGCACTGCTGCTGCACCTTCCCTGGGAAGGTGGTGGGACAGTTAAACGTCCATCATGGCATCCCATCACTGTTCCCTCAATTCCATGGACCTGCAGGGTGGTGGCAACCCGCCTCCAACCAGGCTTTGCCAGGATGTCTCTCCCGCCGGACATGGGTAAACTGCCTGGTTGATTTTAACATCTCATTAATGAGTGAGCAGACCCCCACCATATCCAAGCCACATTCATCATCAGCGATTCTGCATCATTCCTTTAATTAAGCAGCTGCTAAGCTTTTGGACAGCTGAAAAAAAAAAAAGAAAGAAAAGGAAAAATCCCTGACAACACTTACTTCCATACTTAATTTCCCATGACTCTGCGTCACCAACACAGACCCCTGTTCCACTCTGATGCTCACAGCCTTGAGTGAAGCATTGTGTCAACTCTGAACCAAGTCTCTGCCTGGCTACTTTTACGTCTGTCCAGTGCTTTATGCCTGTATAAGAGATTGGTGCTGGCATTATTTTCAGTAACACGCTGTGATACCAAACACAAGGCATTATACATGTTTCCCAGGGATGGCTCCTTCTCAGGGCTGCGATGGACAACCCAAGGAACAAGAGCGCCAAGGACAAAGGGGAGATCCTGCCAAGGGTAAATCCTGCTGACCAACCTGATAGCCTTCTGTGATGGCATGACTGGCTGCGTAGATGATGTGAGAGCAGTGGATGTTGTCTACCTTGACTTCAGCAAGGCTTTTGACACTGTCTCCCACAACATCCTCATGGGTAAGCTTAGGAAGCGTGGGCTAGATGAGTGCACAGTGAGCTGGATGGAGAACTGGCTGAATGGCAGAGCTCAGTGGGTTGTGATCAGTGGCGCAGAGTCTAGTTGGAGGCCTGTGACCAGCGGTGTTCCCCAGGGGTCGGTGCTGGGTCCAGTCCTGTTCAA
>VZSC01006302.1:28933-59367 GCA_013398225.1 Steatornis caripensis | reverse complement strand
GGGGGGGGGGGGAAGCAAGGCTGCATGGTGTGAATCACAGGAGGATAACACGATGCAAAGAGGAGAGCTCTGTTCTGATGATGAACCATGAATACAAAAAAAACCCCAAAAACCAATTGCTGCAGGCATTTGTAAACAAATGTTTGGGGAGAAAGGCACAGGCCGTGAAGCGAGCCAAGGAGTATCTGTCCTTGTTCATTTTCCTCATGAACCACTTTGTAACGCAGCTGTCCCCTCACCCCCCACTGCCACCCTACCGAGCAAAGCAGATCCCATGCAGACAGAGACATGTCCTGCATAAAGACACACTCAGGGACCCCACGACTTTGACTTGTGTGCAACTTTCAAAACTTTCATTTTTGCATGAACAACGTTCAGGCTGCTCCCGTAACACTCCAACTTCTATTACAGCAAATCAGCGAGCTCTCTTGCAGTTATCAGGGGTCTTGATCTTCTCCTTCACACACTGCAGAATGTCTGAGCAAGAGGTAAAAGTGCTCTCAGCCCCTCTGCACACAGAGAGGGGGCAAAGAACAGTCACAGACCCGGCTGGCTTCGTGTATAAACACTGCTCAGTGGATTTTCCTTCCACAAGAGCCTGATCATTCCAAAGCAGGCTCTCGGATCCACACCATAAATCAGAGGCGAGGTCAACGATTTACTGTTCATCTCATCTAACACCTCTCGCTATGCCACTCTCTTGTGTGCACAGAAAAACTAAAGAAAATGTGAACCATCCACATTCACAAAGGGGTTTGATTCAACAAAGGCTCTAAAACTTAGAAACTGAAGTCTCAGAGCTGGCAAGGGACTGGGAGAGGCAACACTGTTATACCAACCTCGAGCGGTACTCCTGTCCTTAGCACAAACATTTTGAGATGCTGCTCATGCTATGCTCTTAGCTTGGCTTTTTACGGGGTCCTGTGCTGCTAGCTACGTGGGTAATAGTGCTAGTAACAAATCTGGTAGCAACCCGCCATTCCCGGTTGCAAAGCTCAGACCTTCCCATTGAACAGCTCTTTTCCTGGCTGGTGAGGAGGTGGCACTGACCAGGGCCCTTTCCCCAGCACAGACGTGGAAGCACATGGACCCTCTGCATCTTTTCTTTCCATCCCATCGGACGGTTCAATTTAGTCCAAAATGCACGCTCAAAATTGCATGCACGCAACGTGGCACTTACATCAGACAAAATGTATAGAAAGTTTTATTTCCCTCGGGGACATGATGAAAATAAATCTACCACTACACTGCAATTTTTCGCTCGTGCATCATGCTGCAAGTCTGCAGAGATTTTGTCTTCGATACACTTTCTTGAATCAAATCATTACTGAACTGGCACCAGTGGTTCTCCTCACATCCATAAAAGCATAGTCATGTTAACAACCACAAGAGCAACCCAGACAGGACAGTGTCACTGCAGTGTCTGGGAATGGACGCAGGTCACTGCAGTGACAAGAAAGATCTTCCAAAAGGTGTGGACTTCCAAAGCAGTCTTGAGTTATTCTCATTAGACATGACATAGGATCTTTTGTCATGCCACCTCCTTTGAACATGAAAGACAACAGTTCCTCCACCTCACAGTGTTAGTTATAAGACCAGTTATAGGCCCAATATTATTTTAACCCAACAGATGCTGTATTAACAAGACGACAATGACTAATTAGAAACAGAGTTACTTGGCACCAAGCAAAGGAACCACACAAAACACACAGCAAGAAAAATTGTGGCAATAATCTGATAAATTGTTACCTGAGAACTAGGTACAAGAGCTTTCCACCAGTGTCCGCCTTTCACAAGGTCTACATCGCTCAAGGGCATTGACACCTTGCCAATAACACAATGGCGTGAGAATTTGTCAAAATCCACTATGGTTAAAAGCAGAGTTCTTCTCTGGGCTTCTAAAAAGGGGATTTCAAATGTGTACCTCTCTTCAAACACTGGGTTCTGTGTTTTGCGTTTCACTCCGGTCTGCTTGGAGTTCTTCTGATCAGGAAGAAGGCAGATCTTCACATAGGGGTTGGAGTGAGCCATGTCTTGCCTTGAACCGTCATAGGAAATTGGAGGAGGCAGATCTTTAGCCTCAATGACTCGCACTATTAGGTAATTATGCAGCAGATCGTACTGCGTACTAAAATGCAGCATGCCCAGTTGATACTTCGATAAGATCTCCTCATCTGTCAAGGAGTCCATATCATCGCTGTTCGAGTCAAGAGAGTACAGTCTTGGTTCAAATTTTCTAAAGTAGTCATCTGGGGTATAGGTTTTGCGCAGGACAGTTGGCTGAACTATTTCTTTCTTAGCTCCTATTATTCCAAACTCGATAGGTTTAATGTCAATTAGTGGAGAACTTGGCCTCCTCAACTCTAAACCTAAACAAGAGAAATGCACAAATATGATTGTTAGAAACTCAACCGAAGCCATTACAAGCGCAAGTCAACTTGAGCTTCTTTGGGTACAGCTATTCCATGCCTGTGCGATGTCCAGCACTGCAGGCTCCCCAGTGGGACTTTTCACCATTACATTGCCAACAATTAATAGCACCCTTAGTTATGCTGAAGTGCAAGTTCAGGTACACTTTCCCCCCACCTCAACCATTTTCCCGTGCGATTACCATGCACATGCTTCAGCAAGAAAAACAGGCCTGGCCCCTTCCGCTGTGTTCCTGCAGAACACGATGAGTTTTTAATCAATGTACCTTCAACTCGACTTGATTCCCTGTCTAGAAGATGAAAGAGCAAGCACTACAGTTTGATTTTCTTCCCCACAAGAATTACATTAATGTTGGAAGGATGACCTTACTTGAAATCCGCCTCGTGAGGCTGTAAGTGGACCGTGATGCATCTGAAGACGACCGCCTTCTGTCAGGGGAAACATCCTGAAGAGTGGGAGGCAGCTCACTGATTATATTATCAGAGTCTCCATCTTTGTCCTCATTTTGGCTGCTTATCCTGTTATAATGAGAGACCTTTGGGTGATTCGGCCCAGTAAAAGGAGTATATACAGAACAAAAATGCATTCTGGTATTCTGGGTTTAATCTTGGGTGCACATCCCTGGGTGCCTCCTGAACTATCTGGCAAGCAAAAGGCTGAGCAACTGACTTCAGACCTATGTAAAAACCAGGTTATCTTTCAGTCTTTCAAACCGAGTTGTATCAGTATTAGAGCACAACACTGGCCACACAGGCACGTGTGACTCAGATCTTGATCAGAAGTATTATCTTTAAGAAAAAAAGAAAGAAAGAAAAAGCAAAACCCCACAAACAGTAGCTTTCTGCTGTAAATTCACAGCTACAAAGCACAGACTTCACTAGGAATGAACCAGCATGTTCAGACATCTCAAACCTACCACACACCTCTCTCAGTGAAATATTGCTTTGCAGGCATGCCACTAAGGTTTCAAAACTCGATCTTATAAATACAATTCATTAAGAGCTATTTACTGACATGTCATTTTAAATAACTGGCTGCATTTAGCCACTTCTATAAACCAGAGGTGATTCTCACCAGACAGTAATTTTACTGCCCAGGGGTCTCAGCGGGAGCAGGGAAGTCAGCAGGATCTAAATAAAAAAAGCAAGTTTCGACAAGAGCTGTGGCACCTTTGAGAAGACTCAACAGAAGAGTGGCGTCATAAAGAAGCCCACGTGCAACTCCCACTTCAGTTTTGTTTTCTTTTTATATATATACATACACACACACAAATATATGTATGCTGTTTTCATATAAAACAACATTCTGGTTAAAAATCCCAATGTGTCACAGCCACAGTGGCTCAAAAAAGCAGTCACGACCTCCCAGCCTTGACTGAAAGATGAGCAAGAGCAGCCAGTAACTACAGGAGATAAAGTGTCCAACTGCATGTTCAGAGGGGAGCAGCTGCCCATGGAAATGAAATCACACAATGGTACGTGATGTGTAATGTGCAACATGTAAAATAAGCCTTTTGGTTAATCCATGAGGCAGAGTACTACAAAAAATAGCAGTAGATCACAAGGAAAGTGTCAGCATGAAATGAGCAAAGCAAAGGGGAATACTGTGTGAGTTTTGCTTCTGATTCACCCTTTCTACGTGCATGGCTTGGTTAGGTATAAACCAAATATGTTGAATCATTTGCTTTACAAACCAATGACTGGAGTAGAGCAGTAAATACGTTCTGCAAAAAGCAGTAAACTTGCAGAAAAAGCTGTCCAAATATAAAATGGATTTAAACTGGAAATTCTTATCCAAATCCACAAAGTTCACAGCAGGATCCAAGCAAATCTCACCAATTCAATCACACAACTCATCACATTAAAAACCAAAGTTTGTTCACAATCAAAATCAAACCCTATGATAAAAGGGGCGTGCAATATTTGTACAAGTCCGCAGCCTATTAAAGGTAGTCCAAATCATGCAGTTTGACATATAATCAGTACCTGGAACACAAATAGCCTTTTCATGCCTAACCGTGGGTCTATACAATCGTAGGTAGCATTTGGATATACTCGCGTTTGAGAAGCGAATGCACAGAAAGAGAAGGCAGGGTGAAAAGGGAATCAGGAAGAGAGGCATTAAGGATGTTCTACAACGAGTAAACGTAATAGTGAGTTAATAACATACAGATGACCTTTAGTAAGGAAATTGCTACTGAGCCACAATAATTTTTCCTCAAATAAACTTTGGCTCTGGTTAAAGCAGCTCTGTTTCTGTTTAATCCGAACCTTTGGGAAGAGAAGTCGCATCCTGATTTAAATTCCATCTTACAGAGTGTGCACCGTTCATCTTTGGGGTTTGTGTAGAATATTCCATAACGGCCAGCTCCAACGTACACCCTTGTTCCCCATCCATTTCCACAAAGACCAGGGTGCAAGCGCTCCTCACGAAATAACAAGAAGTTACCATGCATTCAGGTCAATAAAACTAGACTCTCTTTTTTTTCCAAAGTTGCCACTGTAAAAAGTTCAGAAAGTGAGAAAAATCAACAGCCTCCCAAGAGGAAGGGCTTAAACTTGCAGCTTTAATGTCCCCTCCTGAATTTCCAGGACAACGAGGTGTCTCAGAGCTGCCAAAGGGAAAACCTAATGGTAAAAAAATAAAGGATGTATTATTAAGCAGAGGCGTTCGGATGTTTACTAGTAGGCCCACGAAGACCATAAAAGCAGTTTTCCCCTAGGGATTGGGTCGGGAGGTAAAGAAGGGGCAAATTGCATTCTGCATTACGCCAGTGTCCTGGGCCCATGCAGAAGTGGCAAGATGGAAAGATGTCAGCTGAAAACCTACATCTATTTTTAAAACACTTTCAGGCTGCAAGCAGGGAATACGATAAACTGATTTGTTCCCAAATTCAATGCATGCATCTAAATGCAGAATATGGTGGTGCCAAATCTGTCTTCCATTTTAGGTGTTTCCACTGAATCCAAAAGCTCCCTTTCCAAAAATAAAAGAAAAAAAAGGACAAGGGGTCAACTGGCATACACAGGTCTCTGAGCACATAAAGACATACCCGTTAACATCTTATTCTGAAACCAATTCCAAACTCTTACCCTGTTCACACACCTAACTTCAGACATTGTCTCCTACCTTTAAAAACACATATGGAGATTTAGGAGTATAAGATCAACACAGCAAAAATAGAAATCTTTAGCTTCTGAACTCCAAGCCAGCAGAGGCTGCACAAGATCATGTCCACCTTAAACCCGGACACACAAAAACCGTGGCACTCCTATCATCAGCCAACAAAATNAGACATTGTCTCCTACCTTTAAAAACACATATGGAGATTTAGGAGTATAAGATCAACACAGCAAAAATAGAAATCTTTAGCTTCTGAACTCCAAGCCAGCAGAGGCTGCACAAGATCATGTCCACCTTAAACCCGGACACACAAAAACCGTGGCACTCCTATCATCAGCCAATAAAATACACCATTTATGTCTCCTGCCTTTTACTTGCCTTTCCTCTTTGTCTTCCAGACTCTTGCTCCTCTACAGGCTCATCTTCTCCCCCTTGCCTCTCAATCACATCCCATCGGCTCCTTTCCCTCTCCATATCTCCTCTGCTCTCTTTGCCCTCCTCACTTCACTCATTTCTGGATTCCCTCACCATTTTCAAACAAAGTCACCCTGGAAACTTAAAGCACCACCATCTTCCCTGGCACCACCCTGGGTCCATCTATCTCAGCTCCAGAAGAGGAGCCAACAGCCTTTTAAAGCAAGCAAAGCCTGATCTCCAGTTTCCACATCAAGGTCTATTAACAGGCATCCGTAAAGATCACAGGATTTGCAATAGTGCCAGAAGAGATAGTGACTTCAGTTATCCTAAGGCATGGCCGCATCCATGCCTCCTCGCAAAGCAAAGTTACTTCTCTCGTGTGTCCTCTTCTTCGGTTCCTGCTGCCTCTCTCAGGCATCACCTCTGGGAACTCGCCTCCTCTCAGCATTAGAGCAGAACAGGGAGACCCTAACTGCACCAGATCACCTGAAGCTAGAAGGAAAGATGGGTATGTGACCTAGGCTGGGGTCCCAAGGACCCTACCCAGGCCTGCTAGCATGAGTGGGTGCAGCATAAAGCACAATATGGTTGAAGAACTGGGCTTTTTTTTTTTTTTCCCCAGAGTGTGCTGTCTTCTGCTTATGTCCATTCCAATAACTAATCGTAGACGCTTTCAGATGGAGCAGGACTGTGGGAAAACAATACAGGTTGGAGAGAGCATTTTATGAGTCCAAAGGTCTCCACGTTCTCTGCCTGTGGCAAAGTCCAGCTCATCTGCAAAGTCACCACACATCCAAGTTTTGAGATCAAAAGAAGAACAGAGCTTCAATGCGTACAACGTCCCTTTAGCCAGACAGAAAGATCCAGCGGTCAAAACCTACACCATGGGACAATAACCGCACACCTCCAAACACACGCTATGTCCCTTCTGCTCCTCAGCACACCAGAGAAACTCTGAAGCATCCTCTCACAACAAGCCTAACTACTTGTTCCCCAGTATGTAATCATTCCTGCAGCAATCTTTCTACGTCCAACACTGCAACCTCATCACTGTTCTCTTGTGCGCAATGCTCTCCTATTTAGCATTGATTTTGTTTCCATTTCCCATTAATTGCAGGTGAATCCTTTTCTGGGCATATATCAGACTCTTAAATATGCTGCTCCACATTTAAAAACCACTCTAACACATCTTGAACATCTCTATTTTTATTGCTTCAGTATTAATTACCATCCTATTCTTCCTGGGTTCAAAAGAGTATATACACAGGACCTGCGATTTAAACATGAGACAAATTATTTCATGCAGCATCAAAACACGCACCTCCCAGACCTGACACAGAGTAACAGTAGGTACTCACAGAGTAGATAAAATTAACTGAGGGTCTCAGTGCCTAGGTACCAACTTCTGAGCATCATATGATACACTCAGTCAGCACCTCCTGTGCCACAGCTTCTGGACACACTGAGGCTGTGTCCATCAAAGGATCTGCTCTCACAGAAGACAGCCCAGCCCAGCCCAGCCGACAGAGTAACCACTAAAAGAGAGGAGACCTCTGCTCCCTTCTTGGTTTTACTAATGCCTCCATGGGGTCACCTCCGTGCTGCAGATTTCCAAACGAGAGGGAGTAAAACAGGGAAGACCTCACTGAATTTCTTTGTAATAGATTTGCAAATACACTAATCAAAGCCCCAGATAAAACCTGGTGCTGACTCTGTTGTCCTTTAATGACTCAAGCGGAAATCTTGAGGAGTACTAAGATGACGCAGGAGATCAAGTCTTGCTAAATGAAACTTTAAATTAATTTCCCCTTTAGAGCATGTACAAGGTACGCCTTTCATCTGCCTATATGATAACCACCTTCACGCTAGGATAAGAAAATATTTCAAAACAACCTCATCAGCGTTTCAGCCGAGTTGAAGTGCTCCAAAGGGCTGGTCCATTTGAAAAGGAAATAGGACTGAGGACGAAAAGCATCTTTAGAGAAGGGGGCACAGCTAAACCAGCTATCAGCTTGCTATGCTAGCATACAAAATAACTTCTGTCTTACCCATCAGAAAAGTGTTTCACAAAGAGTAACCTTACTATTTGAGTGAACAGGGCTGCCCTTTTTTCACCTTGCCATGGAGTAGTCTACGTTCCCACCCTCAGCAGGAGGTTCCTCCTTTCTGCATGGCATCCTCTGAATGTCCTATCGCCATTTCATACCAACGCTCTCATCGCAGCTGAGCAGCTCTACTCCTCAGTTAAAGCTAGGAAACTGAGCATCTAAACTTACAGCCAGGCTGGAGTCTGAGCAGGAAAAGGTCCCAGGATTTCAACTTCGTCTTCATTTGTTTGACAACAGCTACAGTCGAAACACTTCTGACAACAATTTCTACAAGTCCACCGGCACAGCAAGAGATCTGAGATTCTAGCGAGCAGACCCTGAAGCCATTGGAAACCAAAGAACAAGATTATAACCCATCAATAGCTATTGAAAAATAACATTCAGCTGTATTTATGTTTGTGTTTCTGCAACAGAACGTTAAGAACTATATTTATTCCATCTATATCAACAGACAAGTGCTACGCAGTTACCAGCACAACTTCACTGATGCCATAATAAGGCAGGAAAATAAGCATTCACCACAAGTATTTCCCTCTAGTAGCGATGTATTATTATGTACGTTGGCAAGAGGGTGATTTACAACACACTATAGCATAGCAATATGCTAGAGTGGAAACTTGCTTATTCTTTCACGCACATCAACAAACTAATAGATTGGCAAATGTACAACAGAAGGAATTAAAAACAGAAGGTAAGTGAAAGCGGATTTAATCCGGCAAGGGTCTATTTAATTAACACAGCAGTAAGAACACATTTCGTCCCTGTAGATGTATCAGTACGCAGTATTTGTATGATCCATACAAATACAGCATTACAGCCCAACAAACTTGCCCCTAAAATAGATTAGCGAAAGCACACTATCCACACGCCTCCCCTTTGCTATGATGATTAATTTAATGAAGAACTTTCAGTGATTTTTTTTTAAAGAAGTTACTTGACCCAGAAAAGTATTTAATTTCTTAGGTTTCCATGGTAGCACTGGCAGCATCACCTCTAACAGCGCTCCTCTGCTGTTACAACCATAGGGTGGGAGCACCGCATCGGAGGGGCAACAGGCTGCGTGATTCCATGCCATCCCTACAGCCTTCTCTCCACTTCAAAGCACTGCTTGCTTCAAGAGAAGCAGAAAGCCAAACCTTAGCCCATTTCCCACCCACACCAGCTCCAACTTCTGCAGTTCATAAGAAGGCTCATTAAGCAGCACAAGGGCACTGCTAATAAAGGGCATCGCTCTGTAGTCACGGGGTGGGGGGGGATATTCAGCTGCAAGAGCACAGCACATGCACATCCAGGGGCGAATTACTTTATGATTGTATGTGACCTTGAAATGTTCCTAAGAAGCTGAAGAAATAAAGCATGGGAGACTATCTGCAAAGATATACCCTCAAAATACTTGAGACGTTTGCAGTATTCACAAGTGTGCAGACAGAAGGGCACTATCACACCAGGCAAAGGGGTTTCCTTTGTAAACGCAGATCTGCAGAGGAGACTCCACAGGAACATTTCTTTTTGCTCCACTGAAACACATAGCTTTTTCCATAAGCAAAATCTGAACATTGCAAAAAAAAAAAAAATTACCATCCCAAAACGTGATGCATTACTTCTATCTAGGACATCAGTAAAGAGTCAGAAAATACAAGACAATCCCCTCAGGATGGAGCGAGGAGACAGAGCGGAGAGTGAATCATCAGATTAACTCACCTCGTTTATTGGTTCCAACTGTCCTTTTAGACATCCAGGATGAAGCAAAGGGGAACAAAATGAAAAAGACAAAAACAGGTTAGCAATGCTCAAATAACTTTAAATTTTCTGTCATGACATGCCCAGCCTGGGATGAGCTTCAATTTCTGGCAAGACAGTACCTTGTAGACGTTAGAGGAAGGAGAGGTTTCCTGACCGGGCATCAGCTTCTGCTGTTTCCAGTCCTTCCCTGACAAGCTCCCTCTGCTCCTCCTTCCCCAGGACCAAAATTCCCAAACCCAGCCTGGAGCGTGAAAATCCTGCTCATTGCCCCTTGCTAATGGGGTATCCCACGCAACCACTTCTTTCTTTAATAACCTGTCTCTAATTGCAGCAACAACCTGCTGCTGATAGCACATCATACCCAAATTTTCCAGTTAGATGACACAGTGGAAGAAAAGGTTTCATCCAGATTCAGCCCATGTAAATGTAGTTTCAATGCCAACTGGTTAAAAGCAACGTTTCTAGGAAGGGGCACAGCCTCAGAATACTCTCCATTATGTACACATCACTTGAGGCATCTTCAGTCTCATCCTCACATGCAACTTGAAGAATACAAAAAATAGGAGTTAAGTGCTTAAAACTTGAGTAATGCACTCCAGTTCGAAAACCTGCACAGCCATCACTTCTCCCAAGTCACGGACAAAATCTACAGCAAAGAAAGAAATCATCACAAGCCAGCGTTTTATTCACAAAGCCACCTTTGGAATATTATACTTGATCCACTTCATTTACAACTAGAGACTTAGTAGCATTTCAGATGCCTGCTGAAATGTCTTTCCTATCGCTTTCCCTTGACGATGCCTACGAGTTTCCTAATTGTCCTGGCTGTCTTTCTACAGGGGAGACTCCCTAAAAAAAAAACCCAAACCGACACAAAACCACAAAACAAAAAAAACCCACACAAAACCACCCGCTCTTCTCTACTCTTCCACATGCAGAAATTGCTTTCCAGCTTTATGCTCCCAACAAGGACAAGAGCGGCCTTTTATAAAGGAGCCGGGACACAGAAGCTGCCTTTAGTTCCATGAACTCTCCCAGGGACCACGTTTTTGTGCAAGCCTCCCTTTTAAACTTATCGGAAACCAGTGCTCAGTGAAAAGGCCACCACTTGTTAAACGCGTAACTGAAAAGACTGGAAATGCTGCAGTGCAATGTGACAAGACAGTGATTACGAGATACCTATGGACCAACTGTTTAAGAAAATTCTAAATGGTTTAAAGGGCTTTATCATTCCTTATTAATGCAAAGTTGCAGCCAAAACACGGCAGCCAAAGCTACAGTGGTTTAGCAAAGCTGCAATGAGAATATTTAAATTGCTCTAAAATGAAGTGGCTGGATCCGTGCCACGCGATCGAACGCCGTGGCACGTGCTGTGCGAAGGAAGTGGCATTTCCGAATGGCCCGCGGGGACACACGGTACGCTTGTGTCAAACAGCCCTCCTGGTCACCATCGGCCACCGGTGATGTGAAACCACACCCGTGTGCCACCAGCCCCAGGAGCACACACGGCGGTTCCAGCGGCACCGTAATAAAGTGAGTCTGTGACCACCCACAAACCTCCGCCGGGAAACAGAAGGACAGAAGTAACAACTAAATATTACAGTGCAGAAAAAGGTAAACAAGTAACCAGTGCCATATAGGGCTTAAATGCAGGGGGCCATGAAAGGAAAGCAAACACAGCCAGCTGTGTTCATCCAGCTTGCTCACACCAGGCAGGAGGGTCAGGGCTGGGGAAGGGCAGAGGTTTAGGGAAGGAAGCACCAGCCAGCAGGCGCTGGGGGATCCAGGGAGCAGAGCCGCGGTGACACGCTCAGCACTCCCAGAAGGGCTCAGCCCCTTGGCTCAGGGAGGCACCACCATGCCCTGCCATGTTGTCTCACGCCAGCTGAGCCGGAAACAATCCAGCTGGGAGCTTTCACCCATGAGTGAACCCTCATTGAGGGCCAACCACGCTGTCCCAGGTGCATCTTCTTGTCCGGAGCCGAGTGCCAGGCAGGGCTGCATCTCCACTTCACACCTTGCTGCAGGGGCCCAGTCCCCCATCACAACCGGGTCAACAGATCAGCTACGACAGCCTGCCATGACTGTGTCCCTGAGGGTGCTGCAGCAGGCGGGGGTCCCCACCGGTGACAGACCGTGTGCCCCCATAGCTACACCCCCGGGAAGGCTCGCAAGCCCCGCTGCAGTGGGCACCGCAGCCTACAGACACTGCGGTCCCCCCAGCCACACGTGGGTGGCCCCCCACCACCCCGACACGATTAACACCACCGTNTGGGTAAATACCCCTATTTGGGAGTGCAAGCCAGGCTCCGATAAGCAGATCTACTCCAGCTGTTGAAGTAGAAAGCAGCGAACTCTACTCACCTGCCTGTACTCCCAGCTGTGTCCCAGCAGAGACCCAAAACACAGTGCGGGTGAGAGGGATGGTTTGCTCTGGAGCAGGACGGCTCTGCCTTGCTAGCCCCGTGCCTCACAGTCTTTTGGCAGCAAGGACTAGCTTTCACTTTGTTGTGGGAACCTGTATTCTAGTTCTAGGACTGACTCAGTGTCAGGGTCTGTGTCATGCTTTGTTACAAGTGCAGAAAACACCTGAAGCGACCTGAGCTGAGTTCCACATTCTGCTGATGGCAAAGGTGCAGGCTAAACCCTGCCGGCTGCTGCCCAAGCTCATGTGCTAATCCCTTCAATCCATTCTCCCAAATTCCCATGTAGCAGTGTGCCCAGACTGCTTTGTTTGGAGTAGGGAAAGGCTATCCCCTTCTCCCAGATCATTCCTGGTGCACTCCAGCGGTCAGCAAGAAGCCTGGGTCCCCAGCACCTCTATCCCAAGCTCTGGCCCCTCAAGGCATGCAAGGGTCAGAGCAGAGGGTCTTGTGCCAGCGATGATGCAGTTTAGGGCGGGGAGACCCCCACCGCCCCCCTCGGCTGACCGGGTCGGTAAAACGCGCGCAGGGGCTGCGCTCCGAGGGGGCTGGCGGAGGCTCCGAGGGGGCGGGCGGGCTCCTGCGCGGCCCAGTCCTGCGCGCGGAGCCTCCGCGGGGCTGCGCGGCGCGGCGCGAGCCGCGGGTGCAACAGGTCCGCCGCAGCGCGGGCAAACACTGACCTCCAGAGGGCCCGGCGCGGAAATTCAGGGCTGGAAACCCCTCCTGGCCCCGGGGCGACACAGCCGGGGGGCGGCACGGCACGGCACGGCCCCGCCGAGCCGCCGGCAGCGCGGAGGTGTCGGCAGAAGCAGCGGCAGCCGTGGCCTTGGCTGCTGAAACGGTTTTTACGGCAGTGCTTTCCTCCGAGGAGCTCGCAGCATGCTACGAGCACACCGGAGTTTCACCAGGGACGCGACTGTTTTACGAGCGTCTGAACAAAGTTAAAGCATGTAC
This sequence comes from Steatornis caripensis, assembly GCA_013398225.1. Taxonomy (NCBI): domain Eukaryota; kingdom Metazoa; phylum Chordata; class Aves; order Caprimulgiformes; family Steatornithidae; genus Steatornis; species Steatornis caripensis. Next base: position 46,169 of record VZSC01006302.1, on the reverse strand, counting down.
ACTCGCATCTTCCCAAGCGAAGATGAGGAGCGGGAGTAAGGAGCAAGCTTTTGTCACACCGAGCATCACCTCGCTTGGCTTCGTGTCCCTGTGTGGGTGCATCAGGTCCCAGCCAAGGGGCAGGGTGGGAGAGGATGTGGTCCAGCAAGGGGCAAATCCCACCCCGGCGGTGGTTGCACCTGGAGAACTCGAGTAGGAAAGCACTCTCTTGAGGTCAAACTCCTTGAAAGGGAAAGCACGGGAAAGGTGGAGATTTGGGGCTGTTCCTCTCGAGCACCACCTTGGTACCATACAAATCAAAGGCTTCCCAACATGCTGCTGTAAACAAAGGCTCCTGCCCTCAGCTTCGGAGGAAACTCTCCGGCTATGCTTCTCACACGTTCCTAGTGCACGGATTTACAGCAAACCCCGGCTAGAGGCAGAGAGGCAGCACCTTACAGCTCAGCCCTGCCAGGCGGTTGGCAATTGTCCGCTACTGCCCTGGCTCACAACAACTCCGTTACACTTCAGTTTGCTGCGGTGGATGGCAGAAACACTGGAATGGTAAAAACGTCTCCTGTTCTGGACAAGGGGATACGTACCGCTTCAAGATGCTGGCCACCCTAAAACCACCGGTCACGGCTGCTCCTTGTGGTAAAGAGGGAGCCACTGGGGCAGGATGGCTTTGGAAGGCTCTTGCATTACTGATCTCATTTCATGGCCCATTTACATTCTCATTGAATTCAATTAAAAACTCCCGTTGACTTCCATGGGGAGGGCCATACTCTGAATTAAAATAAATACTCTTTTCTTCCCAGGGAGAGGAGCTACCGCTTCAGAAGAATAATTACCACAGTGGAGATAAGCAAGAAAAAAAAACCCTAGTACTTATTTATTTCAGGTGGTTTTGAGCATCAGATTAAACTGCAGTACAAGTTATTTGTCAATTTTTGCTCTGCAATTCTTTTTAATTCCACTTCTTTCCAAGTCCCGGTGTTTAAAATGTCAGCCTTTACTTTCAATATTGTTGCTCTTTTCGTCTTGGCTCACCACTGCCTTGATGCGGCTTGCAATAAGTGAACACATGGGGGTTTTTTTTCCACGTTGCAATGCGGTGGAGAGAAGCTTAAACTTGTCAGAAAGATTTTTTTGACTCCTTAAAGGCAGAATGCTGTGAGTCACAAAACTATGGCATGCCTCACTACATAAACAATATGTTCATGTTTGTACTTACATCTTTAAAAACATTTCAGACATGGAAAGATTAAATGCTGCATCAATTGTCACCAACTTTTTTTTGGCTGACACCTAAAAGCATTATGAACCCCAAAAGATGAGCAAAAGAAGTGTTATAGGGATGTTCACTAATACTATTGATTTTTACTTGGAAAAAAGCCTTCCCCCCCACGCTTTAGCAGCAGACTGTAGCACAAAGCCATAAGGCAGATGCGCTTCCCTTGCACACTCATACATACACATGCATTTAAGTGCCTTTTACACTGTTGCATGAAGGCTTTTAGATTATACTCTCCTGGCACATATTTGCTAAGCAAACACAGCTCTAACCCAAAGAGTATGATGGATTTGAAACAGCAGACAGGTGGTTATTGTAAAATCTAATTTCAAATCTGCATACGGCTGATGCTCTGATTAAGCTCTGCTTCTACAGCACTCAGAATAAACAGACCCATTTGACATGATGACAACATAACCTTTGGATGTCCTTTGCTGTGCACACTCTGTGTCTGATAAGACACATTCCTTACTTCCCACATGTAATGGCTGCAGCGCAGATGGCGAGGCTTGCAAATGCAAAATTTCTACACAGAAAACAAGGAAATTAACACTGCTTTTGCAGAATATGATTTTACAATAGATTTCTGTTCTTACTGATACTAATATGCATTGGGAATAACATCGGCAACATCCAGAGCATGCGCTTGAATCATTACAAGTAGCCCAGCAAGTAGCAAAATTTACCTCCAGCACAGCAAATCAGTTCAGCAGCTTCTCCGACAAACCAGAACCAGGGCTGCCAGTATGCAAAATGCCATGCCTGCATGTGTCTTTCAAACCCTAGTCAAAGACTTTCAGCTGCTTCATGCCTTAAAGTTAAGAGAGAAGAGCATCACTCTGAAAAAGCGTAGAAAGAAAGGAAAGGAATCTGATGGCTATTTCAAAGGATTTTCATTTGAATCCTCCTAAAGCAATTGGCAGTGCTTTCTGCTGCAAGGGGGAAAGGGAGGAGAAAAGTGGCGGTGCGAGATAAGATGAGATGTCTTACTCTGCTGTTCATATGCCAAATCCTTATCATCATCACTTGAGCCTGCTGGAATAGCCGGCTACCACTCTGCCTAAAAATAAGCTTCTTATCTCCAGATGTTTTTATAAATGGCAGGCCATTGTAGCCAGTGCCTCCCCGCTGCTGTTGGCAGCTCATAAAGGTCCAGCTTCTCTTGTCGTTACAGGATAAGCTCTGTTCCCCCACAGCATCATCCCTCCAACAAGCACATCTTCGATTCACTCCTCCATCTCTAGCAACGTTTGGCTCCTTGTGGCTTTCATGGAAACGAAGTCTCCCTCTGTGGTTTTTCAGGCCTTTTTCTGCTTTGAGTTTGTACCCTGAAGAGGCAAGTCCGTGAGGTTCAAGAACTTCAAGAAGTTCTGGGCAACCAGGAGCAGGACTGTCCCCTACAACCTGCACCCGGGAGAGACAAAGGGCCAGTGGGCACTGACACACAGCCCCTGAGCAGTGGAGTGGCACACGCGGTCAGGGAGAAGACTGGGTAAATACCCCTATTTGGGAGTGCAAGCCAGGCTCCGATAAGCAGATCTACTCCAGCTGTTGAAGTAGAAAGCAGCGAACTCTACTCACCTGCCTGTACTCCCAGCTGTGTCCCAGCAGAGACCCAAAACACAGTGCGGGTGAGAGGGATGGTTTGCTCTGGAGCAGGACGGCTCTGCCTTGCTAGCCCCGTGCCTCACAGTCTTTTGGCAGCAAGGACTAGCTTTCACTTTGTTGTGGGAACCTGTATTCTAGTTCTAGGACTGACTCAGTGTCAGGGTCTGTGTCATGCTTTGTTACAAGTGCAGAAAACACCTGAAGCGACCTGAGCTGAGTTCCACATTCTGCTGATGGCAAAGGTGCAGGCTAAACCCTGCCGGCTGCTGCCCAAGCTCATGTGCTAATCCCTTCAATCCATTCTCCCAAATTCCCATGTAGCAGTGTGCCCAGACTGCTTTGTTTGGAGTAGGGAAAGGCTATCCCCTTCTCCCAGATCATTCCTGGTGCACTCCAGCGGTCAGCAAGAAGCCTGGGTCCCCAGCACCTCTATCCCAAGCTCTGGCCCCTCAAGGCATGCAAGGGTCAGAGCAGAGGGTCTTGTGCCAGCGATGATGCAGTTTCCAGCAGGAACTGGGCTGACTTCAGCATGACAGACACAGATTCCAGTTAGTGACAAAAGGGGAAGGTGCTACAACCCATTCCATGACTCATCCAGCCTTTGGTCTCAACTGCCTCTGAATTAGCCCATCGACTCCATGGACACCAGTGAATCTGCCCGATTTGAAGCCAACGTACCATTTCCCAGGCTTCCACATTTTCAGTAGCCAACTGTTCTTTAGAGTTCATTGCATTCCCCTCCTCCTTCCCTGCAATTTTCCTAAGCTCTTACCCCTTTCTAGCTTGGCATTACCTACCCCAGGTTCTCCCTCTTGTCACCTCTCCCGTACCCAACTGTAGCCAGGAGGAAACCGCTGGCACTCCTCCGGCTTGTCGCTGTGCCCTGGAAAGCACGCCTCTGCTTCACTTCAGAAACAGCCTCTGCTGATGCTGCATCTTCTGCAGCACATCTGGATTATTAACCGGCCACCTGGCAGATCCCTAATTGGCAATATCAGTAAAAGCACATTTTTCTCTTTTCTTAAGTCTCCAGATAAGGTGGCTAAATTTGATCTAAAATCCTCAGATCCTCATTTGCCTCGTATAATTTATAATGGCCTTGCTTATGCCATAAAAATTACAGCTACTGTCTTGCACTCGCACGCTTTCTATTTTCTTTAACATACATTCTGGCAGGGAACTGAATGACGCAGCATAATCTACTAAAGCTATTTCTATAGTAAACAGAGATAAAAACCACAGCCAAAGGGCACGCAGCCTCTGAGGAAGCAGGCACCGCATGTTATTGTATCAAGCACTAGAATCCAAGTTCCTGCTCAAAGGAAACCTGTCCCCGGAGGGAGCCATCGCCAGCCGGTTAAGTCGCGCTGGGTTCCAACAGGCTGACCGCGTCTCAGCACTAGTCCCACCGTAGCAGAGCCCTCAGTGGCTTCCCACCGTGACACTACGTGTGAGCCAAGTGTCATCAACAGTGTTGAAGGCAAACGCTGACTGCTAGGTCACGTGTGTAAATATGACTTTGAGGTCATGTTTTTTCAACGACCTCATTTTGCAATAAATACAGGACCCCTCTCGGGGGACTCACTTGCTCGCAGGGTCCCTCCTGACTCAGTGCAGTTTCAGCAGCAGGAGAGTCCCCCGGAGAAGGCACGGCACTGCCAGGACTCTTCTGCTTTGGAACTCGCTCCCTGCTTTTGGGCCAAAAAAAACTTGGATACGGTATGCTTTGGGTCACGCTAAAAAGCCAGAGTATTTTCAGACTTCCGAGGAGAGAACGTTGTATTTATAGGGAAGTTCAGTTTTTCGGTTGCTTTTGTAATGCATTTTGTTTCCAACTGGTTTATTCAAGCTGTACGGCTGAGGAGTTAGCTGCTAGATTTCTTTTCCAGGCTCACATTTCTAACTGTTTGCAGACATCGGACAGAGCTATTTTTGTCATATAAATCATGAGAGAATATCTCACAGTCCCCACTGAAGCAAATTCCTAAGGAAGTGAGCTCTATTTTTATAGAAAATTTCTACTTAGTATTTGTTTTAATCTAATGACTGAGAAACAAGCAACATTAGCCTTTCTGAAGCTGGGAAGTAGCATCCCTGTTCCTCAGGAAGACAAACCCAGCAGCAGGAGAGTCACTTCTACGGAGAGGAGCTGGATGGGAGCTGCAGACGCGGCTTCCCAGGCGCCGGGGGATGCAGCACAACCCCGGTGAGGGGGGCTGAGCAAATGGGGGACAGAAGAAGGGTCTTTAAAGTGACACAACTTTAGAGATAAAGATAATCAGGATAATTCCAGCACCCGTCTTAAAAAGTAAGAGGATATCTTCTAAAAAGGTCAGAGTGTGAGATTTTATAGAATAAGGCAAACTCAGTCTCACACTCACTCAGGGTCCATCTCTCAGACTCAAGGAAAAAATTGTAAGATAAACGCTGAGGGTTTTAGTTGCGTTACAAACTCACGGGTGACTTATTTTAGAAGAATGACCTAATTCCCTGGAATTTCTTCGAATAACTGTGCTACAACTTTTCCTATTTGATTCACACTGATATAATATGTCACCATTTTAAATATTCCTTTCCTATTCACATGAACATTAAAAACCATATCAAACCTAGAAAGAGGAGGGGGAGGGATTGGCATTTACAGTTTTCTCCTTGCCAGCAGCGGCCTGAAGAAGTTAAGTCGACAAAGAAACAGATGCGGTCAAGCACACTTTCTTCAACTAAATCAGCAAGGCTTTCTAACTGAGCCCTGGGGCTGCGCAGCTGTAAAACATAGCAGAAGTTATCCAAAAGCATATGAACATGGCGGGTAAGAGAAAAGCTTTTAAATTACAAAACAAATGACCAGAACAGAAAAAGAGAGATTGCTTAAAGCTTTTTGAAAAAACAGTATCAACAGCAATAAAAATGCTTCCGAGCTGCAAAGGAACAGCTACAGGGATGAGTTTAGGATCATTCAGTTGCAAATACCAAATCATCATTTGCAAAAACATGCCCATGTCGTCTTCAGAATTCAACAGGTTCAAAAGGGCAGGACTATTTTTATTACGAAAGGCTCCTTTTCCAACTGTCCCCTCACAGCAGCAGCAGCCGTTACATCTGGTTTTGCCATCACATTAAGCAGATGTGCAAAATACTGTATCACGCAGTAGAGCTAAAATGGGTGGGTTAAAGGGGTACTTTGCATTCTAAAGCACTCTGCTGCTATAGCTAAGAAATACATGGAATTACTGAATATTTCTGCCTTGTAGGGACCTCGGTTTCGCCTGTTTCTGTTGTACATTTTTTTTTCCTCCTTACACCCCATTCCTATGCATTTACCCTGCAGTGTTTTCACTAGGATATAGCCCTACTAAAGAGGAGTCTGTAAACCCAGCTAAATGCAACCAATATAAATGAACCAAGTGCTTTCCAAATTAAAATTTCCTTCTCACAAGGAATCTCTTCTCTAGGCATTAATGGAAACCAAAATCACTACACAGAGCAACACACTGTGCTCTCCGCTGTTCAGATTTGGAGTTGTACTTGGAAGGCAAACTTCTCTTCATCAAAGACCGAGCCAACCTCTGCAAAAGTCTGCAGGAGCTGCTCAAATCCAGGTGATAAAATGCCTCCTTGCCGCTGAGCGTTCCCCTGGTGTCTGACTGAAGAAACCTGTTCTTATAGATTGGATGGCAACACGTTTGCTCCCTATACAGGGAGCTCCTACATATGGAGCAGCAGGGTATGTTCCTCGCCTCATATTATGGCCAGCTGATCAGCTTGCAGCTGATCAAGCGATGCTATCAGGGAAGATGTCTCCGTTCCTGAGCAGTGTCCTGGTGCAGGTCCAGCTCTATCTGCCACCTCATCCCACCATGCCAGTAGCTCAACCAGTCTCACCTACCATCACGGGTAGCTAACTGCATGCCCACTGACCTCAGAAAAGCAGTTTATAGGAGTTAAAGACTCATGGCATTAGCCCTTTCCCAAGGGAGGACGCTTACTTGTCCCCCTCCCTGAGGCACTCCTTTTACAGCGTTGAACTGCGAACCTCATTAGCAGCACAAGTAAGTTTCCAAGCTGAAAAGGGAAGAAAGTAATTCCGATCTCATCCTGGCCTCCTCCGCACTGGAAGAAATGGAGCAGCTGCGGCCAGCGCACGATTGCCATCCTGTCCCAGCTCCGCTGGGATGCCATTAAAAGGTTATGAAAATACTGCACAGGAGGGAGAAGGGAGTTATCCATCCGCTCCCTTCGCTGCAAGCCTGGACCCATCACGGAGGGGGAAAATCTGCTGAAAACAAAGTCTAGTTTCTCTCAAGGGGCAAAGACGTGCCAGAGCAGCCAGGACAGCATATCCCAGCATACCCTGTGTTCAGTCAGAGCGGCACATCACCTACCTTCAATTAACTTCTGCTCTGCAACTCGCACACTTCCATCTGTGCGTGAGCCGTCACCCTAACAGCCCCTCAGCTCAAGTACAAGGGGACCAGGGGGCAGAAAGCAGGACAGAGTCTGGGGCAGCTGTGTTTGCTAACCACTGAGAGCAAGAATTTTTATTCAAATAAAATACCTGTGCACTTCACATGCAGCTACTCCAAAGGTAGTCAGGCAAATATGTACTCAAACTGTTGCGCTGCCAGAACCCTTTGATGTCAAAGTCTCATTTTAAAGGTCTTTATCGGCTGAAGAGGTGAATTTCATCAACGAAATGGCCATTTTTGAGGTAGCAGATGTTGTACCTGTCCAACTGCCGGAGATGGGGGAACAGCGCTTTCACCAGCTGACATTTCAGAAGGCTGAAAGCAGGGCTCAAACCACAATCTTCTTCCACAAAAGCTACAAGCACCAAAAGCTTTGGCCAAAAAAGTTCATGCAAATCCCAGGGTCAGGCTTCAGAAAAGCAGTCACGTTTTCCATCGAGGGTTGACTCTTCTGATGACAATCCAGTTCATCGCAGTCTGCTCCAAGGTGATGCATCTGCCGCTCCTCACAGTGTAGCTTCTGCATTCCCTACTTTTCCCTTTGTCCCACCACCTGCCCTCCAGCTTATCCACCTGGATGTTTCTGTTGTTGCTCTAAGCTGGATACTAATTTCATGCCGCAGCATCTAATTATAATTAGCTTAATTGCCACTTAACACAGGGATCATTTTGGAAGACCGTAACAATTCTTCCTTGAGGAATTATTTGAGTGTTGAAAGCTCATTATGTGCCCCTATAAATGTTTTGGGTAATGACAATAATTTCAAGAGGCAACTTTAAAATACCGCTGCTCACACCAGCTCTGGATTTGCACGGTTTCTTTGAGTACTACTAGCATTTCCAAGGAGCAAACCACACAAGTCAGCATGTTTTGCTATTAGTCTCCCTCCCTCTGGCACCCACCATGTCTTTATGCGGAAAGTAGGAGCATTTTAAGGAGCACCTGTAAATTGCGAGAGGTAAATGCCACGGGATAGTTGCATTGCCACTGCTCTGCTGGAATTGGCGCTGTCAGTCAGGAGCAGGACATCACGGACACTCTGCACTTCATGGTAGGCAGCCACTCAAGGAGCCAGCAGCTGAGCAGACTGTTAGAATAAACTCATCCTTAGGCATATACAAAACTTCGGCCAAGACTTGCTTTGTTCCTGGACAAGTTAGACTCCTGTGAGATTTGAAAACAGACAATTTGCCAAATTCTTACCAAGATCTCCTGCACTCTCGCAGCAGAAGTTAAAACTGAGTGTCAGTCTGCTTTATCTAGTCATCCACCTGCCAGGGCAGCAGACAGAGGGCTGATGCTCTCTTACCCGGTAATGCCTCACACACACCGTGCCTCTTAAACCAGCCATCCTACCCACAGCCAGTTCAACGTCTGGTTGCAGCACTCTCGAAAACATCACACTGAAATAAAAGGGGAGAAATGGGTTTATTGGTTTGTCAGAGTTTACTGCTGTTCTTCTCCCACCCACTCCCCACCTTTTTTTTTTTTTTAATATTCAGGAGATGTCATGAGTTCCGGTAGGGTCTGAATGGCTGCTGAGCTCAAACACCTTCCGGGAGAACACTTACAGGCTCTGTACAGAAATACTTTTTGGAGAAGTGCCCATGATTCACAATCCTTACAACTAGTGAGTTTCTCCTTTTTGAAACACACTTACACAAGCCTCCAAGCGCCTAGGACAAAATAAGATGCTCAGAAGACACGCTCCTACCCTCCATACAATGATCTCTTTGGCAGCAGCCCTTCCACCAGCGGACAGACCCAGAGCTGACAGTGGCATGAAATACCAGCTCAAGGAAGACCCTGAACAACACCTCCCCACAGAAGCCAAGCCTGCACAACCTATTTAAAATCAGGTCTGTAAGGTGCCTGTTAATTCACTGATGTTTATATGCCTAAACATGGTCCAAGGAGATGAATTTCCAAGCAGCCACAAGAACGTATTCCTAAAGGCATCAAACAGCGCAGGGAAGTCTTTTGCAATGGAAATAGAGGAATGACTCATTTCCTCTGGAGCTGCTGCTCCAGCGCTTCACTTGCACAGGCAGTGGAGCAGCTCCCTGTACCATGCCAGCAGGAACTGGGGAAAATCAGGAGCAGTTTCCATCGTACGAAAACCTAGCTGATTTGCAACCGGGACTTGTCTTTAAAAACAGTGATCCCAGATTGTCATCTGGGACAGCACAGGAGACATTTACAAACAGTTCCCAAGCACTCTCTCCCTTGATGGGACTATTGTATTTCAGCATTTTAATTTTGCACAGAATAAAACACTGGAAGAGTGAGCCGAGACTTGCCCTCTCCCTTGCCCTCCCCTGAAGCATGGCTAGTAAGCACGCTAATTTGCCAGCAAGTTCAGCTCCGAGTTTCTCTTCTCCCCAACTTGAAACTGGAAAGGAGCAGACTGAAACCAGTGAAGTGGACTGTCTTGTTGGATTTTGCTACTGTTCCTCCTCTATCTCTACAGCTAGCAGGATTCCATCAGAACAGCAAGACTCCTCAAAGTGCTTTTTCCACTAGAAATCGGTGACAAGGGTAATCTTTCATCCTTAATTTGATAGCTGGTAACCTTCACAGCATAATCCTCATCACCTGTATCTTCTTGATTCCTTACCTCCCTTTTTTATTTTCCCAGACAGATTATTGTATGGACTCTTTGTGCCAGGGATAGAAGCCTATAGAGGACCACGAGTGTCACAAAAACACTAGCAAACCCTTATTACATCCAGTCCAGCCCAGCCCAGCCCCAAGAACTGATGATTCTGTATGCAGCTTTGGTCTTGGTTTTAGGAGGGAAAAAAATCTGCAGGGGTTTCAAGAAAGGCATGCCTGTAACTTGAGTACACAGAAATTTTCTGAGTCTCTGAATCAGCACTGCTATCCTTGAAGAGGAAAAAATAAGGCTACTTTAACACACAAGGCTGGCACATGATGACACGACTCATACACATTTTAACAACCTTTAAGAGTTTTGTGTGTAAATAGTTATTTGAATCCTAACAGACTGTTGCACAGATACAGAAAATGAACGTTTTCTATAGCTCTGTTGTTGATCGAGTATTACAGTGCTCTGAATCTCTTATAAAGGAGTTGCAAATATGCCGATTCTTGGTTACATATTTAAAATAGGACACCGCAGGCACACACATGACAGCACAGGTAGCCTCTTAATCAGGCACACCATATGTTTGAGAAACCCCCGATGGTAACACAATGTACACGCAGATCAATGTACGGTCAGCCCTCCGTATCCTGCTTATTTTGGAGTTGTGAGCTGCTCAGACCCCTCAAGCAAGGAGAGTGCTGTGTTCTGAAGCATCAGCAAGCACTGAAGGCGAATCCCCATGTTTACACGGGTGCAGTCCTTGTCCCTACATTGACCGCCAGCTTCCCAATGCTATCGGCTCAGCAAAAGCAGGGCTGGCTGCTTTTCTGCCAGCTACTCAAATTAATCATCAGCAGCCAGAACGTCACTTACCTCAGGGAAGACTCAATGGGCAGACATTTAAAGAGGTGACACAGGAAATAAACCAGCCTAAAAAGCAAATTTCTCATGTCTGAACTCTTTTGGAGCCTTATGAAAATTAGATGCACAAATAAGAGTCCCTTCCCCTGCAGGCAGCTTTAACTTACATTAGCAGTACTTAATCAGCAATTCACTACTGACCTTGGCTGCATTACAAGGGAGGTATTTGCACAGGGATGGAAAGATTTTAAACAATTTATCCGATGAGTTGGATGCAAACAGGCTTTTCTTTAAACACCAAGCACGCAAGTCCTCAGGCCGGTTAATTTTTTGTTAACAGATTTATCGCAAAAGGAAACTCCTATGTTTCTTTAATGATTTTCTGCTGAATAGAAACTCAGGCTTCAAACAGAGAAATATTTCAGAGAGAGGAATGAATGGAGACCAGAGGATGGTTATTGCTTTTAAAGGAAGCCATTAATGCAAGATAATGCTATTAAAGATGTAAAGATCTAAATACACTTCCTCCGCACTGACTTGGGTGACTGAGTGTTGACACTAAAGGAACGACATTCTTCCAGTCTTTGTCAGCAAGAAGTCTGTTAGCCAGCTGGGCTGCCTAAGTGCTGTACCGACAACTGCTGTACCTCTTACAGAAGCTACTCCCTGGAAGGTTAAGAGGCAGGCACAGAAAGATCTGGAGATAGTTATTTTCAGCCTGACTTTGATTTCACGACTAAAAAGCTAGGGGTCTTGCTCCTATTTCATTCTTTAATAGGGAACACCAGCCCAAGCCACGAGTGTATAGTTCTGGCACCTCGCCAAAGACCAGTAAGGGACAGGTAACTTGCCAGCCCATCCACAAAACTCCTGCTGGCTTCAGCAGGACTTTTTTCCATATTTGATAAAGCGTGACCTACACTGTCTGGAACGGAGACGCATCCGTACATGCCACACTGAAAAGCTCATCCAGATACTGTGAAATGAAGATGAAGTCCGAGCTCTTCATTAAGCACCAGAAAAAGCAGATTTTATGCAGCAAGCTGAAACTGGAGCCAGGGAAACAAGAACTGAATCCTTCTGAACCTCTGAGCAAGCCAGCCACAAACCCCAACATGCTCCATTTCAAAAGTCAGCAGCACCACAGATGGTGCCAGGCCTGCCCTAGTCTCTCTCCTGGCTCTCCTCCCGTATCCCTCCGCACAACTCCCAAGGCGTGGACTTCCTGCATTCCCATGGTTTTGCCACTTTAGTAGTCTCCTCCTAAAGAGCATATAAACCTGCTGATCACAGTTTTGTGGCTGTAGGTAGCTTTTACTGAAAAAAAAAAAAAAAGATAACAAGGAATTTAAATCTTGAGGCATAGATGCTTTAAAACAGCTTTTTATTACTACAGTGAAATATTAAAAGAAAACCACCAGCTTTTTATGGAAACAATAAAAGTGCAAATGTATTTTGATATTAAATAGGAAACGAATTTATAATTTTTTTCATTAAAATGGGCTGACACTTTGAGCCTATGAAACAAAACAATAGCAGCTGAACACTTTAGTTTAATCTTTGGTCTGATTATTAACCAGCAAAAAATAGTTGTACCAAGAATGTCCATTGCAAACAGACACTTAAAATTTATATTACTCTGCAGAGAGTCAACATCAAAAGAGGAATGTTTTTGACATATTCAGTCAGATAAGAAATAATGATGTCTTTGAGAAATACACAGCATTTTTCAATACAAAATAAAGTCACAAATATGTGCTTTGGTACTGTAAATAAACTTATTCTCTTGCAGGCGTGACTCCTCTTCCCAATCAACGTTCAATAAAAACAACTTCATCTGCACAGAATCTTTGCAAAATTAGGTTGCAGATAGAGAACCAAGAGCCCACATTATTGCTAAATTACACGATCTTTCTTCTGTGTTTGTGTTTCAGTTTACACACACAGAGGCAGCCGTGCTGAATCTAGGATACATTATAACAGTTACAACCTTAACAAATAGGTATTCATAACCTTGTTCTGTGTATGGTGTCCATGGCAAGGGAGAAGGCAAAGGGCCCGCGGGATTACGCAGGTAGGTCAAGTTCTGTGTACACCTCCTTGCATATATAATAGCTGTAATCCTGGAGCTATAATAGCTCCAGTATGCTGCAGGTACCAGTGCTGTCACGTTTGCTGTGGAATAAGATGAATACCATAACAGAACCCAACTTTTATCAGCTCCTTTTGTCAATCGTATTCATGAACGCATGCTTTATAGCAGATAAAGAAAATAAACTTAACATCTCGTCGCAAAACAGAGCCACAAGTTAGTCTAAGACATTTTCTCAGGCCTCCCACCAACTGCATGCACGTTGCCATGCCGGCAGGAAGCCCCCGCTAGTCAGGAAAGCTTGCCCAAGCCTAAGGTTAAAACAAATGCAAGGATTCTCTCCCATCACCAGCTATCACAAACTCAAAAACGCCTTGCTGAGCAGAAACTCACACTGAAGATCTGCCTACACGGCTAATAAACTGAGGGTTTGCCTCAATGTTGAGCCTTGATGGATTCAACCACTCTGGAACATATTTGGAAATACTGTCAAAGCAAAACCCACTTAAATCTCCTTTCCCTACACTCCAAATCTGCCTTTCTTTCAAGAGCTCTCCTCCAATTTTATCCCCAGGTCCTTTGGCTTGTTTGCAGTGCGTCTGCACTGAGAGTTTGCCACCGTTCTCACTCACCACACACAGTTCAACTTCCATTTTCTAAACTATTTTATATTCTCCACCATCTCTCCTTGTTACGCATTTCCTCAGGCAACTGTCTTTTCCTGCCATTACTACGTTTTAGTGAGAAAGTCCTTACCAAGTCTATTACAGAATTCCACATATTGCAGCAATACCAAATACACACCAAATGTCCATCCCTTTTCAGAGAAAAAGATCACTTTTCAGAGACAGAGATGCACAGTGATGTAAACAAACCGACAGCTGACTGAAGTGGTTATGATGCCAGAATTAACAGCTAAAGCGTTTCATGTCATGAGTTCAGGCACAATACCCTGGGCCAGTCATCTAGTCCTTCTTTGGGCAAAAGATTCAATGGCACCAATCACAGAACTGCATTTTATTTCAAATACCAACTAACACAAGTCTGCAAAAATAGCATGTATCATGGTCTACTACCAAAAAAAAAATCAAAACACCACGGTAGCTCACTTAGCCTTAAATACCATGTGCAAAGAACATTTGATTGATACTACCTATAAATACACTATTCATATTTGTAGAAAGGAGCACAGTGCTTCACATATAAAAATAACCCAACTTGCGGGTGTGACCTAGGCTATCATTACCTGAAAATAAGACTGCAAGAGCAGTAAAAAAAAACAGACAGAAGTAGGCAAACATCTGCCTCAGGAGTGTTTCCATTTAGAAAAATAGATTTTTATAAAGCTTCATAGATTTTGAAAATGTTTGCTTTGTGCTCTGATGCATGGAACGGAATAAAGCACACCAGTATCTCTATGTACATCAGGGAGAAGAGTATATTAGTAACTTCAAGTTATCCTAAAGCTTCCCCGAAGTTACACTTGGTCATTTATAATTAATTTCAGACTGCTCGCCTAGGACACAGTATAGTGGGTAACAAGGCACATGCTCAGCTTCCTGAGCACCAGCAATTCAGCAACACATTTTGGGTCTCAATACATCAAATACTTGAGCAGGTGACCCAATAAAGCAAGGATTTGAAGTTCTGAATTTGCTGACACCCTGGGATGCATCAGGTTCCTGTACACCAGGCACCTGCACCGGGAGGTAAGGACACTTGCAGAGCTAGCTGCATTTCAACTTGCCAGGTTATTCCAGCAACTGGGACATAACCAGGCAAGAAGTGGAAATTACCTAGCTGACACTTGTATTTAGAAGACACCAGAATCCATAGCCTCAGACTGCCACTGTACCATGAATTAGTGCTAAAAATTTTGAAATACCCTGAAATATTTCACTTCCTCCCCACAGTGAGATAATGACTTGCTACAGCACAGCACTAGAAAATCCCATCAGTTTATTTGGTCAAAACACTGCCACCATCAACAACTGGTTAGGCAGTAATCCAGAAATCCCACCAAACTTCTACCTGAGAGCAGGAGGGCGCAGCTGACTTTGGACTGGTTTAACATCTGTTTAAAAAAAAAAAAAAAGGCAAAACCGAAAAAAAACCTCAGAATGTCTTAGTTTTGTTGTTGGTCCTTGAGGTAAAGCAAATTCTAAGAAAATAATACTCAAAGTCAGAAAAAAAAAATCTCAACAAGAACCACAAACAAACAAACCTCAAAGTATTTCCTTAAAAGAAGGTTTTCATCAGGATGACTCAAACATCATCACTTTAACAAAATACTAATGCCTCCTCCATAGCAGGTATTTAGTGCAGCCAATTATCGTAAAAAGAAGGCCTTTATGAAAATAAAGTGCTAATTGTTTCTTTTTATCTATATTTCAATCCTTCCCTATAACCTTCACTTGAACACAGAAATGTGCAACTGGATTCTTCATACTGTTATCAGAGAGGGTTTGCTTCTTCCCTCAATTTTACATTAGCATGCACATTATATTTCCATTAATCACAATGTATTCGATTACACAGGAAATTTAAAGTGTGTCATTGAGCATTTCAAACTGTGATCACCACCCATGCTCTAGCGCTCATCCGTTTTAAGAGCATCTTGGTACATCTTGGGGGGATGGGGGCTGTCTGCACTTACAGGATTTTTAAATGCCAAATGGATTTTGTATCACAAGAAGCGAATATCAGAAGGTCAATTTTGCCACTAAGACAAGAAGTTAATGTCAGTTTGAGCCTGTTAAAGTTAAGTTTGCAAACAGTCGACTGAACGTTACACTTCTCAACTAAGGCATTTCCCCAGAAATATCACAAATTTCCCATGAACAACCAACGAGATTAAAAAACAAGAATCACAATTTCATTAAGTCTTGGCCTCTGGTTTCCTAGTTTTCTCATGTCAGGGACAAACCCGCAGAACCACATTTAAACGGATCCCACCTTCCTCAGGCAGACGCGGGTTTACGACACACTGGTGAGCTGGGAGTGCACGATGCACTGGTGGGGTCCGTGGGCAACACGGGCTTACCCGGCCACCGGCTCACTCTTCCAGCAGCTCCTGTCTGGCCTCAGCAACGTGCCGGCATGGGGTGGGCAGTGGTCGCAAGTACCGGGGGTTGCTGTACATCCTGATGACGTGTGGGGCCTGGATCCAGGTGTTGATCAGCTGGAAGGCAGCCAGGTCCAGCGTGGGCCCATCAAAGGCAGCCAGCAAGTTCACGGGGGCGGCTTCCTTGAGGAACCGGGGCAGCACCACGGCCTCGGGGAGGCTGGCGTTGCCCAGGAATAAATGCATCAGCACCTGCTTACGCAGGCAGTCCCTGAGGTACAGCACCAGGTCCTCCAGCCGCTCCACCAGGAACCGTTCGTCCCAGGCCTCCAAGGGCCCCTGCAGCAGCAGAGAGAAGAGGGCCGTCTTCAGCACGTAGGAGGAGAGCACCCGGCCCCACTGGGAGCAGAAGGGCTCCTCCAGGCCCTGCCCACGGAGGTCCCGCAGGCCCTTGAGGATCTGCAGACACTTAAGATGGCAGGAGGAGGCCGGGGCCTGCTCCTTCAGCCAGCTCAGCAGCCGCTGCTCCTGCCGTGAGGCGTTGAGGCCCCAGAGAGCCTCGGGAGCCGGGGTGGCCTGCGGGCCCTCAGGCGGCAGGGCTGTGAGGTAGACCGCGTCGCCGAGGGGGATGGCGGGGATGAGGCGTACGGCCATGGAGATGTGGCAGCAAACGTAGTCAGAGCAGGGCACGATGCGCAGTGTGGGCGGGTGCCCGGGGCAGGCCGAAAGGCTGATGCGGCAGCGCTCCTGCAGCCGGTACCGCACAGCGCCCAGGCACCGCTGCAGGTGGCCCTGGAACCAGCGCAGCACCAGCCCCGAGGAGAGGTGGCTGCGGCCCTGCAGCTCCACGCAGAAGCCCTCGGCGAAGGGCCGGTAGCGGCGCGGCCAGCCGGCCCTCGCCCGCAGGCCGCAGACGAAGGCACCGCACGGCCCTGGCCCATCGGCCCAGCGCGGCTGGGGCTCCAGGTGCGGCGGCAGCCGCAGGGGCACCAGAATGTCGAAGCAGTCGGGGCTGCGCACCTTGTGCTGCTCGTAGGCGCTGCCGATCCGCACGAAGTCCCCGCGCAGGCTGAGGGTGAGCGGGCCGGGCTGCAGCCCCTGCGCCTTGGCGGCGCGCACCAGCTCAGCCACGACGCGCCCGACGTGCGCCTTGCTGTGGCCCAGCACGTGGGGCGAGAGCCGCAGCTGCCGCGCGTAGAAGCTCTCCAGGACGCTGCGCCGCCCCCCCGCCGCCCCCGCCGCCCGGGCCCCGCCGGGCCTCGG
>VZSC01006302.1:17217-28197 GCA_013398225.1 Steatornis caripensis | reverse complement strand
CGGCCGGCCGGCCCCGGGCCGCCCGCGGGGCGGAGAGCGGCACCGCCCGCTCCTTCCCGCCGCCGCGCTGAGGAAGCGCCGCCTGGCCTCGGGGCGCCCCAGGGCCGGACCGCGCCCGCGAAGCGCCGGGCCCCCCGCAGCCCGGCGGCTCCCTCCCCGTGGGCAGAGCCCCTCCGCCCCTGGGACTGCGGCTCCCGCAGCGGCCTGCCTGCACCGGCCCCGAAAGCGCAGCGTGAGCCGCTCGGCGGGCTCCAAACACGCGTGTCCGTGCCCCCCTCACCGCAGCAGGAGACCGGAGAAGTTTTTTGGTGAAAAACCGGGTGTTTCTGCATCGCCACATCAGGGGACGGTGGTGTCGTTGGGGAGTGCTGCTGCCAGGGCAGCGGTGCTGTGTCAAGAGCTCCATGCTGCACGTTTTTCCTCAAATAAAAGCGTTAAAGGTCTGTCCCGCTGCAGCGGAGTCTCTCCTGTTCACAGCTCTGCCAAAGGGTCTTGGTGCCACAGGGACAGCAAAGTCGTGACCACTAATTCACCAGGGTGTGTATGGTCTGCTGCTGTACGAACAGCTGCTTGCAGTCGAATCATTCAAAACCCTGGTTGTTTCCCTTGTGCCCAAATTATTCAGATGCTGACAAGCTAAAAGGAAAGAACAAACCCTGGGATAACATGCTGGTTTGAGCTGGGACAAAGTTAATTTTCTTCATAGTAGCTACTATGAGGCTGCGTTTTGAATTTGTGCTGAGAATAATGTTGATAACACGCTGATATTGCCAAGTAATGCTTACATTAAGTCAAGGACTTTCTCACTTTCTCCTACTGCCCCTGTCCTTCCAGCTTCTCTACAAGGATCTGGGAGGGGACACAGCTGGGCAGCTGACCCCAGCTGAACACAGGGATATCCCATACCATAGGACATCAAGCTCAGCATAGAAAGCTGGGGGAAGAAGAAGGGGGGGGAACGTTTGGAATGATGGTGTTTGTCTTCCCAAGTGACCGTTACACATGATGGAGCCCTGCCTTCCTGGAGATGGCTGAACACCTGCCTGCCGATGTGCCAAGGAGTGAACAAATTCCTTGTTTTGATTTGCTTGCGTGCATGGCTCTTGCTTTACCTATTAAACTGTCTTTATCTCAACCCACAAGTTTTCTCACTTTTACCCTTCCGATCCTCCCCCCTCCCAACCGGGGGGAGTGAGTGAGCGGCCGTGTGGGGCTTAGTTGCCGTCTGGACTTAAACCACGACAGAGAAGTCATTTATTGCACAGGGACTTTTGGCCTCATCTGTTGTATGACAGGCAGTATGATATCAGGCCCACTGTCATTAACTGCAACTGTCATGACACTTCTGCACACAGCATCACTGCCAGCACAAACGAAATGGAAGAATTGAGGATCCATCAGAAATACGGGCACAGAACTACCTCGGGCGTCACCCCAAGCCCCCAAACAGCAGAGCCAAACATTCAGGTCAGAAGACAGGCACAAAATCATCTCTGCACACACAAAGCCTCCGGGCACTGCTGGAGAGTTGAGCAGTCACGTTAAATCCCATGGAAATCACTGGGACTTGTCTGTCACTAAGACTTCTTCACCCAGACTCCTTCTTCAGGGCATTGCAGATCTGAAGAGATCTTTATGACCTGCATTTCCTCATATCTCATATGATGTTTCCCTCATCCCCACCATCCTCAATGTAGCTGAGCTTTGTTTCTGGATGTGACTTTGTGTCCCACCCAGCTTTAGCTTGAAGAGTCCTCTATGATGATAATGAAACCTGAGAAACGAGCATATCAAGCTCCTGCTGCTGCAAGTCTCTGGAGATTCCAATTACCTGAAGATGTGAAGGCAGCATTTCAAATTTAGAGAAAAGGAAAATTGTGCCACATAGTACCACATAGATTGAGTCATCAAGGTGGTCTGACATTTCCCTGTTCGGGACAAGACTTCTTTATATAGCATTTGTCCATCACTGTATTTCTTGACCCTAGAGCTGGATTGTGTATTGCTATGGTTTTCTTTCTCGAATTCATTCCCCCTGCTTTCTGCACACATACTTGAGATCATTTTTAAACATGTATTTTGCTGGAAGTATGTTAGCTCTGTCTCAGATGTTGATGGGGACAGGATCAGCAATCTTGGCTTCTATTTGTTTAGTAAATATTTACCAAGTCTTGAAGTCATTTGCTGAAGTTTAAGGACCATCTATGTAAGCATTCTGTTGTGGTTTAATTTCAGGTGATCAAGTATTACTGCATTACTGCAACTTACTGCATCTGCGTAGTGTCATGGGTGGCCCTGGGAAGGTGAAGGAGCAGTACTTGAATACAAGAGACTGAACCCAGCAAGCTGAAAATGCTGTAACAAGGAACGGGTCAGAGAACCGAGTGCAAGAGAAAGGATGTACAAATTTGCTATGTAAGTTGTCCTTATATGAAACAAAACATGAGTTCAAGTACATAAAAATCATACTTCACAGAAAGAAGCTTATATTTTATAGCCGAGATGCTGCACTCAAAGTCAAACTAGGTAACCAAGGTCAAGCACCCGGAATTAATTCACAGGCAACCAAACCAGGGTGAGAGTCAAGAGTACACTTCAGAGCTACGGAGAGATGTCCTAACCGCTCCAACACTGACCCAGGAGGTTGTTGCTTGGTTTTTTTTAATTAGAAATAAAGCAGATGCAAAGAAGAAACTGTAAGCAATTTCATGAGATCTCAAGCAGCACAATAGTCCATGCCCCAGGACCAAGAGCAGGTTTTCTGACAGTTGTGGGACAGCTGAGGCCACAACCTTCCTACTCAGAAATGTCATCCCACAACAGCCATACCTTTGAAAACAACCAGGAAGTGAAAACCATCTTACTTCCCCACTCCTTGTTTCGTGTTTCCTGTATTTCTTCACAAAGCTGGATACGAGGACAAAAACATTCATCATGCTGCTTATTGCCTGTGACCCATCACTTCAAACACTTTGTTGCGCACCCCCAAAACCCAAAAATGTTTAACAAGCACAGCTGTGCTGGTATGAAACCGATCCTTCAAGATGTTTTATTGAAAAATACTGTTGAACTGTATGAAACCATTGGCCCATACGTTCAAGTTCTGCTAGGCTGTGCTTTTTTACACCCTCACGCACAGCATGTTTCACACGCCTTCAGGTCTTGCTACAGGCATACCGATTTTTCAAGACAGCCTGCGCTCTCTTTTCATGCGAGGTTGATTTGATTAGCTGCACGTCCATGCTCAGGAGACAGACAGCTACATCTGCAGGAGCTGGCACAGCCCTTCATGCCTGTCAGGCAGCTGCTGCCCACACGGTGACCTAGAGCTTAGCAGCACGGCGGTTATCACTGTGGGACCTGTGCACAGGGGAATGGCTGCAGCCTCCCAGCCAGCTGTGGGCCCCAGATGTGCCCCTGGCCAGTGGGACAAGGCCAGGGGCCAGCTGGCAGAAAGCGTGCGACCAGCCACACCAGACCCGCCAGTACAAGCACCAGCTCAGCACATGCATGTACACACAGCAGATGGTGCTGGTGCAGGCTCACTCAAGCTGCAGAATAACAGGTTGTGCGCTAATAACCGTGACCTCAAAATCAGAACCAGAGTGAATCCACAACACTGATTTTTACTACCACTGTTTAAATTACCAGCTAGTCCTTTCTCACCTCCTCAGCCTGTAGCAAGACAAGAGCTGTAGAGCCTGGAGCTGACAAAAGATGGCCAGAGGCCTATTTTCCAGGACTTTAGTTGCTCCACAACTCCCTGAGCACAGGCTGGGTCCCCAGGGCAAAATGCTGAATACGTCAGAGGTGGGAGACTTCACAGAGGTGAGCGATTGCTCAGCTTTACTGTTCGGACCTTACTTGGCAAGAGCCAATTTAAAAGCCACTCCGTGTATCTGCTCGCACAAGCTAAGGGCGTTTGCTGGCAGCTGTACCAGAATTGAAGTGGTCACGAACACAAAATTGCTTTCAGTTACCAAATAGCAACAAGCATCATTCCCCATTACCCATCATTCCAGTTCTACTGAAATTATGATGCAGGGGCTATATTTACTTTGCATTATCACAGCTTATCCATAGTTTGCATTTTACAACCCATCACAGAGGAAAAGAACCAAACCATTTTATCTTGTCCAGAGTACTTTGCTCCTCTTGTCACTTCTAGTAACAAGAATACGTTGAACTTGAGAACAAGTCACAGTGATGCGACTCACCTCTCCTGCATGGTCTTCCACCACCTTCCAGGAGCTGGACCTCATGCAATACATTTACTTCTGTGCTGGCAATCAGATTTGTTTTCCTCTTTCTGTGTCTCCCAAAGAAGTAGCAGCTCATTTGTTTGGATTAAAATATCTATAAATTCCACTGCTGGCAAGTTATAATGCTGATGCTCCTCATTTTTCACTTAAGCAGTAGTAGTCTTGTTCCTGTATAAAACTAAAAAAAAAAAAGTTAATGAGGCTTTTAGTAGCAATTGCATACTCCAGACAAATAATAGGTTGTACACTAATAACTGTGACCTCAAAATCAGGACCAGAGGGAACTCACAACATCAATTTTTACTACCATTGTGTAAATCACCCATTGTTTAAATCAATGTTATCTAAACACTGGCTTCAGAATGTCCCATATCCAGGATATCCTGTTCACTAAATAAGGAATAACGTTACACTTATTCACATGCAAGTCTGAGCTAAAAATAGGTATCCCAGTACATACGATCTGTATGATACCTCTGGAGGAGTTTTTGCAGAGGCAAAAGGAAGTGTTGGCTGTATAGCATCCATTAAAGTTTCTCCACAGTTAGCAGTATTTCATACATCCGTGTAACTGATCTGTTAATGCTACAGTATGCCAGACAATGTCTGAGATGTAGGAAGAGCAGTCTGCACCAGTGAGCTCACCCATCCAAGTAGGCAGAAGAAAGCGGCAGAAAGACAGAAGGCACAGACAGGTGACGGCATTTGTCTGGTGCTTTCACGAAGCACCTGAGACAGAAGTCTTAGACATTCTACCAGGTCAGTAGCTGCCCTGGGGAACCAAAGTTGCACATGGCAGGAGGAAATATATGAGGATCCCTTCCTGCACCAGTGACGTACAGCTGCTCTTCTACAGTGAGCGGGTTATACCTGCAGCTCAATATCATGCACTGTTCAACAGTCCGTAGCAGAAAAGTACAATAATCAATTGCAAAAAAATACAAAGTGTGAAAGGTCAGTCACTTCACTTCATGCCCCAGTCATTACTTTTCTGTTTCCTCTGAAACAAAGCTGGTAGCACATCTCTTCCTCCATCCCACTGGGTGGTCCTGCGAGGAAGATGCCATGATCAAAATAAATATCCTTCACCTGCCATTCCTCTCTGAGGTTTTACAGTGTACTATTTGTTACAACTCAAACCAACCTGACCATGCAGACATGCATCCATTTTGTGTTGAGGACTAATAAATCTCTGCCAGCCACGGCAGCAGGATGACCAAGACCCCATTTAGGGATAGGAAAACTGGAGAGGGTGTCTTGCTACCCCAGACAACTGAGGCGACTCAGCAGCCCAGGTCTGAGGAGACCCAGACTTCCAGAGCACATGCACGGACATCGAGGAGTTTGAGAGTAGGGGTGTTACTACACATTCTCCCTCAAAATATTTTCTATTTAATAAGCGGGATGTTCTTGCCACCTCTGCCAGTCTCTTTGCTCACCAACTATCAGTAGGGTGTAGCACTACTTAATCAGAAAGCCTACGAGCAGACCTGCCTGCTATAAACCACATATAGCCCAATACAGGATTTCCTTGCTGTGGAAGGACAGCTTCCTGAGTAATTCACACAACAATCTCTTGCCCAAGCTGTCCTTATTACAGCCAGAAATACCCTGGCTCTACACTGGTGAACTGTACCAGCACGAGTGGCTCGTGTNAGGACAGCTTCCTGAGTAATTCACACAACAATCTCTTGCCCAAGCTGTCCTTATTACAGCCAGAAATACCCTGGCTCTACACTGGTGAACTGTACCAGCATGAGTGGCTCGTGTCCACCTTGTCCCATACTGTTTGAAAACTCGGAGAGACTTATTTTGCACAGAAACTTGTGTGAGCAGGGCATTTTTGCTTACCCATTGCACAGCCATTCAGGAAGCCGTGCCAGTATGTTTGCAGCTAAGCAGTGAAACAGGAACAAAAAAACCGCAAGTCAGTTGGCACACTGAGCTCTGTCCGAGAAGCTGTGAGCATGGGAGACTGCCATCACATGTCCTCCAGAAAGCTGAAGTTGCTGGTATTGTGAAAAAAAGCCAACTACAGCATCATGGAAAGGAAACATCATTCAGCAAGGAGAGTGCGAGTATACAATCACCCTATGGAAAGGGAATCAGCAGTAATTGTGAATGGAAATACCCCTAGGTATTTCCATCAGAGGTGTTTCTTACATTGAAAATGGAAACATGAGAACTCTCCAGGTTAAGATCAGAAGTCGTGCATTTACTCTTTAAGTCCAGCATTGGATGTGATCCACATACGAGCGACAACAGTCACGCTGATGTACAGCTTCCAGCGCTGTACCTAAAGGCTCCCGCCAACAGGCCCTGCTAACTCTCCCAGGGCAGCAGATGATGTTAACACACTGTGCTGGTGCTCTAGCACTCTCCTGGACTGCGCTGCCAAAGATCAACCCTGTGGGTGGCAGGATGAGGCCCTCCCCGTGCAGGGCAGTCCCCGGGGTGCAGGAGGCTGAGCAGCCCTCCCCTTTCCCCACCCCTCCAGGGCTCAGCAGAGCTCGTGGGTCTGAGGACACCCAAGATGGAGCCAGGTAACCCCCAGGCTTGAAAAGCGTAAGGTAGAGCCAAATCTTGCCTAGTTTAACAAATAATACCAATCTAATTAAGCCTGGACGTGTGTGTATTCACATGTAAATTTAATCACTGACTGAAATGGTTTAGCTTAATTAATGGTAAGTCACTTAAACGTGTATTTGCACCATAACTTGCTAAACTAATGAAAACCAATCACATAGCTGAGCCCTAATTTGCTAATTAAAGCAGGGTAGTTTAAATGAGGATTTTAAATGAGGATAACAGTTTCATTATACCAGTTTGGGGTTATTGTACTATTTGATTGATTTTAAAATCAATTTAGCAAGATTGGACCATTTTAAATAGGTCTGGATCTCTAATGCCTGTTTGCTAGTGAAGAGATGATTTAGGAAAGAGAATTTAACACAGGTTTCAACTTGCTATTTAATGCTCAATTATTGGAACACACTGTTCCCTTTGCTTCCCAAGGAAACTATGGAAAATATGCTGCTTGTCCAGCACTCCCCCTCCAAATAATTTGCAATCAATTTGGTTGAAATTGGCCATTGGGAAGGAGAGCAGACGTCCAGAGCATTAACGTATGCAATTTTATATGAGAAAGATCTTGTCAAGGCCCTCAGGCTGGAGCAGGACGTTGGCACTGCCTGGCCATTTCATTCCATTCAAGAGCAATAAAGGCAAAACTGCACTAGCTGCTCAGAGAATCACCTGCTCTTTTTTTTTACCTTTAAAAACGTAAGTTTTCATGAAGTAGATTAAAACTTCCCTGACTTTCACCACTACATGTGAAAAGTGAAAGTTCATTCCATCTCCCAGCATTTGTGAATTTATCCTGGCAGAGAGTTTCAAGTCACACAGTGAAAACAGCTCCTTCGTGATACATAATCACCTTAACCACAACAACAAAAATTAAAAAGCTGCTGTTTTTCATAAACCAGTGCAAGGGAGTTAGAGAAAAGACCTCAGACTCGTCCCACAGCTTTCCACTGGTCTCAGCAAGGCCGTGTCTGTGTCACGGATGGCTTTCAAAGTGCAGCAGAGGGGCAGCAGCCACCTCCCCTCCAGTGACTCTCATTACCCAGCGCCAGCCGTGAGCCCGCCTGGCCTCCGTGTTTTCAGTTTGGGGATTTTGTACCCCTAAGCTTGCCACGAAATTAGAGAAGGGCCTTTGTGCCTGACAAATAACCTGCAGCAGTGAGCTGCAAAGATGAAGCTTTGGCACAAAGCGATGAAATGCAGCACGCAGAATCAAAGGCAAGCGCGCGCAACAGGGAACAAGCTCTGTTATCGGCTTACAGCCTCAAATAATGAGATGATCCTGGCTCAGCTGACACTCCTGATGAGACTGGGCTGGATCACCCACCTCAGGAAAAGGAGGGGAAAAAACAGTGTGGGAGGAAACCTGGGTGAGCGAGAATCAGTTCAGGGAAACTGGCTTATCAGCACTCGGCAATTAGGGTGGGAAAAGCTGATGCTTTGGCTCACAGCACCCGTTCTGCAGGGTTGGAGGGCAGAGGTAGCTTTAGGAAGCCTTGTCCTAGGCCTTTACATCATCCTGTCAAGGACAGAGAGGGAAAAAGCTAATCGCTTAAAAACAAAGTGTCTTGTAGAGAAGGAAAAGCAACCCAAAACTGTTAAAAGGGCACTGTTTCTCACCCCTGTGCTCCCAGAGGGACTGTAGCAGACGTCCTTGGGCTCAGGGAGGTTTCACCCATCTGTGCCTGGCAGCAATCCCCAGCTGGCAGCATCTCCATTAGGAAGGGCCATCCCAGTGACACCAGCCCGTGCAGGGCAGTGTCCTCTGCACTGCTCCTGGCCCACCCGATTTGAGTGGAAAGATGCTGGGGGGATGCTGCAGGCACTGCTCATCATTGGTTGAAATGAAAACCTTGCAGCACAGTGCCTTGTACAGATGTCTGCACACACAATGGTTTAAACTGTGCCTAAAACCCCAGCCTCACTTATGCAGTCTTCATGCTCCAAGGGAAATTCTTTACCTGCTCAGCTGCCCTGTGAGGGGACCAGCATTGCAGCACTGGGGACTGAAATCCTGCCAGGAAGGCTAAACCTGATCTCTTCCCAGCATCTCTCCGCACCGGTTTCTCAGGCTGTGCCCCTTTAACTAAGATTAAACATTCCACAGATCGATGCAAAGCAACACAATTACTTCACTCGCAAGACAGCAAGTGCAGCATATACCTGTCTTTGTTTGAGGCCAGTCAGACAACTCATTAAATGACAGCTATTTTTACATCTGGTGTCGTAGGTTTCCTTGTTATTACAGTGCTGACCCCTTGAACAGAGGTAGGATCATCTTTTATGTTCTATCTAATTCAATTTAAATATATTATTTTTTTTTACCATACAGAAGGCATCATATTCACTCCCCACAACTGTAAAATACAAGTCGTCCTTCTCATCTCACATAGGTACAAATACAAAGCAAACCCACTGGGACAACAGGAACTGCGCAGCTGGCGTGAGGGAGGCTGAAACCAAGCCCAAAGCTGCCTTTACAACAAGCTGGTTCACAGCTGCTTTTTATGTCTTACTTTACCTCCAGGAACACATTCTGTCTCCTGTTCCGTTTGCCATCTCTGAAGCGGTACCTGCAAAGCGGGGAGGAGAATGGTGAATGCAAAAGGCTGTTTTTCCCTTATCTGGACATGTCCGTGACCTTGCTGAGGTCCTGCTATGGCAAGTGAGCAGATCCCTCTCTGGGGGCTTTTACACTGCTCAGAAAAACTAGCAGGAGGTTTTGCAGATGGGACAGCAGGGCACCTCCCAGAGGAGCAAGGAGGATGCTGAGATATCCTCCTCAGCAGCTGCTGGTACCTGATCTCCGCTGACACAAGGCCCAGCTTCTCATCAGCATTGGGCTCATGTTGCAGTGCCCCAAATCACCCCCTTCCCTAGCAGCAGGGTCACAGGTACCTCTGGGATCTTTATGTCTGGGTCCTCTCTGAATGGAAAAGAACATGCTTATAATAAAAGGAGGACATAGATGTTGGAGAAAGCATGGAGCGGTAAAAGACCACACAGAAAGTGTTAAAGTGAAACAGGCTCAGACACCTTTGCAGCGTCACACGTTAGGGACCATGGACGTGGCACCACAGAGCGGAGCCGTCACCAGCCACCCTCATGATAATTTGCTGATCCTCACAGTAGCAGAAAAAAGGGATATCCATGGTGGCCAAGGAATGAAAAGCTTGAACTGAAAAATAAAGAGGAATGGTTGCCCACCCAAAAACAAGACTTCTGCTCAGATCACAGCTCTTTAAATGACACAACGTTGTCCTCATATGAATGTGTTATTCCCCTCCCATCTCTCTGCTCTGTCTGCTGCCATGGCATGACAGATGACAGAGGCTCAGGGAGAGATGCCTCAGGCTGAACAAATTTCAAGCTCTCTCTGAGAGCACTTTGATATTGAAAGTCACACACTAAATTTCCATACCTTTTGCTCTGCTGTGGTTACAGCTTTTCTGGGATCTGATCTGACGGGAGCTTTAACAACTCATCTCTGCGGGAAGATTTTTAGTCATTTAAGGAGTATGAAATACCAAGGGTGCATCTGAACTCGCCAAGAGATTTCAGTTCACACAATTTCAGCACCAGCCTTTGGCTCTGGAACAAATACTATACCCTCTTTCTAGTTTTTTATCAGGTTTATGAATTATAGGCCTAGGAAATACATTTTAAATATCACTCCTAAACATATTAGAGTACAATGAATTATTCATCATGATTGAATGCTTCATTGGATGTATTTCCCTTGTTTTAATGAATCATTCATAGACTTTTGGACATTTATCTTACTTGAAGCTGTTCACCAAATACTTCGGATGAGCAATTTTGAACTAGTGGGTTTCTTGGACACCATTTGCCCACAGTATCCTCTGTCATTTGTAATTTGTGCTGCATGTACAGCTGCATATGTGCTACAGCACTGATTCAGCTCGCCAAGAATCACAGAACAGCAGGGGCTGGAAGGGCCCTCTGGAGATCCCCCAGGCCCCCTCTGCCTCGCTAAAGCAGGTGCCCCCAGAGCAGGGGGCACAGGAATGCGTCCAGGTGGGTTTGAATCTGTCCAGAGAAGGAGACTCCACAGCCTCCCTGGGCAGCCTGGGCCAGGGCTCTGGCACCCTCACACTAGAGAAGTTCCTCCTCA
>VZSC01006302.1:303-11673 GCA_013398225.1 Steatornis caripensis | reverse complement strand
AATCCTCATTGACCAAGGGCAAGTCTTCATTTTTCAGTGCTTCCTCTCTTATCTCCAGAGTCTGGGAGTCCTGAGGGCCAGTCCTAGCAGTGAACACTGAAGCAAAGAAGGTATTCAGTAACTCTGCCTTCTCTGTGTCCGGCGTCACCAGGTCACCCACCTCGTTCAGCAGCGGGCCCACATTCTCCCTAGTCTTCCTTTTGCTGCCAATGTACCTATAGAAGCCCTTCCTGTTGTCCTTAACCTCCCTTGCCAGATTTAATTCCAGTCGGGCCTTAGCAGGGAGGAGAGCAGGGCTCTGCTGTACTTGCCTCAGGATCCACAGCCATCGGCACGGGGGAGAATCAGGACGATACATCCAGAGAGCAGAGTCCCCGCTGTGTTTTGGCATTCGAGCCCTGGTCCTGCAAAAGCAAGTTGTGTGTGTTTCCATGCCTGAGAAGCTGGGTGCCAGCTCTGGAGCACATCTCCGGCCCCACAGGAGGGAGGAAACAATCTATCAACAAGATGAGAGGCAGCTTTAAATTAGACATAGCCTGCTGTTTAAAGAGGAAATTTACTTTAATACAGAGATAGCAACAAAGATCAACGGGATTGAGTCATCTGCCTTGGCATTGCATGACCATCTTCTCCTAGAAGCAAATGCTTTTCACTCCACTAAATGTTTTAGCCATTTGCATACACAGTTAGCAGCCTCTAACTATACAGCTGCCCTCAAACCACAAACTTGGGAGAAATTAATGACAGCTTGCTAAAATGCAGCTGGCAGACCTTGCCTTCAAAATGCACCGCGAAAAAATTCAAATCCCCCTCACCCGCTGCTGCCTCTGCTCTGACCTGAGCAGCCTCTGGCAGGTGGCTGACCAGTGGCCGCAAAGAAAACAGAAAAGCCCTTCTAGTGCCAGAAATAATCTTTTTATTCTGCAGTCCAGAAAAGATATTTTAAATAGGAAAAACACCCACTGCATATGTATGACTTGCTTTCATTAATACCTTGGTCTACACATGTCCATCATCAATAAATCAATAAATCCATCTGTAATAGGCGTAGGTAACATTAAAAAACAAATCCCTGACATCCAAACAGTTGGGTAGAAAATACCTACAGGGAAAGATGACAGCTTCAGGCATTCATATGAAGCCTGGAGTCTAAAACAAATGATGAGATTGTCAAGGTGGTCACTAGATGCATCCCTTACTTTCCTCTGTGCCAGTTCAGGAACCAGGCATTGCAAGGAGAGCTACAGCTCTGCACCCTCCTTCCTGGGGACACAGTCCTGCTAGCAGGTACCAGCAGGTGTCTTTTGCTGTGAAAGCCGTAACTGCAGTGGAAACGCAGCAGGAACAACACAGCCATACAAAGGAGAGGTGTGCACCCCAATCCATGCCCTGTTCCCTACCACCTCGCTCACCGCCTGCCAGGCTGCTCTTTAGCACAGGGCTCTGTGAAGGACATACACTCTGCGGAGCTAAGAACAGGGTGATCTTAGTTGCCTAAAACTACTCAAAGACTATTTACCAAGATAGCAGAGCCAAACTCTTCTCTGTGGCACCACAAGACATAACAAGCAGCGGCAGCCACAATCTCGGAAGGTTTAGTATGGACAGTGCAGGGAGGTGTGTGAAAAAAAAGCATCACTGGTAGAGTAATGCAGCGCTGGAACAGGCTGCCCATAGCAGCTGTGGAATTTCTGTCCTTGGCGGTTTTCATCACCTGGCTAGACAAAATCACTGCTTTAGCGCTGGCCGCAGTCATGCCTCCAGCGGGAAGCTGGACGAGATGACCTCCAGAGCTCCCTTCCAAGCAATGCTGCGTGATTCCAGGGCTCTTCCATCAGAACATCACCTACTTCCAGTTAAGCAGCAGCACAAGTAAGACAGGACCACGACCTAATTTTTGAAACAAAGATATTTAACACCAAAAAAAAATCTTTTTAAATATCAGCATAGGTATATTAATCTGCATCTTAACAGGAATAAATAATGCTGCTGCTGTAAGCTGTATTACTGGACACAAAGAGGTACCATTCCCTGGTCCACTTAGGTTTGGGTTCTGCTCTGTACAACTGTAACGTGTGGTGGTACTTCTCAAAAACACCTCAGGTCAACGGGAGGCTGCATTTATTAAAAGCACCTACCGACAATGAACTGAATTCTCCTTCCAATGCAGTCAACTTGTTTTAGAGATCTGTTACCCACTGAAGCTGTTCCAACTAACTTTTAATTCTCTTATTCAACACTAGATCAGCCCACCCAACTCCAAATGAGTATCAACAAGCTTTCCTCAACGCGAGTTAAGTTCTGCCACTCTAGCTGAGAGCACAACTGCAAGGCTGCTGTCATTCACATTTTTCATCTCAGCCACTCTGGGGAAACTGAATTAACAAGTAGAAAAATGGTACCTTTACACAATCTCCTCCTTTATCACACACGTTCATCCTTTAAAGTGGCCAATATTTTTTACTTATGCCTTTAAGATCCTCAGGCTGAACATACGTGCAGAATTCAATGCAAGTGACATGCCACAACTTTAAAGCAGTGACAAAAAATGACTGGCACACATTTGAAGTGTTATCTTCCCTGAAGTCAAGAAACCAGGCAGACAGAAGGGACTGTACAGATTAAGTCATCCCTTAAATGCTAAGAAAAAATAGGGAAGTACAATGCACATCACCCCCAGCATAGGATCTGTATGGCATATCCTCAGTCAATCTGTAGCAAGCCTAGCTTTATTACGCTCAAGTGAGCCACATGGCTTTACTCTAGACAAAGATCAAGGCCATATATCAGATATTTCTTCTGTCTGATATTTATCATCTCAGACAATGATTTAGCTCTCTGCCAAACAATCTTATGAGTCCTGTTTTCCATAACTCGTGGCATAAGTCCATTCAGCTTATGTCAGCATCACCACATTAATCACAGCTGTGGGGATCTGATTTTTGCCTAGCCTAGCTGCGGCAGCAAGAGGCTGAAACACGTACTGGCACAGCCAGACCTACACTGCTGTGGCATCATGTGCGCCTTGCCACCCTGGTAGCTTTCTAGCATTGTTACTGACGGGCCACAGGTCTTCAGAGCCGCTTTGAATTTTCATAACCACCCTTCTCGCTTTGTGAGACACAGCTAGCGTTGCTCATTTGCTCTCATTTGCTGGGTTTTTCTCCTCCCAAGCCAGCAGCAGCGGCTGCAAGTGTGGAGATCCTGCCTCAGAGCTGCCAGAGCACCAGAAAACACCCAAAATGCTCAGCACAAGGACCACACCATCTGGCTGTGTCAGTCGCCTCCAAGTGCTGTCATTACCTTAATCTCCAATTTGGAGCAGCTTCAGAGAATCGGGGCCAGACCGGCCACAGCACTGATTGCAGGAGAAAAAGAGCAAGAGGCAAGACACTGATCAAGGAGCAGAAAACAGCCCCGTGCCCCACACACACGCAGGGTGGATACCCTCTGCTCCTCCTCACCAAAAAAATGACACACTTTCCTGGAGAAGAAAATCAGGAGCAAGCCCTTAGTTATCACAGGAGCTAGAAGCCATAGTTAATTTGAGGGGAAGGATTTCATCCCACTGCATGTTGTAAGACCCTGCTTATCTCCAGGTTCAGAAGAGAGCCCCAAAACCCAAAGGCACAGTGAAGACCCTATCATCTTCCCTGCTCCGTTTTGAAAATGCAGCATTTCACAGCCTCCCTGTCTGATCCAAGTTCCTTTTCCTCTGTCAACATGACCAGAGTTCATCGAGAATTGCTATGATAACAGACTTGTATAAGCTATATACTTTGGCCTCCGCCTGCCATTAACCGCCGCCGGGATGGCTGACATTAGTCAGCTTTAGTTCTGCCTGAAAACAACGCATAAAAAGAAACTACGGCCTTGCAGCAGCTGTACAATAGAAGTTCTGTACAGCACTTGAGCATCTCTAGCCATTTGGTAACCTTCTACCACCTTTTGTAGTCTTTCAAAATCTGAAACAGGTTTTTAAACAAAATAAACATCTTTGCATGAGGAAAATGAAAAGCAACTCCATTTTCTACATAAAACAACAAAAAGTAACTGCCAGCAAGCAGGGGAACGCATAGCCATTGGAAGTGCCACGAGAACAACTCACCCACACTTTCATGGATGGGTGCAAATATGCTGCTCCAGTAAACAGAAGGAACAAATCCTGACTGGGAGCATAAAGCAGAGTTGTTCTCCCGATTCATATTTTATGCTCGCAGCTAGAGACAGTATTACTGCCTGATGGCCTACTCAAACGTGCAGGATGTTTTCAGCTGCTGAGGACAAAAGAGCTCCCTGTGAGCGCCGTCACAGTCACTGCAGATGTGGCCAAACACACTGACCTCATACAATCATTTCCTGGTATTTGATGTTCCCAGCCTTTGGCCAAACTAAACGCATTAAAAATGAGATTTCTCTCTCAAATGTTCTTGCCCCAAGCGAGCCGCGTGTGATGGTCTCTGAGGCCACCCACATCTTGGATGAAGGATCACATGAGCGTTTCCCTCTGTCAGAAGCAAATCCCACAACTGTTGAACACCACCACAGACATCTTCAGAGAATCCCTCTGTAGCCACCGCCTTGGAGAATATCAGGCTTCAGCTGAGTATCGTCTGTCTAGGAAAGCCCCATGGGTGCCTTCACCAGTATTCAATCCTGATGTAATGGCAAAGAGACCAGGAAACTGGCTGGCTCGGTTTCCCGTTTATATCACAAGACCATTGTATGCATGGGTGGGCAACTTCCAGCTTTGAGTCAAAACATACCGTGCCCCTCCCTCCCCAGTTCTAATAATGGACTTACAAAAGATGCCGTCCCACGCTGCCCCTGTTATTAAAAGTTTTACAAGGGACTATTCATCAAGCGATCTTTTTTCCTCTTTTTACTCAACTATTACCCCTTTAGCCAGTTTAATTAACCATTCTTTTGTGCTGGTTCCTCTCTTCTCCAAATTACATAGGAATTTTCCACATACCAGCATATTGAATGCTTTGGAGAAATTAAGGCAAGGAATCTGCTAGATCTAAGTTTTGTTCAGAAAAGTGGTCAAGTTAGGGCAAATATTGTGTTCATAGAATATGATGTACCTTTAGTCAACTCAAGTTTACATGCATGCTGCTCACAACTGTCTGGGGCTGAGACAAGTGAAACGAGAATCCCTTAGAGCTATCTTCTCATTACACAGTCCCTGAGAAATCTGTGATTTCACTTTGAGTTCCTCAAGTGAAGTTATTCCAGCAGGTGTGCAAACCAGTCATAGAGAACCAAACGTTACCTTGTTTGGACAATGTAAATAACATCAGTGGTTTAAGTATAACCAGGCCAGACTTGCAACGGTGCAAGTGATAGAAATTATTGTTAAAGAATGTACAAAGTGTCAGTCATAATAAATCATACAGGAGTTTCTATATTAAGATCTAACCTTCAGTCTAAGCTCCTTCACAAAAAAAAAAAAAAAAACAGGGGGGGGTGGGGAAATAATCCTCTTTAAGAAGTCTTTCATGTCAAATTACACAACAATCAGTTCCTACAAACACTAACAGAGCTACTCAAACAGATAGACTCAGGCGTACCTGGACTGAAAGCTGAAGCCTTATGAAGCTCCCAGATGCTTGGACCTGAGATACTCTGAGACACGTCTTGGATTCCTGGCACCAGCTCCCACTTCTTACCGTCCTCTGGTCTCAAAGCAGCTACAAAGTCAGTACACAGCATTTGGCCAGCACACCAGAGCAGGAACCAGCACACAGCAAAACTTCATCAAATTACTTAACCGGCCTTAATACAACTGTGTAGCTTTGCCACATAAGGTAAAAGTCAAGATTAGCGATGGCAGCCCCATTCCTCACGACAGTAAACGGCAACACTTGCTACTGTTTTATTTCTCCGTTTCCAATTCTTTCATTTTCAACTAGGTTTATACCCATCACATCCCACATCCATAGCTGACCTGTTCAATTAGTTATACCCCATCGCTTGAGCTAAGAAATACTGACTTCTAATACATTCACAGCTTTTAACCAGAAAACGAGATGCAACAACTTCTGCTACCTGATCTGTCAAGCTTAGCTATTTTTATTAAATTAAAAAATAAGAGAAACAAACCAATAAAAACCACCAAAGCAAAAGCCACAAACCTGTAGAAATTGGAAAACCTGTAAAATTGGGAAACAAAAGTTAGCTTATGGCAGCTAAAAAAGCTGTGTCTTCCCAAAGTTTTAGAAGCGCAGATATAAGGGGGAAAGCATGGATATGTGTTTTCTGCGTGGCCCACAATATTATTCATAGGGTTTCCCTGCCTTAACACATACGATCACACTTCTCAGCTATAAAGTAGAAGTCTCTCACGGAGACTTTAAATATTTGTATCAAGGTATCAGCATCTTCTATATAATCCATATGCATTTGGAAAGCTACCTGATTCCCATAATGACACAACAGGATAAGAATGGAATAGTCAGGAAGTTCTTAAGACATAAAGAGCAAGAGATACAATCGTGAAGGAAGTCCCTTTCAACCCAATCAATTTAAGACACACTAATTACATTGCTGTGCTTTTATCACCTTTGATTAGTGTTTTAAGAGAACAGACACGCACAACTTCGTCTTTTTTATTTTTATTGCTCCATGCCAGGCTGTCAACAGAAAGCACGGGCAAATTGTCTGAACACTGAGAAAGCAAGAGTGTCTCTAGTCAAGGGCCACTGAAGATTAGAAGCAAAGTAAGATAAGCTTGGAAGCTCTAATAGAATATAAAGTGCAATTCCACAGGTGCTCCAAGTTGCTCTCTCCACCTGCTTTATATCAGGGATCCTTCCTTACACACACATTCAGGACAAAAATAAAAAAAGCAAAGGAAGAAAAATTCTACTTAAAGAATTCAGAATTCAGCCTGGAAATAAACCCCCAAAACCACAAACAAGTCTTTAAATGAAACTCTTACAATACCAATCTTTATTCAAGACAGACTGAAAAGAAATACTTACTAGTACTTCATTTACTTACCCTGAAAATAGAATGCAAAAATATCCTACTTAGTCAGTATTAATCATTTTAAAATTAGCTTATTTCAAGTACATATAAATTTGAAGGCAACCGAGAATGTATTTACCATTTTTATATGTGTGTGCATATATACACACACACACGTTTTATATATATATATATATAAATCATGTATATACATACATATTTTGCTGCCACCTTGTGAACAGTCTCTGAATAAGGAAGTTTAGTTCATACGGACCCTATCGTGCCATCTTTATTCACATTTAGCTCAATAACTTGACTTCACTTTTTGAACAGGTACTCAATGTAAAAAAGGCTGGCTGAACAGATGCTTAGTGAAGAAAATTTTAAAAAGGCTGAAAAAAACAACTATGAGTCTTCTGCAATTTCCAGAGACTTCTGTGTCACAGTTTATTGCTGCAAACATTATGGAAAATATCACTAAATTCTTTCTGACAAAAATATTGCAGCTTTACACCCAAGTTGTATAGCTGTCTTCAAAACTGCGTAAGCTGGTGCCTGTAAAACAAAGAATAAGAGACTGAATACATCTAATGAAGTGTTTTGTTTGAACCAGATTGTGGTAAGGAATAGTAAGCGTTATCTAAAAAAAAAAACCACCAAAATAAAGCAAAAACACAAAAACCCCACACCCATCAAAACCCGTCTGTATTTGTAGTCTAATCTACCCTAGAGAAAATAAAATTAAAAATTATTAACTTTGCATAATGTTCCCATTTCTCCACAAATACAAGTTAAGAGAAAAAAAGGAAGTCACACATTCCTCATATGATATTCAAGAGAGCACAGAATTTGTACTTCAAACTTCCTAACATGTTGTGTTTGCCCACCAAGATGATGCCTCAAGTTCCCAGCTGTATGGATAGCAATGACTAGCTTTATCTTCAAAAATATTTAATCTAAACTTAAGATAAAATTTAAAACTGTGCAGAGGAAACCTCTCAGCAAAACACAATCACTTTAACACTTGACGTGAGTTCCAACAGATTCAATTCTGTTCTAGAAAAAGGAAAGCTGTAACGTGCAGTGTTTTCTTATATTTATCTCTGGGAAAGAATATCAAGCACCTTATTTTCTATTTCTCAAATAAAGAAGTACGTCACAGTCACTGGATAAGGAAGATAAGAACATCGCACCCACATCCTCACTGACAGTGCCAATTAGTTAACATTGTACTCACCGCTTCTGCATCATGCTCCAGCCCAATGTCATGGTGCTCTCGTTCATCATCCCGAAATTTCTTTATTATCTTTAAAAGCAGCAGTTAATTAGTAAGCCTACTTGGCAGATAAATCAAGGCAGCTAGTATACAAAACCATATGCCATTGACAATTGCATGCACCGCCTGAGGCCCAGGTCTCTCAAAAGCTTCTCAAAGACCTGAATCTCCAATTCAGCAAGAAGGGAATTATTTACAGCATTTCCCAAACCTGAAATTCTTTGAATAGTCTCAAAAAAAGTCTTTAAAAACTAAGCTGCTGTTTTATTTATCACTATCTTTTTCACTGTTTCAAGAAAACCTGTAACCTGTAGTCATAGTAGCATGTAACACTAATTAGTTTCACACATACAAATTCCTCTGACAACTTAAGTAATGAAATGAAGGTCCCTGCCTTGCCAGATAATCAATAAGTGTGCTTCTCTGTAAGCCAACAGGGCTTTTGTCCATTCTAGCATACTCTAAAGGACACTATTTTTCTCTTCTAATTTTTCAACTGGGGCAAAAATGTTTAAAGAATTTTCTCTTGAGATGCCTGCAGATAACTAGGATTGCTTAACAAAGCGCTCAGAGTTTACAGACACCCAAGCACTGGGTCACATCGCTTTTGGTTTCATTGCTAGTCCTTCTCATATTGACACTGTGAATAACCTTGCTGCTTAGCTTTTTCTCCATATTTTGTGCCCTCTCAGTTTATAGTCTTTACTTTCAGGGGTAGTGTTTCCCTTGCACACATGTCAGCAAAACCTGGGTTACTTCCGATACTATTTCTGTAAAAACACGACAGACACATTTGGAGTTACACTTGGCTACATGTTCAACTAAGCACTACTGAACGTACTGACAGCAAATTTGGAAACAAACATGTGGACACTAAAGCAAGCTCCCATCAAAGAGAGCACAAACGAGCTCAATGTGCTGCATGGGGGAACAGGTCAGTCTCTCCCAAGCACCCTACAAGAACAGGTCCCAATCTGATGCCTAAAATACCTGGGAAATAATTTACTTGCACAGTAACAAACATTAGTTCCTTACATGCTCTGAACAGTATTGAAGAACTAGAACAGGGTGCTAGTCAACAACAGGCTCAGTACGAGTCAGCAGTGTGCCCTGGCAGCAAAGGCAGCAAATCGCACCCTGGGGTGCATCAAACACAGCATAACCAGCCGGTCAGAAGAGGCCATTATCCCACTGTATTCATCGCTGGGTGACCTCACCTCGAGTACTGTGTGCAGTTCTGGGCCCCACAGTTTAAGAAGGGTGCGAAGGTCCTGAATGCATCCAGGGGAGCTCAACAAAGCTGGTGACAGGACTGGAAGGAATGGCTTATGAGGAGCAGCTGAGGACACTGGGTTGGTCTAGTTTGGAGAAAAGGAGGCTGAGGGGCAACCTCATTGCTCTCTACAGCTTCTTGAGGAGGGGAGGTGGAGAAGGAGGTGCTGAGCTCTTCTCCCTGGTATCCACTGATAGGATGCATGGGAATGGTTCAAAGTTGCGCCAGGGGAGGTTCAGAAGCATGTCTTCACTGAGCGGGTGGTCAAACACTAGAACAGGCTTCCTAGAGAGGTGGTCAATGCCCCAAGGCTGTCAGTGTTTAAGAGGCATTTGGACAATGCCCTTAACAACATGCTTCAGCTTTTGGTCAGGCCTGACTTATCAGGCAGTTGGACTGGATAATCGTTGCAGGTCCCTTCTGAAATATTCTGTTCTATTCTAACTATATAATCAAATCCAGTATGAGCAAAATATTACTACACAATCAATTTTCTCCTTTTGTGTCCCCTTTAAATCCTTCAATTAAAAGTAGTCAAAATTAAAGCATAGTTCTCCCAATCAAAAGGGAAAAGCTGAACCACTGAAAGCATACTGCAGCTAATCCAACATACATTTTAATTTCGGTGCTTGATCAATCTAGTGCTGCTGAAGACAAACAACATCCTTTACTTAAAAGAAACTTAAAGTTTCTGTTGACTTCAGCTTTCTAAGTGATAGAGCAAAGAGATCTAGTGTAAATTCTATGAGTATGTTATTTTAAAATACTGAAGTCACATTAGATAACTCAATGAATATGTTAAACTACTTTTTAAGTCATAGCTAAATACCTGCAATAGTTCTTTGTACTTTTCTGGATCTTCTTCCATAAGAGTTCGGATCTGGCTATTGTAGTGATCCGATATACTCTCTTCCACTGCCACTGTGCAAGCCATTGCACCTTTCTTTCCAAGTAAAGCACTTCCAGCCCCTGTGATTGTGGTACCAAACATATAAAAAAAAGAAATCTGAAGCAAACCAAATAATTTACACAATTGAAGACTTCACAAAACAACAAACTCACCTAAAACAAAACCTGCTACATTCCAAAAGGGCAATAAAACAGTAGGTCGGACTCTGTATGCAACCATCAGTTCATTGAACTTTTTCAGGTGGTCTTTTTCTTGATTCCACATTTGCTGCAAAAGAACCAGATCACAGTAAAGTATAAACTCAGAAAAAAATAAACGTTTCCAATAGAACTAATAAACACGAAGAAACAAACCAGCTCAGGCCACTCACACGTTGCCTGCAGAAGTAACATTATTCACGTCACAAAGCAGAAATGTTAAAAGAAGGGCAGACAAGGATAGTTATAAATAGGCAACGTACAAACATTTGCAAAATAAGAGTGTTTGTGACGAGACTACAGCAACTGTAGTATCGCTAACTCCCTTACCGAGTAATCTCACCACTCTTTATAAACCCACATGTAACGTGTTTAGAAAAAGATGGACAACTATCTTATTATGAAAGCTGTGATCTTACACTTCATTCAACCATTGTTAATCAAATGCCAATCAACCACAAACGCAGCGACCACTTTCAGGACCCCTAACCTGGATAACGGGTCCCACACTTGATCGACCCAAGACGGCCATCTGCCCCGCGTAAATGCGATTCGCGCCGTACTCCCCGGCGTGGTCCACCCGGATGATGCGGTCTATGACGGCCTTGTTGATGTCCTCCAGAGCCACCCGCGTGCTGCAACGCCTGAGGGGAGCCCCTCGGGCGGGCAAAGGCCACCTCCCCCGGAGACCTGCCGGAGAGACAAAGGTGACGCGCGCTCTGACACCGCCCAGCCCCCGCAC
>VZSC01006301.1:403025-415459 GCA_013398225.1 Steatornis caripensis | reverse complement strand
TACAGGGTGTCCTTGCAGTTCTTGTTCGCAAACCATGAGCACTCATGNAGAGTACCAGTGGATAATAGCCCATGTTCTTGGCAAGTTGTGGCACCCTCTCAGCAACGTCTCTTATCTCAGCTCCCGGAAGGGGACAAACCTCTCTCAGCTCTCTGTCAGGCCGGCAGATGGGTGCCTCAGTGCCTTTTAACAGAGAGTCCCCCACTATGAGCACTCGTCGTTTCTTTTTATGGCGTCCACCCTGTGAAGGTACAGGGTGTCCTTGCAGTTCTTGTTCGCAAACCATGAGCACTCATGGTTTCTTTTTACAGTATCCACTGTGTGCTGGTACAGACCCTCCTTGCAGCCCTTGCTCATGGGTGTCTGTAGGTGTTAAGGCTTCATATCTTGTTTTGGTTCTGATGCTGGAGGGTGCAGACTGAAGTGGAGTCCTGCTTTTGCAGTTCACCAGGGTCCAAGGTGCTTCGTTCTCAGTGGCGGCCTCTACAGCAACATGGTTGTCCTCTACAGAAACATGGTTCTGAAACCACCAATCTCTCTCCGTCTCGGCTCCACTAATACTACACAGCCTCTTAAATGATTCCTGCACTCAGCAACCTGGTGTAACAGATCACCAGCCTATGCACACCTTGTGCAGGTACTTACCCTTTCACCAGGAGAAGGGTTTGGGCACTCCCTGCAACATACCACCGGTACTGAGGTCTCCTTCATTACCAGTTCAGTCTAGGTGGATGTATCAGCCATTGCAGGGGCTTTCTCTGTAGGAACTCTGGTTCTGGCTTTGAGGTGAGTGCCCACCATTTGTCAGAGACTAGGAGCACTTCCCTGGGCTGTGGACCTGCAAGTGGGTTGCAGACCCCTTCCTGCTCGAACTGCGGCGTCACGTCCTGGCTGTTGTGCCATGCCCTGTTTGTCCCTGCTGTTCACAGTGCTCTTGGTCGTTAGTGCTCCCTAGGGTTGTTCAAATCTCCCGTGGTTGCTCCTGGCAATGCCCAAGCCACATCAGCGCCATGTCAGCCTTGCTCGTGAGAGCTGCCAGCTCCTGGCGGGTATCTTTGCTCTTCCTTGGGTTTCCCTGGCTCTGGGAGAACACCTGCCCACCTCAATCTAGTGCTGAGCCACCAAACTTACCATTGTTGCCGCAGTGTGCCTCGTCGACTATCCTCAGGACCCTAAAGCATAGTGCAACGCACTGTGCTTCCAATGTCTGACAGTGATCTCTACGACTGCTTCATATTTTTTCATTTGCAGTTGTATTTAAAGGGAAATACCGCTCTTTGTGCAACCAAGCTGCCAGTGAGCCCTGGACTGCAGAGCAAAATGTAAAGCATATTTGGTCATGTCTGAGGAAAGGGGTCCCCACACACACAAAGAAGCATAGGGGTGCAATGGCAAGTTGGGGAACTTGTACAGTACACTGCCCTGGCCATTCCCAGGGCTATCACAGAATAGTGATCAGCCCATAAGCAGCTCATTCACATGAACACGAAGGAGAACAGAGGTGCAGTGGCAGGCAGGAGAACCCCAACAGCCCAGTCAGAGGAAGGGACGCTCTGCCCTAGCTCCTTCCAGGAGACCCTCAGAGCTGCTCTCTGGTTGTGAAAGCCATCAAGACAAGTCAACAGCAGCAAATCTCAGGATGAACATTCAGACTGAGTGGAATTACAGGATACAGGGAAGAGCAAAAAAAGTTCAAAACTTATTATGGGTTTTTCAGGGGGAGGAACCAAAGGTGAATAAAGAGAGGGATCAAGGTGATTAGGGGAGGATCAGGCATGGGAAAGTAAAAGGGTAAGAGGTTAAAAGGGTCTGAATGTGTGTAAACTGGGCTTGTAAGTACACTTGTCTCACCATGCCCTGTGCCTGATCACTGCAGTCTACCCTGTCTTCTCCATAAACTCAATTTCTATTTACCTGGGTGAGGGTGTCTGTGTGCATGTTTATTAATGGAGGTCTAGGCGCCAGCAATCGCAGTTAGACCAGGGATCACAGGGCCCGTGTTTCTGGGGACAGCAACTGGAGTGAGTGATAGTGTGCACATCAGTATGTGATCACTAGCAAATATCAAGCCAGAGTAGTTGAGAAGTAGGTTAAGTAGCTTGGGAGCCAGATATTGAAGTGGTTGTAGGTCTAGGTCAGATATGTGTGTGTCTCTGAGGACATATGTTAAATCATATGTTTACAGCATATGAAACAGCTGTACACTTCTTTCGCCAAGTACGTTTTTCCAAGACTTAGAAACATAAATACTTTCAGGCTTCTGCCACGACGTTTCCCTGTTTTCTCCATTCAATCTAGTAAACTTTCTCTGCATCTGTTCTGATTTCAATTTATCTTTTGTGATCATTAACCATTCCCACTGTACTTGTTCCAACTGAGGTCTCATCAGTGCTAGCACAAGAGACACTGAGCTTTGAATTGGCCTTTTTATGGCCTCACTTGTGTGACGATGACAAATACAGTATTCTCTTATATACAAAAATACAAAATTGCTAATCAACAAATTACCACTATATTCACCAAAAGAATAGCTGGTAAAACATTCTTCCCCCCCAAAATGAAAATAGTTGAAATTATTGCAGAATGTAATACATTCATTTTTTCCAAACATGTTAAAAAAGCAGAAAGTTAGTTTGAAAAGGAGAATTCAAATATTCTATTAAAATTCTTCTTGTTTACAATATCCAAATAGAAGTAGCATCTGTTGTACTGCTTATGTTATTTTTAAATATCATCCAAGATGAATGAAACTTTTCCTTTATTACCATCAAAGAAAAAATAACCTCATTTGTGCATTAAAAAAAAAAGG
Source organism: Steatornis caripensis (assembly GCA_013398225.1). Lineage (NCBI taxonomy): Eukaryota > Metazoa > Chordata > Aves > Caprimulgiformes > Steatornithidae > Steatornis > Steatornis caripensis. Next base: position 412,650 of record VZSC01006301.1, on the reverse strand, counting down.
TGGTGGTCATATGAGGACATATCTGTCCTATTTAAAATATTTTAGCAGAAACTAAAGTATTCTCTTTTGTTTCTATATATATGAAGAATGTGCCTGTTGCAAAACCTGTGGGGTGCCTTGATTGCAGTTAGAAGGATATAGCTTCTTTGGAGGGGCTGGTTTCCAAGAACAAGCATCCAGCTACGGGGCATGCATCTTTTAGGGAAATATGGTTGTGAATGGGTCAAGTTCCCAGTGGGACCATACTAGGTTATCTGCAGAGAACACAAAGTGAACACCATGGGTCGCTTAAACTGGTCATTGCATAAGTAAGCTATCACACCCTGCTAGCATCTCAAACTCTTATGGACTCCACTGAAAACTGTTCCCAAATGAAATGTGATTTGTTTGCTCACATTTTTCAGTCTTCTTCAACTATAGTTTATTAACATCAGAACACAGATGTTGATAGACCAGCAGTATCATGGAGCTTTTTAATGCCCAAAATTACCTTTAAGATATTTCTATTGGCAGAAGTGGTTTTGGTTTGTTTTTTGGTTGGTTGGTTGCTTTTGCTTTTTCTTCTGGAGGAAAAAAAAGAAAAAAGGAAAGAAGTATATTCTGCATTTTTAAGTGGTACTAGAAGGCAGGCAAGAGGCTTTTTGAACGTGTAACTAAAGCTGTTTTTAGGAACTGGAATTCTTCTTTTACTTAGTATGTAACAATACTGAATATGAACTTCGTAAGAGATGCTTCAGAGAAAAGTATTGAGAAGCTGGCATGCTTTTATATGAAGATTCTTTGCTGTGAGAAATGGCTGTAACAACATTTCATAGCTATCCTCAGCTAAATAAGGGTTACTCTGCAGTGTTCACAAGAGAAAAGAAAAAAGGCTGTTCATCTAACATGTCTTGCTGCAAAACAACAGTCAGAGAAACAACTGAGAATGAGAGAAGAAACCTTGATTCTAACCCTCCTACTTTCAAAATATAGAAAGGAGTGGCTATACCTCTGATGGAATGAATCAACTTACTTTCACTTCTTCTCAGACCACAGGTGAAGGAAAAGTGTCAGAGGTTCTCCTTACAGCTCCTCTTTGGGTGGCATAAATTACATTCAGCTAAACACAGTTCCTCAATTCTGGCCCTCTGAGACTGGAATGTACTCACTACCAGAAAACTCATACTCTTTCAAAAAACTGTAGAACACTTTTCCCCTTGTTTTCATTTTTTAAAGGAAGAAATGAAGTGATGGAAAGACTGCACAGAAAAGAGTGATAGGAGCAGTGAAAAAAACCTGAAGAGCAAAGAGACATACTGGAGTATGAAACTATGCTCTTTGTTTCCAGGAAGCTCTGAGAAAGATGAACATGATACTGATTTTTAATTGGACTTTCAAACCTTTTTAAGTGCTCAGTTCTGACTGTGGGAATTGGTAGTTGTGAGAGGGGTTAATCACCAGGTGTCTTTCCTCAAAACATCTTCAGTTCGTAGAAGATTATTTTAAAATTATTTTCTTTACCCTTTAGAAAGAAGCAAATCTGTTCATTCAAATCTGCCACAGCATTAAGACTTAATTGCAGTTCCTCCTCATACCTACATGTACTTAAGCCAACAGCTGAAGTATGGAATAGTATACATCCTGATAAAGCTTGTTTGCTTCTCCTCATGTTTATGTGTGGCTACTCCAGTTTTAATGTGTTATTGCTTGATTGTCTTGTCTTTAGCATTGTATGTTAAGCTGGAATTAGCACATCATCTCTTCTTGATCACATTTCAATTCCAAAATGAAAATCACGTACAATTTTAATTATATAAAAATGTTGCATATCTTTCTTGCCTGCTTAAACTGTACATTTGTGCATGTAGGTTAACTGTAATTACTGTACTGGCTCCTCGTAGGGAAATATCACAAAACTATGGTTAGGAGTTAATCATGTATAAATAATTTTTTCAGCAAAGTGTATGAAAACAGAGTTCCATGTAATACTTTAGCACTCCTTGTAGCAAGAGTAAGCATTTGTATTACATGAGTCTTACTCGTTTGGTGTCCATAGAAACATTTTGCAATTGAATGTAATTTCATTATTAATAGACTCTACATGTGCTTTGTTTTCCATTTTTGGGTCAGTTTTGCAAATGCCAACCTTTTCAAAGTTTTGCAGTTAAAATTCCTATGTGGATTTCCTTTCTACCCCTTTTGCCTTAAAAAGTAGGTCTGTAGTCTTCCCTAAAGCTCCCTCTGCATTACTTCAGAGAGGAAAACCATCTCACCTTATCAGGAGGTATAGTGAGGATATATCGAGCTGTAGGCCTATATGCAGTACGTATATGTAGTCCTCAACAGTCCCGTTAAAGCTAGATAGGCTACCTATCCAGCCCAGATTTGACGGACTGTCACTTCATGAACATTTTGATCTACTGTTCTGCTATTCTACCTAGTCTCCCTCTCTGGTTCTGTCATCTGAAAATATATTTTCAGTTGCGTGTTTGTGTTTCTATATACCTATATTAAAATAGTCAGTTGGAGATGCACTGAGGAGAAAAACTGGCATGTAAAATTGCAAGTGTTTGGTTTCAGTCTTCTGTGGCTAATTCCAATTATTTACTTTTAGCTTTTCTTGCGGATAGAATGGTTTCTTATATTTTGAATTCATAAATTAAAGAAAAGTTCAATTCTTGGGAACATTTGGTCCTTCCAACAGCTAATTTGAGCTAATATGATTTGTCAAGGGAAAGTATCATTTCTCAGTCATAATATAGCCTTTTCTCAGTTTCTAAGAGAAATGCCTTAATTGCATCAACTGGCTATGCATTATTATTTGACATTGTCTATAACTGGTCAAAGGGAGTAGCCCACACCCTGGAGTACTTTATGACCCAGCTTCACACAGTGAAATTAGTAAGTGAAACAATTACAGCTTGGTGAAACATGCCTCCTGTATAAAAACTGGCTAAACTAATGTCGATTTCAAACCTCAGGAGCAATTGCTCATGCAGTAAGCAATGAGAAACATGGGCCTTCTGGGGCAACTGCAGAGGAGGTAGGTCTGTCTGGTGTTGGACACATAAGCATATAAAGCAGCAAAGACAGCTGGGATAAATGGCATTAGCTGTATAAGGTCTATTAACACTGCAAATCAGGACGTGGTGTGCCCCGAGATTTCCTCAGGTCTGCACCTTGGTACAAGCTGTGCCCATGTAATATGGGCAAGAGGGGAGTCTGAGTTAGAACCTGGAATCAAAAGGCAATGTAAACACAGTCCATGTGCCTTGGGCAAAGGATAATGCTCTCTTTATGTTCTTTCTTCCATTCCAGCTACAGGCATGGTGTTTTGTTTCCATGTTGTGCCACAGAAAAAGTAATAAATGAAAGTTGATGGTATACAAAAAAATTAGTCTATCTGTTCTTACAGTCCAACGGTCAAAATACCATATAGCTTATGATAGCTGTTGATTAGGAAAGTAGTTCTTTCCTTTTTTTAAAGCTATTTATACCCTACATATGCCTACGATGTTCCAATGAATAGTTTGACACTATACAGAGAAAGATGTCATCTCCTGGATGACCTCCAATCCATTACAAATACTGTAAAAATCTTTAAGAAATTCAGCGAATGATTTCAGATAAGCATCCAAATACCTAAGCTTATCAAACCTCTTAAGGCTTTCCCTAAAACTTCTTGAGAAATTCCTTTTCTCTGTCTATGCTTTGTCATCTTTTGTTTTTTAGTCTGTCTTTGTTCTGATGTACTTTTCAACCTTAACTATTGGAAAAATCTCTACTCCTGCCTCTGTGCCTTTCTTCCAAATGGTGTCTTGCCTTTACTACTTTCTCACTTTTCTTTTCCTTTTATTGAGCTATAACATTAAAATGTGGTCAGAGTCTGAATTTTACCTCCTTTTTAGCCAACACACTAAGCATCAGCAAAAGATTTCGTTCAGAAGTCTGCAGGTAGTACTTGTATGTAATGATTCAGATGAAGTCTATTCAATTATGATTTATATGCCAAAATAAACAGCACTTGGAGAAAAAGATTTAAAGTAAGAGAGCTGTACTGCCTCACCTAAGCTTGGGTTTTACTTTCAAATTCATGATTTCCTCTGAATCATATTATGTCTGCATGTTGCAACTATCACTCTAATCAGCTTGCAGAAACTGAAAATTTCCTTTCCTCTTTGCTTGAGTATTTAGGATTTTTTTAACAAGTAAATATTTTGTCTTCTCAGAAGTCCCATGCTGCTAAGATTGGGGCAAAATAATCCCTGCCTTTTCGTAGCTATAAAGTTTGGTTTTATGTTTGAGGGCATGTTCCTTATCTATGTTATATTTTACTATTCCTACCTGGTTTCTGTAGCAATACATCTTAATCTCAATGTCTGCATTCATGCAGGTTAGTGTCACATAAGTACTCTTTGGATCTTATGGCATTGGTAAATATTGATGCAAAAATTACCCTTTTCTCCGTAGCATCCTCATGTAGTGGAGATGTTTTTGGATAGCCAGTAATGTTCAGTCATTCCAAAGGGATTAGAACATCTTTTTTTTCCCATCTGAAGGATCTCTGCGGCCCCCTTATAAGGTCAATTTACATTCTGACTTCACATCAGCCCTTGGCTGTGTGCAAGGCTTTCTTTTCCAGATAACAATCTTCTTCATTCCTAATAAGAAAGAACTGTAGAATTGTAAATTGCGGTTTATAACAGTTTCAACTATCTCTTTCTAAACTGTTGTACTGCAAAGTACAACCATTTCAAAGAACTGAGAAAAGGAGGGGGTTTTTTCTTACTTTCTTGTCTTCATGCTTTTCTGGAAAAAAGTTTATAGAGGAAAACAGACAGTCTCAATTTTGTTTTTCCTTATGTTATAATATAATTAGACTCAGATTTCAGATTATCTGTAAATAGAAGTTAGAATTCCTCAGGACTCTTGCTTGAATAGAGTGCAGTTATGTCTTTGTGACAGATGTAGTGAAATGGGGTTGAGAAGCAATGATGCTTAGAGTTCAGCTGCTCCTCCAAGATGTGAATTTATGTGTGGTCCACTGAGTCTCCCCTCAATGGCTTTAAAGGCAGACACAGTATATAGCACATATGGTTTGGAGGTTAAGAATGTTTAAACCCCTCTAAACCCATATCCCAGAAAAATGTGACTCTTATGGAGTCCTTGAGCTTATAAATAGACTTATTTTGGATTCTCTGGAAAGTTTGAATTCTATTTTGATTGAATTGGCTTCTTTTCCCTCTTACTATAATGGCTAACACTTTTGTAAAGGCACAAAGCAAGTTCAAGACGTATGCCTCTAACTTTTGAAACATACAGGTGCTGTATTGTCATCCATTCAAAACAGTGTCATCTGCTTGCCATGCTCTTATTTTAATACAAACAATTCAGGTATTTACAGTAGAGGACTGACATGACCTTGAAAGATTATCATGTTTCTACTGCAAAGGTGAATATTCCCCTATCACTCACTGACCAATTCATCCACGCACAGTCACAGACTGTATTAAAAGCTTCTAGCAGGGTCTAATGTATTCACCCTCTCCCTTTTAATAAATGTTAGAGGTGGGAATTTTAGTTTTTGCTTGGCTAGAACGAGGCTTGTCTAGATAAACACACAAGAGCAGTTTAATCTCATCGATCTCAGCCATCTAAAATTTTGATGTCTAATCTGCACAATTTGTCTAGGTTTCCTCTATAGCTAAGAGCTAAAAAAAGAATCTTCAGATAGTGATTTTGCTGAGCTAAAACGTGCCTCAGGTAGAATAGATTGCTTTCTGAACATATCGATTTTTTTTCCTGTTCTGTTTTACAGTGAGAGCCTTTATGAACAACTTAAACCAGACATACAACTTGTAGCTAACTGAAATTAGATGATGTTAATCTTAGGCAAGTGTCTTGAATTAATTTTGGTATATAATTTAGATAGAGTTTCTGCATGTGTTAAAAGCACAAGATTCCTGTCTTCTTCAAATTCGTCTGTTCGCTTTCAACCATACTTTATGTAAATATACTGCAAGTCCAGATTTATTCCTAATAGCAATGAATACAGATCTGGGCCTTTGTATACCTCTGTTGCTAACCTATGTTGTTTCTAATACTGATCAGAATAAAGATGTGTGTTTCTTGTGCGATCTCTCAAGGTGTTTTTAATGCGCTGCCTAGGGGGATGGAGTTCTCTGTGCTGCTACGAAGAACAGCATTTGGGTGGGAGTTGTCTCACATGGCCCATTCAGAAGTACAGAAATTCTTCTTCTAGGTTTCTCAAGATGACAGAAGATGCTCTGATGATAAGCTTTCTATTTCCCCCTTGTCCTTTCCATATCCTGAGACAGGCTGCACTGTACTTCAAGCTGTGCTTTGCCTAATACGCATTTCTGATGTCCCACAAGAGATCTATGGTCAGCATAGGAGCAAAAGTGATGTGAGGCAATCAGCCCAAGCACAGTTGAAAGGTCACTGTTATACATATATGAACATTTTGTAACATACTGGCTATTTCAGTGGATTTGGCCTATGTCTTAGATTCAGGAACATGTCTAGTTCTCTCTGTGGTATGGTTTGATGGTTTGATGCACTAAATCTCTTATCAGTTTGCCTTACTTTTAAAGACTTCTTTGAAATTCTATCAAGGCTCTAGTCTTACCTCTTTTACTTCTAGATGCTTAAAACATACTTAAACCTGATTAAAGATGCTTTAAACTCCTTTCATGGAAAAGATTTGAACTTTTTGCTCCAAAAACCAGCATGAGAGACAGTAAAGGAGCTGTGGTAGCATTTCTTTTTCATTTGCTAGGAGAAAAGTTGAAGCTTTCAGGTAGATCGAAACATCAAGAAAAGCTAACATGGAAAATGCTAGTATAATCAGTAGGAAACATTAAAATTTAGAAGTGCATAAACATTATTAAATTTAAGGGGTGGGATTTTGCACCATGAACCTGTAAGAGACAATGTCTTATCACAGTCAGTGATAACTGCTCAATTTTAAACAAAGTTGTGGGTTATACAGGTTATACCCAGCTTATATGTTCCTTGTAACCTTTTAATCTACAGAGAAGGAATCAGTAATTAGGAAACTTGGAAAAGGATCCTGCTTTTCTCAATTTTCATGATTTTTATGTTTTTACTTTTAGCAAAGAGGAGAAAATCTGTATGTGATTCTTAGCTATCTAAATCAGGGGTTTACAACTTTATTATACAAGCAATGAATTTAGTCAGAAAGGTTTATATTCACCTAATGTTCTGGACAAATAATGGCTTTAATAAACCAAATTTGAAAAGAAGACACAGCTTTTCTTTGCTCTATCTTTTATAGCAACTTGACCTGGACACTAGCTAATGCTGGAAAACCTGAGGCAGTAATGAAATCTGGCTGCTTGCCAACACCACTGACTCATCCCACCGCAATCCTAAGTCTTATGTAGAAGCCTATGGCACAGTGACAGAACTGCTTTCAGCTCGGCAAGAACAGTATAAACAGACCTATGGGCTGAGACTACAAGTGCACAAGAGAACTGTAAACAACTTGACTTCAAGAATCCCAGCTGAATAACATGTCATGTTCTACTACAGTTACAATGCTAGGCCTCATGAATGTAACCTTCACAAAGGATAAAAGCCACAGAGAAGGTTTCATGGTTCACATTTCTTTGTGTATCAAACACGGAGAAGGGAAAAAAATCTGTGAGTTTGAAAGCAAGTAAAAGAACTCTCTTCACCTCTTACACACAAAAAAAAGGCAAAAAATCTTATACAAATTGCATGAGACTGGTCATCTGAGAGCATAAACAGACCGTTGTACAGTGATACACAGAACAATTTTCTTTTAGTAAGCTTAACAGCAATATGATGCATCGCTGCTTGGTATTGATAATACACCCTTGAAACCATTTCTCAGGCTATATAGGAAAGTGTCAACTTTTCTTGCCTAAACATTACGAAACATTTCTACAAAATATCTTACATCTTAGGATTGTTTAATGAATCAGCAGGTGTAGAAGGAATGATAAATAAAGTACTTATCATTTAGGAAAACTTCTTCTCTACTGTTTTCCAGTATGTAACTGTAGCTGCTACAGTTGCAAACAGTTCCATTGAAACGATTGAGAATGAAAACCATTTAATGTGACCTGCTAGTAGATTTAACCATTTAATCGTGCCTCTCTGCAGATAGAGAAAGCAGCTGGGAGAAACTGCTCAGGTGTGCTGCGGCAGGCAGCACCAATGTGTCCTTCAAAACAAAATGTATGTATGCCCATGCATGTCTGTGCTTATATGTAGGCAGTTCTGCAATCTTTTTTTTTGGATGGCCTTCTGATGTCTTATACACCATAATCAGGCTGTGGACAGGAGGCTGAGGAACATCATTGTACTGTATCTTATTTGAAATATGATTCGCATATTCAGATTTGTGGCAGAAAATAGTGATGCAACTAAGAAAGCATTGACGCACTGGGTAGATCCTGCAGGCTTCTAAGAGTGTGAGTTACTGTCACGCTTATACTAGGGCTGCTCCCCAGCCCTCAGTACCTAGGTGGTATCATTTATGATGAGTTTGCATTTTCTTATGAAGCGATCATGATAAAGTAAAAATTAAGTTATTACTTGTCATAAGAAGATTTATTGTTAAGACAATTTTGCCACTATTAAGACAATAAATGCCACTAACATATGCGGCAAATTTTTAACACTACAAATTCAACAGCACAGAAAGGTGACTCATGAGTCTGGTGACTCATTCGTAATTTCTGCAGGCCTTACTGGCAATTGTGTTTAATAATTAGAAAATTAATGTTCTGCTGTACAGTAGTGGGTAAAATAGTGCACATAATAGTAAATACATTGATGGGCAAAATGCAGAAACCATAGAGGAAGTACCAGTGGTGATTGTTCTTCTATTCATTTGTAAATTATCTTTGCTAAATAAGGGTCTCTGATGGTGCATACATGCAGCATTTTAAGAATGCTTTTATAGGTTGATTTTTAAATTATCATACATGTTTTATGTCATGGGTGATCATGTGTATTAGAAGAACTGTTATCCCTCTCCTTACTTCCTCTTTACTGTCATTTCTGGCCACTACTGATACTCTGAGCAGGCAAAGGAGACTACAACATGGGAACAGGAAAGGGAATAGATGGCAGCATTGTGATGTTTTCTTGAGTTTGGCCTCTCACATTATCCAAGGGCAATAGCTGGGTGTCCTTGAACTTTTTGGGGCACTAAATATGATGTACGGGCTAAATTCTGTTTTTGCAATAGGAAGAAGTTAATTTGGGTTTTTTATTTCTTGGAAGCCACTCAAATATGTGAGAAACATCTTTGAAGTGAGGGCATGATTTAGGGGCACAAGGATATTCTGCTTTTCAGTAGACCTGGTGTTCCTCAGCTCCTTAGATGCTAACAGATTTCTGCTTCGTTGTACAGTACTAGCTGTAGTCCCACTGACTGACTGTCTGTGCCTCCTTAACAAATGCAACACAACTAATTTTGTAAGAAGGCTCTTGATAGATGTGTTTAACACATGTATCTTCACATTATTTCCTAATCTTTGAACTGTGAAAAGTTCCGCTTTCCCACTTGCCAAAAGTCATGTGAGTTCTATCCTGATGGACAAAAGAAATGCAATTTCTGTCTGAATTT
>VZSC01006301.1:377310-394509 GCA_013398225.1 Steatornis caripensis | reverse complement strand
ATCACTTCAACTCACTGTGATTGCAGCAGGAGTTCCAGGTGCAGTCAGGGAGTGCCTAATTGTCCCAACTCGCTGTGCTCATCCCGGGACAGAGAGGTACCTATTACTTCTTATCTTGGCTCATTGTACCAACAGGCAGGGTCGTAGGGTGCCCAATTATCCCAGCTCTTTGTTCTCATATGGTGCTGAATGATCTGGCATTGCAATGCGGACTGTTACTGGGGGGAAGCGGGGCCTACACCACAACAGGAGGAAGGAGCGGCAGGGACAATCTTTGGTGAAATGACTGCACCCCCATTCCCTGTCGCCCTGCGCCGCTGAGGAGGGAAAGACATCTGGAGCAAGGGGACTCGAGCCTGGGAAGGAGGGAAGGGTGGGGTAAGGGTATTTATTTGTATTCTAAAATCTGGCTTTTTGTGTCTGCTTATCCTACTCTGCTTTGATTGATAACTGATTAAATTGAATTTTTTTTCCCCAAGTTGATTCTGGTTTTGCCCGTGACCACAACTGGTGAGTGAGCCCTCCCTGTCCTTGTCTGAACCCATGAGGTTTTGTTACATTTTCTCTTCATCCTGGTGTGGGGGGAGGAGTGAGTGAGTGACTACGAAGTTCTTTGTTGCAGACCGGGCTCAAACCATGAAGATGGGACAACTCACTTTGCAGAACAGAGAACTACGAGGAATGGCACTTTGCAGCTATGTAAATTCTGTGCAGGTAAGTTAGGGGTTTGGTACACCAAACTACTTTGGTCTCCTTCACAACCACTGGCTTTTAGCAGATCAGCTAATGGTTGGTAAGTTACTTGTCTGACAGCGAAACTGTCATTCCAGCAACTTTTTGACAGTGTTTCCAGCTGTGCTTCTGTCTGAAATTAGGTTCTTCATCATTACAGGTAACAGTAGGAGAAAATATACACTTTTGGAATCAGTGAATACATGCCTTGCAATTACCACTCCTGTGGGGTTTTGCTTACAGTTTATAAATAANAATATACACTTTTGGAATCAGTGAATACATGCCTTGCAGTTACCACTTCTGTGGGGTTTTGCTTACAGTTTATAAATAATAACTTCTGAGAAGCTGGCAACCTAGCTGTTTGACAAAGCATCAGCTAAGTTGTTAATTTCTTCTTGGTTTTTTGGTCAATCCTTTCTGCTTTCCAGAGAGAATGAAGCATCAAAAGTGTAATTTATTCAGTCCTGTTGGAAACACAATTGCTATGTTTGTGCTGGGAAGCTAAACAGTTCAGGCAGAGGTTCAAGAGCTCTCTGATTAACTGTACTGTTAATTGTTACCGTGATCCCTAACTTGATTTTGGACTCTGCCAACTGCGCCTGGGCACAATTAGAAAGTCACCAGGGACAGGAGATCATTCCTAATAGTCCATTTGGACTTGGCTACTCTGTTCTGGGAGGGAAGAGGGCTTAGGTCCATGGACTGATATGAGCTATGCAATGCCAGCTGGCCTCAGATCTGCAAAATGATCCATGGCTCATTTAATTTACTGATGTAGATGTAGCCAGTAGAACTGTGGCCAGCACAAGATGAAGAAGAAAAGTTTCAGTAGTCAAGAATATTTCCAGTTTAATTTCAGCAGCACTCTGAATCACCTTTTCCTAGACTCACATAAAAGCTTCTTTAAAATAAAATATAATTTTGAGGTTAGAAAGAATTATTTTTGCCCTTTTAATTTAAACTGCTCGAACAAAGAAATGTACTAGGGAAGGATTTTTATGGTGCTCTGAGGGATTTCATACTTATCTATTTAATTATCTTCACTCATAATAAATTCTGCTTTGTAACAGTAGGTAGTGCTCTACCTTGTTCTGATTAATGAATCAGTTAATGAACAACCTGCAGAGTCAGAATATGCTAATTTAGAGTGAATTTAGTTAATTTGGTGAAACCTACTGATGCAGTTCCAGCTGCCCAACATTTGGACCGATAAAGCAGAATAGCCCTTTTGGACGGAAACCAGGGGTCACTGTCAGTAAAGCTGGAGTTAAAAACAAAAAACTATTTCTTTAAGTCTAGCATAGTGCTAAGAGAGAGTACACTTCAAAATGATGCTTCTTTAAAGTCATTTAATGAATAATACGTTAGAAACTTGAAGAGGATATCTGTGATTGTGTGTTAGCACACAGTTCTGATGCACAGCCTCCACATATGGCTCAGCAGTGCTGAACCCATTCTTGTGTATGGAGCTAACGATTCTGGGATCCTGAGGCCATGCTGGATGTGCGGTAACTAAAGATAATAAATGGCAAACAGTGTACAGCACTGGCAAGCAGTCAGAAGTTTGGGTGCCTGTGTTTTGGAAGGGAGTGTAGCGCGAGTACCTGGCAAGGCTCTCCAGATGACTTCAGTCTAACAGATGTCTTCAGAATAATGGGACTCAAGCAATGTCACGCATAAAACAGGAGAAGAAAACTCAGAGTGGTAAGATGGATTTTGAATAGCAAATAGCTAAACAGAGAAAAATAAATAACGTTTTGTGCTAAACTGTAAACAAGAAATCTTCTGGGGAGTTAATTGGTAGGTTTGCATGAATATCAGGGAGAAACAATTTAAAAGAACATTACTGTGAAGACAAATGCTTTCTACACTTGCAGAGGGTTGCCCCTTGAAAAATAATACAGATCAGATACTACCAGACACAAAGACACTCAGGCAAATTGATAGACTGATGAACAGCAGCTCCTGAGCACAGGACTTTGTGTGTGTCTAAGCCTGGGGCTTTGAGAGTGAAGCTGCTGAGTGCATAACAGAGGTTTGTGACTTCTCATTAATGTGTTTTGTAGTTCTGAATCTTGGAGTTTGTGTGAGTGTTTGAGGGGATGAAGTGTATCTGTCTAAAATTCCTTTAAGAAACATCTTGAACACTGAATACTGACAAGTTGTCTTTGAATAATAGGTATATTGGTTGAAATTGGTTGAATTAAAATATGATTTATAAAACTTCCTGGTGTGAGGAAGATAAATAAACAAGCTTGACTTCACACATTAATACAATGGCTTTTTAGTCCCAAAGAGTTCCTAGTGTACGTAACCAAACTAGTAGGCAAAACTAGATTGGGAACGTTACGTGGTTTGCAAAGTGCTTGCTAAATCCTACATGGGAAGAATTTTAGGCAAGCCAAGTAATGACTGGTTTGCAAGAAAAATACTGTCAGAGATTAAAAATCAGGCAAGGGATAGAAAAAGTGTTCAAATTTCATCAAAGAAAAAAATTAAAAGTGAGGTTGCCTGATCTTTCATTTCTTTAACATACAGTTAAAAATGTTCATGCAAAATGAAGGAGCGATGAGGTGTCAAAGTCTGTATATGACAGAGCTACTAACATTAACCAACTTAGGAAAATGCAGAAAGACTTAGGAATGTTACAACAGCTATACTGAGTCAGATTATAAATCGGATTTGTGCAGTACCCTATTTCTGATAAAAAACATGTAGGGAAAGAGCATACTAAGACGAAAGGCAAACATTAATACTTCCCCTCTTATATCTTCCTAGCTTCTAGCGATCTGCAACAAAGAGACTTCCCAAGACAGAAGATCTATCTGTTTCTTTGTATTTAATGGATTCAGCGAATCTAACGAGTTGGATATGCAGCTTGATGGCAAATGAAATTCAATAAAGATAAATGCTAAGTAATGCATATTCCAGTAAATAATTTGATTTATCCACATTACTGGGTCCTAAATTAACTGAAGTGACTCTGGGAAAAATAAAAAAAGAAAGTATAAAGCTAGGACATGAATGTGAACCATTTATTATTTGCCATTTGTATATGAACTATTCATATTGCAACAGAACCTCCAGACACCGACTGGGCCTTTGCTCTGCTCGTATGTTACACAGATAGAGTAAAAAGCCTCCAGTCTGAGAAACCTTGCAATTCAAGTGTAACAGATGTGGGGGAACAAGGAAACAATGAGGCAATATTGATTGGAAGGATAAGCAGTGGTGTCCGATTAATTGACCTTTGCTTATTCTGCATTGGTGGTCAAAAAGGAAACAACGTGTTAGCATGTTTAATGCTATTACATTAATCAATGAGTTCTAATCTTCCCATCTCAAAAGGCTACAGCTACAGTAAAACCAGAAGAAATGCAGAGCCAGATGACAGAAATGATTCAGAAAACGGAAACGTGGGATTCAAAGGTTGGGATAGTTAATTTAGATGGGAAAATATGATTTCAAGATGTGGAATGATAAATGCATGTGTAATAATGACAGGTAAAGACCATGTCAAGTGAATGTCCCTAATTAGCTGTTCTACTTGGGCAGGACATAACAGGCATAAATAAAAAAAAACCATTTGAAATGTAGTTTTTCCTCATGCACTGCATACTTAATTCATGGAATGAGCTGCTATTGTCTGATGTCTCTGTGACCAAGACTTCAGTCCTATGCAAACTGGAACTGCAGGTTAAGCTGGATAATGCTATGCGTAATTGTGATTCTCTTCTTTTAATGGTATGGACATTGCTATGCATCCAGGCATTGTCCAGCAGCTAGCTCATGAAGGACAGGAAAATATTGTCCTCACGGACAGTTTAGCCCATAATTGTCCAGCACTGGTTTTCTTGCTGCTGTCTCTGAAGCACTTAATGCTAGCTACCCACTATGAAAAATAGGACACCAGGTTAGATTGGTCTGATCTAGAGCAGTAGTTGCTGTGACCTTTAACGAGAAACTCTATTGAATATCGGAGTTGAGATTATAATGTATGCCTATAAATTATTGTCAACATTTAGGTTTTAGCGTGCATTTGATTCTTGGTTCTGACTCACTGCACCACAAGAGCTGCAGAAGGACTGACAGGAGCATTTCAGACAAGTCTTTCCTTCTCCCTTCCTTCTCTAGTCCTCAGGAAGGAGGGAGAGGAGGCGAAAACAGCAACATTGAGCTGATTTAGCTACAAATGGTATGGCTAACTTCAAGAACAATTAGAAACTGCACAATGAATAATTCAGTGTTTTGTCACTTCAGAGGCTTCCCATTCTGCCTTTATAATTCAGAACCCTTCCTTCCCTCCCCCTTCTCATTAAGGAGAAATCCTAGCTGGAGAGGCAATCTCCAGGGACTGCCTGCCTGCTCAACGTGCAGGTGGCATTTCCCTGGGGTTTGCAGGAAGCCCCCAGCTGGAGGCATGTTGACTGTATGCGTGAGACCTCTATGGTATACACATCCTGGCCATGCTCATGCAACAGAAATATGTAAGAAGGGATTTCCTGTAAATTTTTTTTTTCATTCTTATTCCCTGCATTGTTTGAGGAGTGGGATGTAATATGAAATTAAAGGAAAATTGTATTATTTGAAAATCTTGGAGTGCTAATAATTTATAGCAGGCTTTCTTTATCTTTATCTTCTTTTTTTCTCCAGCATAGAAAACTGTTACTTGGTAACAACAGGGTCTGATTAAAGACAGGAAAAGTAAGAGATGAGTAGGCAGACAGGCACATACTGTAAGTACAACAATTTTCTAGCACTTAGTTTCTGTGAGGAGCTGAAGACCTCTTCTTGTCCTTCAAATTAAATTGTAAGCATTCACTGATGTTTATATGTACAAACAAACTAGTAAACAAACAAAAAACCTTCTGTGCAAAAAACTCTTCTCTGCTTTTTCTGCCACTGTCAATAGAAGTATTGTATTCTGGTGAAAAAACATTGAGTGAAGAAAACCTGTACTGAAAGAAAAGCTTTAAAATAGGCTTCCAAGGACAACGTATTGTTCCAGCTCAGAATAGAACTGTGCTTTTAAAAAGTCAGGGCTAGCAAGTCAGTGTATTTATAGCGCCAGGATTTATTATTGCAGTGTTAGAATTTATATACACAACAGTAAATATTAAGTTATAGGGAAATAGTCAATATGGCCAGATAAGTGCTAACATTTGGGGATTCATTTTTTTTTTTCACATTGTACAGGAACTAGCACACTTTCTAGCATATGTTTTAAAGAAGTATTTGGGCCAAATTTTGGTTGAAAACAGAAATGGATTCCAAATCATTGCACCCATCTGCTGCAGTGGATATATTTGTGAACCTGTATTCACTTTAATATTTTTCTGTCTAGGGAAGAAACACCCTCCTCATATAAGTCTTTTTCTCACATACTACTAAAATGCTCTGCCTTGCTGAATGACCCTTCAGAGCACACGGAATATGATGCAGATTCTACGCTCATTGCAGACCAGGACAGACATATTTTCTTAGCAGTTCTTCTGCATTTGTACCTTTCCAATGTGTCTTTTTAGCAAAGTACTTGGGCCAAATACTACAAACAGTGGTTTGCTGAGTTATTTCAGAGTCACAGTTTCATCAGCTAAGGCTGGACTTCTGCTTAAAGGACAAAGTCCTTCTCCCCCTTTGCTCCTAGATGAGAACTCCCAAGTTCTGCACTGTGGTCATGCAGATCATGGACTTCATGTGGTTAAAAGCCAGTCCCACAGAAAAAATACTTGATTTTTAGCAGAACAGTCCCTGATGCGTCTGATTGCTTGGTGGTACAGTGCTGTCATGGGGTGGAGGTGGGCAGGAGCAATGTGAGTAATGGAGTGGAACAGGGATTTCAGATCAACTTCCAATATCAGGCAGCTGTACCCACAGTTGTTTCCTTTCGTGCCTCTCTCTTCCTGGACTCCACAGTGTTCCTAACACACCAAGTAAGAGCAAAGGATGGTTGTTGTTTGTACTCTCCAGTGATGCCGAGTCTTAGTTTATTACTTGTTAAAAATACTGAATATTGAAATTTGAATATACCCCTGTGGCATTTCAGCTCTGTGTTTGGTAGGATGCCATGCTACATAAAATGGTTTTCAGGAGCTCTCACATATTTGGAAGGCTATTTGTAACATGAAGCTGAATCAGCAAGACAGTAGAGACTAACGTAGTAGTCTTGAACGTTTCTTTACTGAGAATTTTGTCAATTTTTTGTATCGCAACACTTCTGCAGATAAGGCTATAAAAGTAGGTTGTTCCACGAACCACAGAACACATAAAATTAGTCATTAGCTGTGACTACGCAAGGCTGTGCACGTTTTTATTTGCCAGTCAATATGCTTAGCTGACCGGCCAGTAGGTACGTGTGTTTGGCTGCCAAAACAAGATGTGTAACAGATGAATTCTGCCTGTCTTTCTCTTCCTGGCACTCTGCTTTAACCAGCCAGCACCCTTCCTGAAACTTGCAGGAATTTCATTATCTGTGAGACTTCAACTTCTCTTTCCAATTCACTGAAAATTTATCAATAATGCAACATGTAGTAAGTGCAGTCTGACAAACAAATGTACAAACAGCACAACTGTATATGCCTTAGGAAACAAATGTCAAAATACATTTGAAAAATAAAATGTTGGGAGGATCCTTTCTTCTGACTGTAGTTGGATACTATATTGCAGAGAACTGAAACATAATGTTTATATCAATCTTGACACACCTGGGCAGAAAGCAGTCCGGCTTTCAAAGAATAACCAATATCTTTTGTTTCAGGGTCTTATCTCCATGTCTTTTTTGTCTGTACAATCCTATTGAGGCTCAACCATTCTCCTGTATATCTCCAATTGCTGGGTCTTTCACTGCAGATCACATAACTTTAGGCAATGGTAATATACGTATGCTAATATTGCCATAACATGCTGCTAATCAGCATTATGTAAATATTTCATAAGTTAATTGCCTGAAATTATAAGCGCCATAAAAATTGTATAAGAGGAACTCCACATGAATAAAGACAATGCAGTCCTTTCTCCTGCTCAGAAAGACTTTTATCCTCAGAATCTTGTCCATTGCTTCCCATTATGTCAGTTGGCCTGATAAAAGATACTTCTTCTTCCTACAAAGCCTATCCTTCTCGCATGCCTACAATTGTTTTGGCTACAACACTGCTGTCTGATGACTGGCATTGCAGTCAACTCCTGAGCTGCCTTGCATGAGGAAAGAAGTTATCTGGTTTCCTGATTTCCAAGGCTGGATGTGGCTTAGGATAACTGTTGGACCACTTTAAATGATTCTAAAGATGTAAATTTCACAACAAAGCCAATATTGAACTTTCACCTCTAGCCTTAGCATCTCCTCCCTGACTTTTCTCCCAAATGTATTCCTCCCTGTGTATGTGTTTTCAAACAAGCAGCTTCACTCACTTTCATATCGCATCTCAACCTTTGGATATGTTGCTCATATGGAAGTACTAAGCTCTCTTGTATTTTCTTCTTGTCAACTAGTATGTAAATCTTTAAACTGTCTTTAAAATTGATTAATATTTTCTCATTGTCTCCCTTTATTCTGACCTGTATTTGTATCTGTTCTCTTGACAGACCATCTCTTTTTCTTATGTTTGTGTAGTGCACATTACAATAGGCCTGGGGTCTGGCCGTGATAGGCCCTTCGATATATTGGTACAACACTGTAATATAGAAGGGTAGGATAAACCCTGTACCATAGTGGTGTGAAAGAATAAAAATAGAAATGGACAGTTCTTGTCAGTTGTGTGTATGTGTGTGTGTATACACATACTCATGTCTGCGTGTGTGTATGTGCACACAAGCATGTAAGAGAGAAGACAGTATTTAATACCCTCACCTGTTCTTGAATTTGGTTATGCTGATTCGGATTTTTATTTTCAAAGCCATGTGAGCTGACTCAGTACCACTGTCAGACCGCTGAGAGAAACACACAAAGATCTCCACAGTAAAAATCATTAGACTGAGTGGCTAAACTAAACATTGTGCTTCATGAATTTGGGGAGAAGAGAACAGAATGTTATGACTAGCACATTTAAACAATCCATTTTTAGAAATGCCAGTTGCTCTGAGTTATGCGGAAAACAACAGCCCCTCATAGTGCCCAGACCCTAATCCTGAGTTTGAAACATGGCCATGGCTAGCAGCTGGCAACGTGTAGTAGGTGTGATACCAAACACCTCAGAACAGTTTCTCACGCTACATGTGGCTGGGGAAACCACCACCACAGGTTATATATCACGTACACAGTGAGTCCAGGCCACACATTAAGTGCAGACTTAGGTCTCACATTGCTTGGTATCTAGAATCCCTTTAATACAGACCTGGCATTCAGCATCTCAACACATTCAGATTCTTTAAATGATCCTGAGTCTCCATAGTTAAGGTTGTCCAATTTTGGATCCTTGCTTGTCACAGAAACAAAACAGTCCCCTCTGTCCTAGTCGCAGCATCACAATTTGTATGTTAATCCTCTGACTTAAATGTTTGTTTGAAGTAATTTGGACAGGAGATCATTAGGTTCAGTATTCTAGCTTTGCAATACTGTTATAGAGGAAAAAACAAATGAAAGGAATAAATTGTAATTTCTTATGTTCTTCATCTTTTTGAATGGTGTCCCATATGCTAGGTTTTGTTCTTACAAACTCTAATCAAGATGTCTACCCAATAGCTGTAGGATATGGTGACAATCACCATGACAAATTCCATGGTGAAGTCTGGCCATTTTCTGACTAATCCAGTTGGTCAATATATAGTGGAAGATATAAACTGTCTTTGTTGAACATAAATAATTCTGTCCATCTAAAACTCTTCTACATGAAGACTCATGCACTCAAAACATGAGACAATCCAGACTGCCTTCTACCACTCCACTCCTGAGTGACATGGAAGGGTTTTGCAGAGATTGACACCTTACTGTCATTTCAGGAGTAGAGGCCGTTGAATAAATTTAGTAGGTGCTAGTTTCAAAACAAAACAAAACATAAGAAAATGGCTTTAGTTAAAATAAGTATTAGATCTATCGACCTTCTTGCCAAAGGATCTTATGATTGAAAACATGCTTTTTCTTTCAGCGGAGGTTCTACAAAAAGAAGAAATATCCTTTGGCAATTACTAAATAGACTAAGTATGTCAAGTTTGACAGTTCCCCATTAGCAGAAAGCAGACGGATTTTTTTGGGGGAAAAAAATGGGGAAATTGCTGCTGTTTCCCTGTTCTTGTGCTTTGTTGCCTGTTCTTGCCCCCTTCTTCTATTCTCCTGGTAAAGGCTTATGAGTGTTCTTGAGAAGAGGTTACCGAGTTAGGCAAACTCTTGGCTGGAAGTTGTACATCTGTTCCTTTCTTTAACCGCTCAGTCCTCTGAACACCTGAATTGTGTAGGTACCTTCTAGTCTGGTGTGGAAGCTCATTAAGTCTACATATTTTTCCCCAATGCAAGTTCAGAATTAGATGACTCTCCAACTCCTTCAACAAATCTGTTCTGCTTCAAGATTTCCAAATAAGCCAGGTAATCAACACTTCTCATAGTGAGTAAGAACATTTGCTCAGACAATAGATGACCTACTACCCAGGTGACTCAGTGTTGCTTTGACATTCTCGAATGCTATCTATCGCATACTCAGTCTCCTAATACATCCCCAAAGCAGTAGCTTTCCTGTTGTGAACAGAAAAGCTTCTTCAGATGCCAAAAATATTTCTGCTTAGATTGTAAAAAATTCCTTTCTTGCCACCCGTCACTAAGAAGTGGCACTGTCCTGGTTTGTTCAGGCTTTTCTCCTTGAGGCACTCTCTGCATGTGTCACAGAAACCTGAGGATTTCTATTCCATTTTCCTCCAATTTTACAAGCAAGCATACCCTGAGACGCTGTATCATGACTACCAGCCGTGCAGCTTTGGAAGATTAACTGAGAAACCTCTGAGAGCCTGTTAACATCAAATAATTGACTGAGGGGGTGCTCCCAAAGAGTAGTATAAGGAACTCCTTCACCACCAGACTCTCACAATTGAGTGTTTACTTTTGTAAAGCGTTCTTTGCACTGCTTTTTTGGGGAGGGGAAGAGGAGGGTAAAGGAGAACGAAGACTCGACTGCAATTTTTCACTGCTTTCAGAAGGAAAACCTCAGCAGTATTCATGCAGGCTGTTCTTGTTTGGTCACTTGTCTGGATTGTTTGCCTCTACTTGGAAGAATTAGAGCATTTTCAGAAAAGTAATCTTATCACATGAGAGGGCAATTAGACATTTCGTAATCCTATCACCCCTGTGCTGAAATTACTGTGCCCAGTTAGCAATAACTCTGCTTCTAAGAACAGAGTGAACAGCAGCACAGCATGAATTATTTAACTCGATGCTGTGCTTCCTGTTTTCAAGCCACCAGAATAATACAGCACAGCAGACAGTAATTATCCCCAGCATAGAGAAGAAACAGTTAATAGAACCTGCTTTTTAAATCAATATTATTAATTCAAGGAAAGAAACAGCATGTACTATCTGATGCCTATGGAGTTTTGATCTGGGCTTGATGTCACGCTGAAGTAAGTGGTTGCCATGGAGATGTGAGCGTATGTCTGCGTATCCCTCCCTGCAAGAGAGCTGTGAGGAGTGTTTTTGGAGAGGAAGTGCCCATCTGTAGTCAATTGCTATTGTTCTCGTGGAGCCACATGCCCGCCTCGCCGCAGTCCACCGAACTGCGTCACGACACAGCAGTATCAGCTCCTCTGAATAAAGACTCCCTGTTGAACCAGATTTATCCACCCTGCCATTTTCACTGTCATTTGATTATCTGCTTGTATTTTCTGGCTGTGCTAATGCAGTCTCTTAGCACTGTTATCATAGAAACCCTATGGCTTGATATCTCACAGAGCTGGACGGATCTCCTTGTGTTTGCTTGCTTTCTTCTTCGCCCCGTTTGATCAAGGGGAAACACCAGGGATATGCCAGCATCCTTGCTTATTTTCTTCCCTCTTTGACTCAGAAGACCTTGAAAACCTGAATGTGCTTGCTCCCCCTGTACAAATTCATAGCAACCAAATACTGCTTGTAATAGATCCTTGTATTAAATCATCATTATTAATTGCCAGCGTATGTTTCTAGAACAAAGACTGGCAGTTTGGCACAGTCTGCCATGATTATTGAATGTATCTGTTGATTAACCAATTAAGTAATGGACTAGTATGCCAGTGGCATATGAAACCAGGGCATTATTACTAACTGGAAGATGTCAGACAAAATTACTTCTGCTACCTGAAGACAATGAGATGAGACATCTTCCTGAATACCGGGTGGAGTTTGGGGGTTTATTTCCTTTTCCTCCTTGAGTACAATATTCAAAGTAATGTCTGATAAATTTCTTCCAGAGATTCTGAGAAGTTACTTTTTTGTATACCATGCACAGAAAGAATCGGCTATGATGGGAGCAGAAGATTTATTTAACTATTTATCATTTTATCTTTCTTCTCTTTATTTTCCCCTCATTTCTGTCTCTCTGACTCTATTTTGCGTGTCTCTTACGTCAAGTAAAGGTATATTTGAGCAACCTAGGCTTCTCATTGAAAGAGGTGCAAGAAATTTTCAGAACAGCCAACACATGTACCCTCCTCTTCTATAATTCTCACAAATGACTGAACAATTTATTGGAGAAACATCAAAATGAATCAGCTTTGAGCAGATACCTGGCATGGGAAACTGCAGGAAAAACAATTAAATTCTGGTAAATTCCAATAGTGGTAAACATTTTGATTGTGAGGAATGTGCCTGCTAGGGATTCTGGGTCCTTACCTAACCACTGAATATTGTCTAAATTCACTGCTACCGGTGGTAGGTCGATTACAGCTTGAGTACCCCCAGCCTGGATACAGGTGTAGCATTCGCACCTCAGCTTGCAATGTATGCTAACTTTCCTAATTACATGATGAATGCAATTTCATATTTGCAATCTGTCCTACTGCTATAAAGAATACAAACATTTATTTAGTCTTAAATTGTGTGGCACAAGCAAGGTTGTTGAGGCAGTGTGATCACCACTGCAGGGATGCACAGGAAAAGAAAAATTACTTCCCCCCTCAACATGTTTTATTTATATCTTTTCAATTCCTGCTGGCATGCACACTGGCAGCTCTGGGATATCTGACCTCTGAACTGCTGTAGGGCTGAGCAGAAGATTTGGCAGGTACTTGGTGAAGCTGAACTGCTCTGCAAATGTTCTAATTTTACTGAATCTATGAATTTTAAGAGAAGTTTCAAAGGGATGTTTCTGAACAGCTTTATCAGTTCTATGAGAGGCACATTCTTACTACTAGATTTCCAAAAGTATTGTCATACCATGTGATTTTATTTTGTAGTTGGGTGTTTTGCTATGTTGTGAGGGTTCACTGATGATCACTAGCCATTTTGGATGAAGAGGTCAGCATAAAACTAACCTGCAAATAAAAAAGAGGTATCTAAGCCAAGCAAAGAAACATAAACTTTCACTTCTGGAAGTGACGGGGAAATTGGATTCTTAGTCATGGAAATAAAAAGAATTGCTATCTAGGCAAAAACCTCCAATGCCTGGAAATCATGTAAGGTTTAATAGGGAAACAAACACTAGTTGGAGAGATGAGTGAACATCAACTTATTTATATTTTAAAGTGTATTTAAACTATCCATTAAAAATACACTGAAACAGGCATACTCCCACAGAATATGTAAATGTCAGTGATTTTTCATTTTGACAAGGCTTTCCATTACAAAATACCTAGGCAGGTTTACTTTCTTTTATAGAACGTCTTGAATTTTTTCACCTGGATGACTGAAAATCCTATTGCATCAAGTATAGGAGATTTTGGACTTTGTGGTTTTTTAATAATTACTCAGATGGGCTGCCAGACATCTGAGATTTCTAGGGGTTATTGAATCTCCAGCTTTAATGCAACCTGCCAGGGGTGAAGATAACTCTGGGTAGGCAATCTAGAAATTATTTTGGTAACCAATGTGCAATTTTGGTGAAGCAGTACATATGCAGGTGAAAGTTGTATATTATTCTCTAAATCAGAAGAATTCTCACAGGGTACTTGTCACACGTGAACTACATTTACTGATTTAAATTATAAATGTTGCTGTGGCAATGCTCACCTCTTCTGAAACAGATTACTACTTCCACGCATAGGAAACTCTTTAGTCTCTCCAGCCTGAAAGGTTTGGTTTTATTCTCTCCCATTCTACAAAACTACCACCAGAAAAGAGATACAACTCCTGAATAAAATTGCATTTTTTCCTCTTTAATCTGGTCCATTATGCAGCATGCAACTAACATTTTTCATGACTTGAGGGAATCTGTATGTAGGCTAACAAAAAATTACATTGGTGTTGGTCACCAATTATGAGACACTGAGGTGTAAAGCTGCTTCTGTTTGCTTTTTTAGAAACATGCATCAGATATTTTTAGTGTAACACAAAACTTCGAGCATGTTTGTGATCCTATGTCCTATAAGTCCTAGGACTTCTGATTCTAAAGAGTCTCTCATAAGAAAGGTCCCTACCTTTGTAATAAAGCTTTTGCATTGCAATATTACAGTATTTCTATAAAACAGAAAATTCAATAAAATTTTGAGGAATTTCAATTAATGTAAATGCTTGAGTTTTAGGAACATTAGTAATTTGTTTATGAATTTATTTTTCAGAAGTCAACATTTTTGCAGACCTGGCCAGCTCTTAACTCTTATGTAATAATTCCTTGATAAGGAATTGGCTGGATGGTCACACTCCAAGAGTTGCAGTCAACAGATCGATATCCAAGTGAAGATCAGTGACAAGTGACATTCCTCAGGGGTTGGTATTGGGACTAGCACTATTTAATAACTTTGTTGGCAACACAGACAGCGGGACTGAGTGCACACTCAGCAAGTTTGCCAGCGACACCAAGCTGTGTGATGTGGTTGACACGCTGGAGGGAAGGGAAACCATCCAGAAGGTCCTTGACAGGCTTCAGAGGTGGGCCCATGCAAATTGCATGAAGTTCAACAAGGCCAGGTGCCAGGTCCTGCAGACAAGTCAGGGCAATCCCAATCACAAATACAGGCTGGGCAGAGAATGGATTGAGAGCAGCCCTGAGGAGAAGGGCTTGGGGGGTGTTTGTTGATGAGAAGCTCGACATGAGCCAGCAATGCATGCTCACAGACCAGAAGGTCAACTGTATCCTGGGCTGCATCAAAAGAAACATGACCAGCAGTTTGAGGGAGGTGATTCTCCTCTTCTGCTCTGCTCTCATGAGACCTGGAGTACTGCATTCAGCTCTGGGGGTCCTAGAATAAGAAGGACATGGACCTGTTGGAGAGAGTCCAGACGAGGACCATGAAGATGATCGGGGGGCTGGAGCGCCTCTCCTATGAAGACAGGCTGAGAGAGTTGGGGTTGTTGAACGTGGAAAAGAGAGGGCTCCAGGGAGACCTTATAGCAGCCTTCCAGCACCTGAAGGAGACCTACAAGAGAGCTTGAGAGGGACTTTTTACAAGGGCATGTAGTAATAGGATGAGGGAGATAACAGTTTTAAACTGAAAGACATTAGATTTAGATTACATATTAGGAAGAAATTCTTCACGGTGAGGCTGGTGACTCCCTGGAACAGGTTGCCCAGAGAAGTTGTGTCTCCCTGGAATAGTTCAGGTTGGATGGGGCTTTGAGCAATGTGGTTTAGTGGAAGGTGTCCTTGCCCCTGGCAGGGGATTTGAAACTATATGATCTTTAGGGTCACTTCCAACACAAATCATTCTATGATTCTATGATATTATAAATGTAGCAAAGTCTTCAAGCTTTGCCTTAAACTTAAAATCACTGAAGAATAGAAATATGCAATTTTTTCTGGTTTATTCTACTTTTTTCAGTTCATTCATGTTGTTTGGCATCTTCATTGCACACAAAAGGACATGTTCAATCTTTGTCAGCAGCCATGACCTGTTTTATGTTCTGAAAAATCTTGCCAGAATGGCCTCCTCAAGCAACAAATGGCCCAATTTATTTGTGACAGTGCCAAAAAAACTATTTCCAGGATGTTCATAGGTCAAGAGCTTCACTGGAATAGAGAATGCCTCGAGGTGCTATTGCATGGATTAGTATTTACTGCGTATGTTGCAGTCATGCCCTGAGGCTACAGTCAAAATTAAGAAAGTGAAGGGAGATTGAAAGAATTATGATCTTGCTTGCAGTTTGAGACTATCCTTATAACTTTGACATTCTATTTCCTGTCACCCCTTTCCTCTAGGACGGTAGTTTACCCTTTAAACAATTTTCTGTTTAAAAACCTTCCGTTATCCTCTTATTTCCATCTTTGCCTAGCTGCTGCTTAAGACCACTAGTTAGTCCAGTAAAACGATGATTTAAATGGACGTTTCATGGTTTCTCTTTTTATATTCCTTCTTGTTTTACACACACACAAAATTGTATATGATATGAGTGAAGTATCTCAGCAACTCACTTCTCAGTGTTTTTAAAAAATTTTGAACTTCAGCTTTTGCAAGCAGTCTTTGGGAAGGGGGGTACTACTCTGTGTACAGAGATGCAAGTCAGCTAGAGAACTAGAGGAGTGTTCAAGAGTCCTGAAGACAAGGCACATCAGAGCAACTGTTTGTAATAAGACCCAAACTATTCTGTTTTTTTATTTACTAATCTTCTTCCCAGTCCTCCCAAACTTTCATTCTGATTTGATGTTTCCTTAGGTCATGTAATGAAAACACTCTGGGTGACTGCCTGTCTGCACAGAGGGGTTTTACAAGGATAGTGGAGAAGTTATGAGCGAAGCACTGAATGTGAGAGTATCAAGAAGAGGCTAGAGGCAGTGAATTTGTCTAGTTCTTTGTACAAAACATAGATTTTCCTCATTTTTCAAACAGATCCATAGAAATCATAATACATTTACTGTAGCTATTCAGCTTGTGAATAAAAGTCAATTTATAAGTAGTCAATACTTGCCAATGTTTGTGAAATATGATGGTTCCTCTTCTTGCTTAGTCAGTCCAAACTTTTGAAATATGATTATCTATAATATATCTATATGTATAATAAATACGAATATCTACAATGAATACAGGATGGATTCACCATGCTTCTTCTTATTGATGAACATGTCACAAAGAACATAACAAAATTAGACTTGTAGCTTGTATAGTGGAACAAAAGATCATAGAATCATAGAATCATAGAATCATAGAATGGTAGGGGTTGGAATGGACCTCTAGAGATCATCTAGTCCAACCCCCCTGCTAAAGCAGGTTAGCCTACAGCAGGTTGCACAGGAATGCATCCAGGCGGGTTTTGAATATCTCCAGAGAAGGAGACTCCACAACCTCTCTGGGCAGCCTGTGCCAGGGCTCTGTCACCCTCACAGTAAAGAAGTTCCTCCTCATGTTCAGGTGGAACTTCCTGTGTTCCAGTTTGTGCCCATTGCCCCTTGTCCTGTCGCTGGGCACCACTGAGAAGAGTCTGAC
>VZSC01006301.1:316145-376675 GCA_013398225.1 Steatornis caripensis | reverse complement strand
TCAAGGTAGACAACATCCACTGCTCTCCCCTCGTCCACCCAGCCAGTCATGCCATCATAGAAGGCTATCATGACTATCAGGATACATTAAATTGTTCAGAATTCAGATTAGTTTCCTCCTCTTGAGGAGGAAAGATGGTTCTAAAGGGACAGTGGGATGAAAGCCAAAATTTTAAGTAGTTTTATGGAGTTAAGAGAGTGACTGGGCAATAGGAATTATTCCATATTTGCTCTGTTTTGGGGATAAGTTTTGCAGGGGTTAATTAACTTCATGCTCTGTTCATTTCTTCTTTGTACACTCTGTGGAAATGACTCTTATCCTTTAATTTATTTTTTCTTATGTAAAATGTTATAATATAATCTTTTTCTGTCCACAGGGTCAGACAGGGGTCCAATTGCTCATTATAGCAGGAATTTGTATTTCTGCAGTTTGATTCTCTTAAAGTCTTTTTATGCTTACAGTCTCAGTCAGGATAACCAGGATGAAGAATGAGACTACAGAGGATGGAGATTAGCAATGTTTTCAGCATCTGCATGCAATAATATGATTTGACTGACTTGTTAGGACCTGAGCCCAAAAAAACACAGGAAAGACTTATTTAGGCCATATTGGCTGACATGTGGAAGATGTTCCTACTATAAAAGTTATGCTGATTATAATATGCAATCATTTTCATAAAAGCAGACAGGCTTGTCTCAGTTTTGTTCATTAGCTTGTGTTCCACTAGCCAATTTCCATCCCACTGTTTGTAAAACAGCTTGTACATCTTTAATAATTACATAAAGTTGGTTCAGAAAAATAACCAAAATTCTGTTCATCTGTACTGCATGGAGATTTGGTTCACGAGTGTCTGAAGAGAGAGACAGGAAAGAACACAAAATGTACTTTATCTTCAGTACAATTCAGGTTACTACACAGAACCTTCACCACGCTTCAGTGAGTCACATGCTAAGCATAATGATTCCTCTTTTTTTAATGTGCTCAGATGCTAAGTATTTCATTTACAATTATAAATATTACATTCATTTTAAAAAGTTGACAAAATCAATTTGCCAAAAGTATATAATAATGCAACTGAATAACTTTAACTCATTCTCAAATCCATTTTTGGATTGCTGTACATTATTGTAGCTATTTTGTATTAACTTTATACAATATGTGCCCTGGTAAAATATTGGGAAAGGTGTTATTAACCATATTTGTCAAAGCTCTTTCTGTGTGATTAGGTTTTATACTACTAAATTTAAATAAAATATCAATCATAGAACTGTCAAATTACAATGCAACTTTTACTAAAATGTTGGCTGAAAATAATTCCTCTTCACTTACACTTTATCTTTTTTTCCCAGATTTGGAGTTACATAATGGAATTTTTCTGGCATTTTTGATGTACTGTTCTTTCTTAATATTTGAAGAAAATGAGATTAAGAGTTCGCTTGAATCCAAAGATAGATTTCTATGTTAAAATGAACCCAGAGAGTTATAGAACATAACCCACCTTCAGTGATCTGCAGTGATGTACAGAGGTTTAGCTCTACAAATCAGGCAAAATTCGCTATCACTGAGAAGGTGATTTTTATGATCTGGATAAATGTCCCCTTATAAAATAACGTAAGAAAGAGATTAAGAAAGGCATTAGTATGGAAGCAGAAGGCAAAGTATTTTCTGTTTTACTTGAAAAAGGATAAAATACTGTCTGAGTAGACAGAAGTTTTGGCTCGTCATGTCTGATCAGTCTTCCTAAATACTACAGAACTTGAATTCAAAATATGACAATAGTCCAATAATAGAATGTGATAGCTTTGCAACCTTGAAGACCTTACATTATTTCACAGCTCAAGTTATTTTTCAAAGAGCCCATGGATCTGGTTATCACATGCAATGGAGTGGTGTTCAAAGGTGCCCAGGGTTCCTGTAATAAAACAGTAGCAACGAAGCCTGTCAGAGTTTTCCTGTACCCATATTGTGAAGCCTCACAGGGAAATAGTCAACCTGAGATGTTCAAAGTTATACTGTAAGTGAATTTTAGATACAGACTTGGCTAAAATTTATGGGAAAGTTTATTTACATGGCCTTTTTCAGAGAAGATCTGAACTTGCTCTGCCTAAAGCCCCATTCAGGATGATACAAACAAGTTCTGATCTGAAGGGTCTGTGCTCGATCCGCTGTGATAAGCCCTGTTGGATGCACGGTGCCTTTTGGCTCACAGTTTATGTACCTGTCATGATGAAATGCAAGCACAGCAAACACAGGTCTAGGCAACAGCTTGAGGATTTACAGTGCATTATGTGAGGCCAAGGCTTGAATACACAATAGTCCCTTCACCTGGAGGTAAGAGTCTGGGAGTTAAGGGGTTTCCCTTACACAAGTATGGGAGACAAATAATACAAGCCAAATGAGAGAAAACAAAATACAGCGATACTTCTTAAGGAGCACTTTGTAATATCTTATCCTTTTTTTTTTTGAGAGACAATATGCACTCTGAAAAGACTCTGGATGAGCCTATGCAACTCATAAATCAAGAACTATGTATTCTTGCAACTTTTCTGACAGTCTGTATGTTAATAACACCCCTTGTGTACTATTGCTTGTGTTCCCTAACAAGTCTGTAGTCATTCTTCTGTTTCTGGTCAGTAAATTATTTGTACTGGGATGCTTAGATGCCTCTTCAACACAGGCCAAGTCAGTATCAGTGACAATTCATTGTGAAATAATGCTACCACCCTTGGACACTCTCACCACCTTTGTTCATCTGAAAATTGTTTCTTTTACTCTCAGCAAGTTGTGTTATTATCCACTGCACTCAGTAAAGAATCAGTTTTAGAAATCTCTTTCACCATTCAAGAAGGATGGGTAGACCCACAGAAGTACCTATGCCTTTCTGTTGTCTGGAGAGGAAATTTAACTAGCTCAGATTAGAAGCTGAAGGAAAGCTTCAGCTGGCTAAACATACGTATTTAGTGTAATTTCTTACCTTGAGTACTGCAGGATGTCTGCGAAGCTGGTGGATACAGCTCGTGGCCCATCTAGGCATTTCCAGAGTAGGAGCTAGAGAACAGTTAGAAATTGCTTAGGCAACTCAAACAGCATTAGACATCCATGTTGAGACAGGCTGAGACACTACATTTACATGTGTACAGGAACGTGACTGCATGTAAACCAGATGTTGAAGATTCTACTAT
The DNA here is from genome assembly GCA_013398225.1 of Steatornis caripensis. Lineage (NCBI taxonomy): Eukaryota > Metazoa > Chordata > Aves > Caprimulgiformes > Steatornithidae > Steatornis > Steatornis caripensis. The sequence goes on along the minus strand of VZSC01006301.1, from coordinate 373,493 downwards.
AGTAAATGAGGGTGCAACTCAGTTACCTAATGCCCATGTAATCTCGGATGCCCCAGGGTACCCAGCATGGTCTCTGACTGCTATAACAAAAGGGTGTGGGTCTCCTATAGGCTCCATCCTATACCTGACAGCCTTCAACTGGTGTCTTGGACTCCTGGGAATCTCAAATGATGTTAAACACCAAAGGTTACGCAACAGAGTTGAATGTCAGATTTAGTCTATATAGCTAGCAGAAGTGAGAAAGCTATTCAACTCACCCAAAAATAGTTATCCGCTTTTGACCATCTCAGTTGTTCTCTGAACTGTGCTGACTCAGTTGGCTAGATTAGCAAAGACTGTAACGGAGTTTAAAGTCTGAACTTATACCTAGTTGCATGTCTGGATATGGAGCTGAAATCTATCCCTAGCTAAAGTTAGGTAACATAAATCCCATTCCCAGCATTCAGTACAAGAATACACGAGAGGCAATTCTCCCACCCTCACATTAGCATTGTCATCCGCAATTTGGAGAGGCTTGCCAGGCAGTTAGCAACAAGCTGTTTATTTAAAATGTCAGTTATGTAACTTATGACTATTTAAATGTTTTCTTCTTTATATTACAGTAAATTGACATCTTTTAAAATTACTCTTACTTCCCGCTTTATTCACTCTGACTTTTGTCAGGACATCAGTGAATACAATAATTTAAGTAGTCTGAAATTTCAGCGGCTACCTTCTCATCCATATGCATTTCTCTGATTGTTGTGTGGGTCAAATACAATGTTTGGCAACAGCAGATTACTTGAAAAAATGCCATTAGCTATGCAGCTGTGGAGTGAATTTTTTCTGCAAGACATTCCATATGAAAGAGCCTAGGCATCCCTTAAGCACATCATTTCATAGATTAAAACCTAGAGGGCTAGAAGACAACATGCTCTCCCCTCTACAAACCTGCCAGGTATTGAACTTTCCCATTGGATCACTTCCAAGGGGTAAAAGCGTGTGAAGTATAGCAACAGCAAAAATCAATTGTGCAATTCAGTTCATCTAAACACTAGTTAGTTGATATAACCATAGTCAGAAAACATAATTTTCATTAGAGCTGTTGATATAGGGACTGTCACCCCTATCAGTCTAGATGTAAATTCAATGAGTTAATTCGGAACTTTATAGATGTAGTGGAGACAATATATGCTCCTGTGATGTGTGAATTTTGATTATAGTAATGATAGATTGAAAGGGGAGGTAGAAATGATCAAGCAAATTGATTTAAGACTGAAACTTCCTAACTTCATGTTAACATTCTTGCTGAGAAGTATGTCTTTGAAAGCCACTTCTAATTTAAGCAAGCAGTTGAAGTTTGATGTATGTGCACACACACACTGAGTGATGTTAAAATCTACAGGATAGGTTTAGCTACACAGAGGCACAGAAGGAAGCAAGGACCTGACCCTTTAAATTTGTATGTCTATTTAGATGATTTGGATCTTGCCTTCTTCCAGAAGTGTGTGTTTGCCTTGTCTGAAGAAAGGATGTGTAAGATGCAAGCAGCTTTCTTTGCTTTGATTCCTTGCTCTACACAACTAAGGTTAGGGTTGATGTTCGTGACTGGCAGCAGGAAATGAGTCCCAAAAGTAAAGGGAAGTGGAATAAATTTTGACTTCTTAATTTCTTTCCTAAGGCACTGATGGACAAGCGAAGGCATATGATACTCCTTGCTGCACTACACTGACAAAAACTAACTCCTAAAACATAACAGATTTATTTTTACAAACAGATTTCCATCTATATTTTGCCCTTTCCTAAGCACTTTGTTCTGTAAGTTTGTCCATGGTAGAATCAACTGTGATGTGTGCAATAGTGTTTGGTAAAGAGGCAGGTTTTAATACGAATACAAAGGCATTTCATATATGAATAAAATATAGATATAGGAATATGTTTTGCTATAATGTTAAACTAGAATGTTAAACCAACTAATGAAACAAGAATATCAATCGTAGTGGAAATCTTGTGTTGTTCATGGATGCAAACTGTGCTAAAATTACCTCTGGATACAAACATCTTTCAAGAAATTTCCTATCATTCATACACAGAGACATAAGTTACATTCTCCCATTACAACAACTGTGAATAAAAAATCTTTTATGTTTCATTCTGAAACTTCTTAATAATTTTGCTTTCTTAGAGCTACCTATCTTGCTTTTAACAGTTATGTTTTGCTTCTGCTTTAGGCTTTGGAAACCCACTAAGGAACCTTTAAACTTTTAGATAAAACAGGCAAAGAGCTGTTAGAATAAAACCCATCTGTGAAAAAAACCCAACACACTGACCCCTAATACATAGCTATAAAAATGAATTACATTTTATCTTCAAATTGCATATTGAGAAAGGATGATCTGGTGAGGCAGAGGGGAAGAGAAAAGGCAGTTTGAAGAGTCTTGTTCAGCAAAAGTAGCTGCAGGATTGTTTGTCTCCGTATTACAGATACCTTGGCCAAAGGTTGCTTACACTGAGAATCTGGGCTTCACAAACTATTTCTCTGTGCTCTGTAGCACATTACCTTGTACTAACGGTATTTGAGATCTAGTGTAGATACATAGCCTGCCTGAGTTACATGCCCCCAAAAATCTGTTTTTAAATAAGTAAGGTACCGCATTTCTTAATAACCACAGATTATCATTTAGACTAATTTTATTCACTTCTAAAATTATTTTGATATTCTAAGGTTGCTTTGTATTTGGAGAATCATTGAAAACTACACAGGCAAAAAGGATTCATATTTTGCATACCAATACAACAGAATCCGAAATTTTACTCTCTTTCTTGACCATACAGTACAAATTTGCCAGTTATTGAGGGCAATTACTATGGTGCTCAACAAGCAAAAAATAAAGGAAAAATAATAAGATTTAATTTTGGATAGCTGAGATAACAGTGAAACCATTTTTTGTGAAAGATGAAGGGGGAATATGGGTTAAAGGCAAGGAAAGAAAGACATTTTAACTAACAGACAGAAAATAATCAGTGAAATTGCATTTCTTTAAAGCTTTTAAAACTCAGTTTCCTGAAGAAGCATCCATAAGACAAAAGTTTATATAGCCCTTTTTTGCAGCCATGTTTGACTCCTGTGCACATGAGTGATAGATTGTATTTCTACTACAATTATAAAATAATAGAATGTTTTGAATATAAAGGGATCTTAAAGATATCTAATTCCACCCCCACTGCCATGGGCAGGGACACCTTCCGCTAGACCAGGTTGCTCAAAGCCCCATATAACGTGGCCTTGAACACTTCCAGGGAGGGGGCAACCACAACTTCTCTGAGCAATCTGTTCCGAGGTCTCACCACTCCAATCGTGAAGAATTTCTTCCTAATATGTAATCCAAATCTACCCTCTTTCAGTTTAAAACAATTACCTCTTGTCCTGTCATTACATGCCCTTGTAAAAGTCCCTCTCCATCTCTCTTGTAGGTCCCCTTCAGGTACTGGAAGACTGCTATAAGATCTCCCTGGAGCCTTCTCTTCTCCAGGCTGAACAACCCCAACTCTCTCAGCCTGTGCTCATAGGAGAGGCGCTCCAGCCCCCCTGATCATCTTCACAGCCCTCCTCTGTAGTCTCTCCAACAGGTCCATGTCCTTCTTATGTTGGAGACCCCAGAGCTGAACACAATACTCCAGGTGGGGTCTCACAAAAGCAGAGTAGAGGGCGAGAATCACCTCCCTTGACCTGGTGGTCCCAGTATTTGCCTTTTCACATGTCGCTGTTCCTGACCTGATTCAATACACGAAAGAGTAGTGGGGAAGAAAGAAAGAACAAAAAAAGTTTTTCCTGACTAACAGTATGAACGAAACTTGTTCTCCGGTGGTTCTTGTCTCTCCTTGGTTCTCTGGTCCACTAAAGGGTCAGTATTCAAAAAATCTTCAGACCCTTAGATGGCACTATTTTTACTTATTGAACACTATGCTGAAGGTCCTTCTGCTTTCCTTGAATTTTTAAAGTCTTAATATGCTCTCTATCATACTGTGGAATTTATTTGTAACAGGAGATTAGATTCAGAAAGTATTTGGTGCTACAACAGAAGGGAGCATGTGTGCAGGTGGAGATATACAACAAAGTACACATGTGTGCGTAGAAACAGATGCTGTGATCTCATAAGCCCAGCTTGCAACATAAAGGTAAAAGATAAGATAAAAGGTGAAAATATTTTAAAAAGATGGTGTAGGACATACGCCTTGGTATATATAACATAAAGGAAGTAAATAGTATAATAATAATAAGAAAGTCAGAAATATGGAGAAAGAGGGGCCAGAAAAGTGCCAATTCCAAAGATTCAGCATGAAAAGGGATTTCAGAAGGAAAAATATTTCTGCTGTCTGACACAAAGTTTGTGCTCACACAAATAAGTTGAGAAGCCATCCTCAAATATACTAGAAAATACTAAAAAAATCAAGTACTGAATCTTTCCAGGCCAATTCCCTTTATATTTGAACATCTCTGCTCTGGAAAATAAACGGCATATTGGAAAAACACCTCATAATCTTTACGTCCTTCCTAAATTTAATTTCGTTTGTGTTACAGCTAATCTCTACAAGCCAGTCTAGGATGTGGATCTGTGCAGGTACAATTCTTGGATGGCTTTTCTTTGAATTTCCGTCTCCAAAAGCACCTTAGGACTGAGCAGTGTCTTAATAATATGCATTGAGAGCATTGCCCGTGAATGCAGGTGTCTGCTACAATGACAGAGACAAAAACTCTGTGGCAGTCCCAGCCTCTGCCAATTTCTGTGCACCAACTGAGCCAAAGGTTTTGGCAGAGACCTGGCTCACTGCCTCTTCATTCCCCTTCTATGCATACAACTCTGCATGTCAGTTTTAAAGAACTGAAAAATGGTTTTAGAAAAGAGTAAAAATTATGAAATAGTGCGTCACCTATTTCAGTGACCAGGATTCCTATGTAATTTTTCACTTTCAGCTGACAGTTTATATTTATTATGTTATAAAGTTCTGTAAAGCAGATTACAAGACTCGCCATGCCCTGAAAGGTACGTGTGGCTGCAGAGACACAGAGCAGTCATAAAACCAACTCAATAATGTGAAGCCAGTGCATTTATGCCCTTTGACTGAAACAAAGCATTACTCATTGCCCACTGAGGACAATGCACGATTGCTTGCGGTCTCTTAATTCCTGTGACATCCAGAGATGAACATGAAGGTTTTTCACCGAATTGATTCCTACAGAAATGCAAACTTTCTCTTTCTCCTCCCTGTCTCCCAGTCCTGCTGAAGTGCTGTTGGACGTTCAGCGCTTTCAGGAATTGCTTGTCTGTATGCCTAATTTGGGCTCCTATTTTTGAAAAACTTGACAAAGGAATGGCTTATTGGCATGAGCTCTAGCCTGGATTTTCTAGAAGCATACTTGCTGCAGTAGTCACGTCTTTCCAGTACACATGAGCTAGCTGTTAACATGAAGGAGGGATACGAATTACTTATCACAGAAGAAATGAGCACAAGTGGGCACCAGAAATGCCAGCTGCTATATTTAGCTTATAGTACTAATATTGGAACGTCATAGTCGTGCCCTCTTCCTTAATGGCAGCCCTGTGAGATTCTATCTAGATTTTATGATCTTATATGGAAAGTAATTCAGCTATTTGGGGAACTATGCTGTGTGCTGTGTACAAACAGTGAGGCTACTTACGTCTGTTCTCTGTGTTATCAGCACCATTAAAAAGTCACATCGGTTGGGAGGATGTTCTGCTTTATAGTTTCTGCTTTTATTGTTTCTAAGGAAACCACTTTACTTATCCACACTTACTGTGCCTGCCACATCCTCAATTTACACACACTGAGGGCAAGGAAAAGCAGTACATCAGAAAATCCGTTCTTAATAGGACTGTAAATGTACCAGTATTACTCATCTTTATGCTTTTTAAGTTACACTCTCTGATTTAGCAGATGTCCTGCGTTTATATAGGTTTCTGCAGGAGTGAGCTAGCATGGAGAACACCGTGTTACAGTTCTGGTCAGCACTTTGTGGGGAATTTAACTGTTATTGAAGGCCAGGAGGACTAGAACTGTGTTTTGTTTAGTGAGATGATGAATAGAGGGAAAAGTATAAAAAAGGTTAAGGCCAAAATGTTCTTTGAAAACACTTGTCTTGTCTCCTTCCTTCTTAGTTTCATAGAAAAGACTCCTTGTGTTTATGGAATCTGAGCAGAAAAACATTTTTTTAGAGTAGAAATTTATACCAATGATTAGGTGTAATTATTATTTCCACCTGAATCTGTTCCTTCTCCATGCTCTACCACGTGTTTTGAGGGACTACTTTTCAAAATGATAGCTCTTGTCACACACTGATATTTTTAGACCTTTCAAAGGTTTGTTAATCTTAACAAGTTTTAGGCACGTTAGGAGCTGGTCTTGCCCAGGAATGAGGTAGGGCTTCTTAACCAAGAAACTCCCATGGACATTTTTAGAAGTGTACAACACTTTGGGTGACACTCTTGGGAGTAAGAAAGGGGAATCAGATCTCTCTCAGTCCTCCTGGCCCCCATGTTGCTCTTCATTTTAGTAGCCACAGTTTAATAAAGGCTGAGCACCCACAGTTTTTCTGAAGAAAAGAACATTTACTGATCTGTGATTCTGCCTTTAGCAATACTGAGAGGTCTTACTTGAGAGAGATGGCAACATGTCCTTTCACAATGGGACATTAACTACCTCAGTTAGAACTTCCGGGTTTCTGACCTGTTGATACCACTGTGTCGTACTCATGGAAGATTTAGTTTCAACACAACCCAAGCAGGAAAAGAATTTAGAACCAACCAGAGGTTTTCTGATGAACTAATTTTCTCATGGAAGTTCAATTTATTTAAAAGTAATTCTTAAGAATATTTTGATTTTAATAAAAGATTTTCATGTTTCAGTAAAAAATGATATTTTATTTCAATATTTAAGTGAAGATCAAACAGCAATACATCATTTATTAACATAGCCAAAGAGGGGTTAATTCAGATAAGACTTTCTTATGCAGGAAGTAAAATGTCTTTGTTTCTGGCTAATACATAATAGAAGTAATAGTACTAACTATGCATTGAAAGTCAGCTTTTTTAAGCAAACATCTAGAAATGATAAAAGCAGAAAAGCATTGCAATAGTTTATACGGATTTCCTGCAAAGGATTAATTTGAAACTTTCATTTTTAGGGTACATAGAAACATACTATTAAGATGTGAAATAATATTGTACAGGTATAGATTACATCATAAGGATTTACAGCTGCAACATAGATTGAGTGTACATTTATTGGTAATAATAAACAATTAAAATTGTCTTTGTAACATTTCATATTTTCTAGGTATAAAAGCATAAAGTTGGCATAATATTAAAAGTATGACTCACAAACAAATTTCTGAAAAAGTGTTATGTTGGTTTCATTTGGGGAGTATTATGTACTATAGGTATTTGGTCCTCTATATAATATATTTTAATATGCTTATGAAATCCTACAGTTGAATCTAATTCAGTACGAACGATTACCCATTTGAAAGTTCATTCATTATTAGCTGTTTTTCATTTATTATTCCAATCATACACTCAAGGAACTGAAAAATACTACAAGCGTTAGGCAAGCAGTCACAGCAAGATTCATTTTCAGCATGTAGTGAGAAAGTATGTCCTATGGGACAGTCACAGATTATCAGGATGATGAATCCCACACTGTCTGCAGAAATCAGGTCAGGTTTCCTGATAACCTGGGAACAAAAGCGCTTGCAATCATGCTAGTTGTTAGTTGCTCTACAGCTATTGTTTCAACCAGTTTCATGTTTTAAGATGATTTATCCGCTTTTCCATGCATATGCATTGACTGTACACAGACATTTTGGAAACTTTGAAGTCCTTGGTGGAAGGAGAATGCATCAGCTGATTTGTCCAGCTCCTATTTCCACTCTCCTAGAAGTACTCTGTCCTTGCAGGACAATTTCAGTGCTCCAAAGTGAGATGTTCTGCAAGCTTGTGTATTTGGGTTTTCATACTTAGGTAAGCAGATGGAGGCTAGCATAGTTTGTCTGGGACACGATGTAGCAAATATGATTGTGCAATACAGAACCCTTTTATAAGCAATAATATCAGAGAAAATATGACACCACATATTTTTTGATTAAACCCAATATCATTAAGCAGTAAAGCGAAAAAGTACATGCAGTATCCCCGCAGAGCTACTTGATGTTATCTGTCTGCCCTTTTACATGAGCCAGGAGAACCAGAACATTAACAAATAGCTTCTATTCTCATAACAACAAGCAAGGAAAGAATAACAAGTTGTGTAAATGGAAGCAGAAATATTAGATTTCACATTATTCCTTTCTTCCCCCCATCTTCTGGACTGTTATTAGGAAGAAGTAAGTAAAAATGTTGTAAAGGTTTAGTGTCCTGGTACCTGCTGATTTCTATGCTTACCTTAGTCACTGCAATTTTACAATGAACTATGAGGGGATTACTTCAAATCCTTCTTGATCACTATGAGGAATATTTTTAAAGGGACCCTGACAGGTGTTGCAGGCCCATATTTTGATCTGCCTTTTGGAGTTACAGTCTGATAGAGGTTTGGGGTTTAGAGAGTCTTTTTAAAAACTGAGATTTAAAAAAAAATGTCTGGCCTGGTACTCTGGTACTCTTCTTGGTCAGCAGAGGGATGCTTATTAAACTAGATTTCTTCTTTTTTTTTATCTGTACCAAACTAACTTGCTTTATGTTAAAGATTCCCAGTCTAGGAGTAAAAGAAAACAAAAAAGGTTACAGCGTGACACTGAATTATTTCTTGAAGATAGGTAAGAGTCATCCTGCAGTTACCAGCAGGATCTCAAGGACTCATCCTGCATCCTACCAGCCCCACACTGTTTTAGGCACAAGCAAATAAGACAACTCCATTGTCTCAGAGACTCCTGCTTACCACTAAAACCTGAGAGAACCAGCTGGAGAATGGTGTTTTCAGACCTTTTTTAACAACTGGCTTCAGATAATCATAATGACACTATATGTACAAATAGACAGGAAGACGGACATACATGCAAAAATAATTTAACAGAGTTTGTAGTAAACAAATAAGCAATCATTATAGAGCTGGTCAGTCTGTAGTTCCCTGGAAAACAGATGCAGTAGAATTGACTTTTGTGCTCATACTTGCCGAAGACGTATTACTTACATCTGTGGCAACATGCTGATTAGTTCACCTTCTAGAAATTATTTAAAATGTCTACTTATAAAAGTGTAGTTTTACTTTTATATCTATAGGGCAGAACTATTAGATGAGAAGTCTGCATTCTACAAGCCTTTGCCTCTGGCCCCCAAATAAATGCATATGGCTCCTGCCCGACAGGCCCGTCCAGTCATCTTTTAATTGTTTTTTATGCCATGTGTACCATATGGCCAGAAATACTGAAATATAATATATTGTCATTTACTGACTTGTGGGAACTCTTTCTCAATTTAATTAAACAGAATAACTCACTAATGCAAGTGCTGCCTATTATGCATGACGAGTCTAAAATGATGAATGAGTGAGAAGCGAGGCCATTTCTGGAAACTGAGACAAATTCTTTTGACAGCAGAGACGGGTTCCCATCTGCAAATATTTTGTGTTTCTACTTTTCTGACAGCAAAGGGTGAATTTATACAGATAAACACACTCTTTTTCTCAAAAAACCCCCATGTAGTTTGCATTAGATTTAGTTGGATTAGTGTGTCTCTATTTAAATTCCTGTTGTGATTTTTTCACTCATGTATGTCACATCATTGGCAAAAATGTTAGTAATAATTTGGATTTATTTGACTGAGATTTTGCATTTTAAAGGGTCCTGGCCCAGAATATCAGTGACCTCGTCACATAGTTTTTCTCTGACCGATTTAATGTGGTCTCAGGTGAAATACTGCTCACGGATGCAGGGGGAACATAGATTTGAGCTGCTATCTTTAATTTCCTTGCCCACTGTCCTTGAAGCACAAACTGTATAGTGTCAGAGGGCATGTCTGAGTTTATCTGTTCAGTATCAGAAGAGAATTACAAACTAAATCAAAAGAGCAAAAGGATCTACTCTGAAAAGTGGCGTTTTAGCTCAAATCTCTTTTGCAAAATCATGTGAAGGACTTCATTTTCGGTGTCAGAATAAAATCTCTAGCAGAAGTCTAAATCTCAAAAAATACAGCAAAATGAAATCCTTATCCTCCAAACAGCTCTAACTTGCACAGCTTGTGAGTAAATCTCTGTAATGTCAAATAAAAATACTGGAACATCCCCAAAGTGGTCTGCGAATCTATAATTGCTTTCTTAATTTACCAGAAACAAGGCCAATGTAACTCGAAACACCAAGAAAAAGCAGCAAGGCATGTGAACTGTATTGCTTGGTGGTGCCAAATAATTTTCTGCATGAGACAATTGTAATTTCATATTTTCTACATGAAGCTGTCTCATTATCCAGTTTATGTACAGAATAAACTGGAAATATTTTAGCTATGTTCATCCTGAAATTTGTCATTAAAATGTATGCATCTTCAAAGAAAATTTAGCTTTAAACTTATTTCAAGAGGTCTGCATCTGAAATTGTCAGCACGGTGCTTGCAATGCTCTCTTGAGAACCCATAATCCCTGCCAGAAGAAAAAAATCCTCAGAGCGATGTCGGCAAGATTTCCATCACTGGGGCCCCATAAACTAAGATTACCCATTTAGGGAGTTAAACAGGAGCAATTGTTACTACATCTGTCTTAGAATGAGTGCTCCCCTCGCTCCCCCTGCAGCGGCTCTGACAGCATGAGAGCATTATTTCTCAGTGCCACCTTCTACTGTTGCCTTATGAAGAATTTATATGTTTTGAGTTTTCCTTCATGGCAGGCGTCCAGCGGTGCTGTACTATAAACCTGCCACAAAGAATGAAAAAAGTGCAGTTTTCAGTTCAATTGGGGGCCCAGACTGATGAGCTCAGACAGGCCAAACCTCTAAAGGTTAGTGAGTCTGAACCTCGGCTGATTCACCAAGCGCCATCAAATTATGTACTGCTAAGGAGGTAGCAAACATTTTTAAAGACTAATTACTTCAGAAGGTTGTGGAGGGTGATTAATAGACCCAAATCCTTTATTGGAGTTCTCTTGAGGAACCCTAATGAAATAACAAATCCAGAGAGAGGACAAATTCTTTTCCTTTTTTGGCAAGTGGTTATTTAAGCTGAACAATGCTGCCAGCTGAATGCATCATTAAAGGGATGGCTTACTGTTGCACACCAAAACCCCCACTGTGATAAATGGCAAATAAAACATGTCTTTCATCCACGCATCAAGGCAGATGAAGACTAGCAGAACAGGGTTACCAGGATCAGTCTTCTTGGAGTTATCAGGCATTGATGGCCTGTAGAGGGCTCTCAAGGTCCTCTGCTGAGGCTCTTAACCCTGTTTCATGGGCTACAGCTGGAGGTTTTCTAAGGTCACAGAGGTCTTTCTCAAAAGGGCTAAACAAAAGGATCCTTCAGCATAAGCATGCATTTTTTCCTTTTTCTGTGGCCTTGCTGTTTCTATGCACTATCTCCAGCCACAACTTTGCCTACATTATTTGGTTTAGCAAACAGATGTTAGAAAGCCACTGTTAAATATAAGTCTCCCCTGTAAGGGTCCTTGTGAAAAGAAAAAGAAAAAAAAAGAAAAAGGAAAAACCCCAACCATCAAAAAACCCAACAGGCTTGGAATAGGGATGAACACTTCCAACATTTTCTGCATACTGTCATCTTTGGGACGATTGCACTATAGGTGCACAGAACACAGGCAACGTGTTTATACGTACTTAGCTATTTTTCTTCAGTTCCTAGAATGATCTGAGATATGCTGGAAAACAAATATTACATTGCTTATAATTTCTTTAAAGCAGACTGTACTGCAGAATACACATCACATTTGACACATAGAGTGAATAGCAGAACCAGCTACACAGGTTACTTATCAAAATGCTTGCATTAAAAACCAAAACCAACCTGCAAATAAGTGCTGTACGTGCATACAGACATGAAGCCTGCAGCAAATTACATTTACATATATATTTCATGGCAATTAAACTCTTGTCTTGTGAGTTAATGACATATTTTAATTGCTTGTAGCCATGGTTTTCTTTCTTAAAAGCATGACCTGTACCTGAGGAAGGAAAATACTCTTTCCCCTTTGACAAGAGCTGTATTTTAAATCCTCATTTTTTGCTGTGATTGTCTGCACATGTAGAGCCTAAAATTTCAGAAGAAATAGATTATTACAGCAACCTCAGTTCCTGTCTTTCCTTGTTTGGCTATACTGAAAGGAAGAAACCTCTAAAATTAGGATAATTATGTTGTTTTTTAATAGTAGAGTTCCTTTATAGAAGGACATATCCCGTAACAGTCCTTGACAGCATCTTCTGGTATTATCAAGTTTGTTTGTTTGCCTTTTCAGAAAAAAAAATGGGTTTTTTATATTTTACTACCTTTACTTCATGTTCCTACTTCCTTTCCTTGTAGTACCAGAGTGGCTTTAGCTAGGACAAAAGTTATGTATTGAAAACTTGCATCCTGTTTGTGAGCCAGTATGTAGCAGCACAGCTGTAGAATAGTCTTGTAATTTGTCTTTCTTACTGGGTCTCTCAATAAGCCATCCAAAGTACCACTTGGTTCTGGTCTTCTTAACTGTAGTGGCAGCTGCCATTGAGTTTCTGAAGCTGAGTTTCCATGACTGCAGTAACTAGTAGAAAGAAAGCGTGCCATAGTAAAAGAGAGAGCTGTAGGTAGCAACAAGAAGCAATGACAGTGTCACCAGCTGGTACAGACTACAAATCTTGAGGCTGTTGAATGACATGCACAAATCCCCTCCCCACCCCAGGTTTCCTCAAGCGTTCCCAGCTTTATAGAGTTTAGCCTCTTTTCTTGGCTTTTAAGTTAGCTGAGGGTAGAGAACCATTGCTCTACATCCTAAATGGCTGTGGGCAGCAAGAGCTCTATGTGGTATGAATGGGACTGTTAAGCACATGTACAAACATTATTCCTTCGGACTGCTATGTAGGCAGCTGTTAAGTACCTACAAACTGGTAACATTGAAAGATTTTTCAGTCTTAAGTCTGCTATATTGTAGAATTTACTACAAAACTTCTAATCTCTTACAGTGGGGGAAAATATAATTTCCTGTAGACATAAAGGGAAATAGGAGACTTATCCTATCTGCCGTTCCTCAAGAACCATACAGTACATGCCACTGCTGGAAGAGAGAGGGTCAAGCAGGGGTTAAATTTTATGAAAATGTTGCAGTATATTTAAGTTTTCGTGGACACGTTCTGGATTTTTTGGGCAGAGATTTTCTCTACACAGATTTTGAAGACTTTATGTGTTTTTCCAGGATTCCCTGCAGGTCCTAGCAGGTCATATCCCACCAACCAAAAACCACACATCTGGAATTCCTCAAAATATTGCACACCAGCTCCATGTGCATCAAATCATCTGCAGATGAGCAATGCGGTTTGTTCTGTGCACACCCAGGTGGTTCAACATGTCCTAAAAGTGTTGGATTTACTGCGATTGCGTAGAAGATATGTGCATATAGATTTCCAGACTAGATGTACTGACAGTGAGAAAGGCCACGTGGGACATTTTGCCTCTGCAGAGCTTTGTTCTGAAGGATGTTCTAGCCTTTGGTATTTGAAGCACTACATCTCCATGTTGTTTTCTTTAGGAATTGTTTTGATATGTCAGTAGTCACCAGTGAAGTCTGAACATCAGTGGAGCTGCATAACACCCATAATATCACTATAATTTTGTGGAGCTGTCAGAGGCAGAGAGCTGCAGCTTAATGGTATTTCTGCTTCCACTCAATGGCCATTACCAAATACCTTATTGGGCATTATATCCCACTGTACTTAGTAAATCACAGAGAAATAAACAGTTTCCAGGAAGCGTTTTCTCTTAGGAGAATATGATCATGCAGGTTGGAAGAGGCTTTAGGAGGTGTCAGTCCAATTTGCTGCTTGAAGCAGCGTCATGCTGGCCATGCAGTTTGGTCTTGAAAATCTCTGAGAGACTGAACAGTTTCTCTTCCCATGCTCAACTGTTCTTTCACAGAAAAAATTTCTCTTTAATTCAGGTTTTTATTTCATTTTATGGCTATTGTCTCTTATCCTGTTGTGCACCTCAGTAAAAAGCCCAGCTTCACCTTCTTGGTAACATCTTTAGTACTTGCAGGCTGCTGTTTGCTCCCCTGAAGCCATCTCTTCTCCAGGCTGAAAAACCCAGCTCCCTTAGTCTCTCCTCATGGGGCAAGTGCTCCAACTTTACACCATCCTGGTGTTCTGCCACTCAACTCACTCCAGTTTACTGATCTTTTGTGAACTGGGGGGCCCAAGACTGGACACAGTTTTCCAGATATGTCTAAAAAATGTGGAGTAAGAGGGATGATCCCTTCGCTTGATTTACTGGGTGTGGTCCTGTTAATACAGACCAGGAAGCTGGTTTTCTTTGCTGCCAGGGGACACTGGTTCATGCTCAGCTGACAGGGTGCAAAAAGGGCCAGCTACTCCCTGAGGGATGGGAGCCTGGGAGCAGAGCTTGCAGGGCAGGATCTCTCCAGCCAGTGACTGTTTCACACTACGGGAGTGAGGTGAGCAGGGCAGGTCTGTAGATGGTACCCAGCATGAGACGCAGTCTGGTGGTGGCCAGGCAGGTCCATGGTGACAAGGCAGGTCCTAGGCCAAGCTAGGAGGTCAGTTGGGCTTTGCTGGATTGTCCATCAGGTCAGGTTCAGCAGGGCCACAGACAGACACAGGCAGGGCTGCAAGGTGGCTGAGGCAGTAGGTCAGGCAGGGGCCAAAAGTGAGAACCTTGACTTAGAGCAGCTCCCAAGGGGAGCGGGGAAGCTCTGCTGTAACTTCCTACAGCTCTTTTTCCACAACAGCTCTGCTCAGCCAGCTGGCCTTGAATGCAGCCACCTCTGGCAGCCAAACCCCGGGAGGGCTGTGGAGTGCATCCAGGCTGCTGACAACTGTCTGCTGAGGCATTAGGTCCTTTTCAGCAGAGCTGCTCCTGCAGTCTTAGCCTGTACAGTTTCAGTGCATTTTTCCATCCCATGTACAGGAGTTTGGATTATTGCTGCCCAGGGAAGTTGTGGAGTTTCCTTCTCTGGAGATATTCAAAACCCGCCTGGACAAGTTCCTGTTCAACCTGCTCTAGGAGCACCTGCTTTAGCAGGAGGGTTGGACTAGATGATCTCCAGAGGTCCCTTCTAACACTTACCATTTTGTGATTCTGTGATTCCCGGTTTAATTTCATTGGGTTCCTGCTGTTTGGATAGGTCCTTCTGGATGATGACCCAATGATCCATGGAACATTTTAGTGTCATCCACAGACTGGATGAGGGAGAATTCCATCTCTTCCAGACCAGTGGCAATGATATTACACTTGGACAATACAAGTATAGACCCCTGAGTATCTTCATTTTAACCAGCCTCAAAGCGTGAACCGTCAGCTCTTTGAACTCAATGACTCAGAGGTTCACCCACTGAATTGAGGTTCAGTAAACTAACTATCCATATAGACCATAACATCCCAACACAGATAGAAGAATACTGTTGAAGATCATATTGAAATTCTTTCTGAAGTCAAGTTAGTGACATCTACCAGTTTCTCCTAAGATACAGAGCTAGTTATTTTATCACAGCAGAAGATCGTACTAAGTGTCTTTCATGTTAGTAATCCTGGGTCACACTAAACAACTCTACTTCATTCCTTACTTGCTGTCCTCTTTGGACACTTAAAAGATTTAACTAATGGCTCCTTAGTCATTTTTGGCCAAATTATGTGTATTTTATTCCTTTAATATTTTCTTCAGAAAAATGCATAAGGGAAAAAGGAGGACAGGAAGAGATAACAAAGGAACATCTCATGATAAGCTTGTTAAGCTTCTAAATTTAATAAAGAATACAGCAACAACATGGCTTTATGCATCAGATGCTCTTGCCTTTTTAATTCACAGATTAAGTGGGAACATTCTTCTTATTTCAAAAGAGTAGGATCACTTGCTGTTGTATATGCTCAAGTTTTGAATTTCATTTTAGAGACTTTGAAGAATATTCCTCTTTCAGCCTGAATGGCTTTTAATTTCACTTTTCAAACCTTGAATTCTAAAAAGCACATAAACCCATCTTCATTTCTTGTAGATCTTCAGTACTAACTACGTCACCAAAGCAGTGATGTAAAGCCCATTGAAATCAGTACAATTCTTCTTTTAACATCAATCATTTCTGGATCAAGCAGTAACTGACAAAGCATGCTAAGTTTATATTTAATTGTTTTACCTATGGCTTTTTGATGAGTATGTACAAAGCCATATATAGGATGTAAAAGAAAAATCCGTAGTGAATAACAGCTTTCCGATATGTCTCAGATGCCCAAGCATAGACTAGTTTTCTTGAATTACTTGTTGATGGAATTTAATTTTAGTGTTTGTATGATAAGCTTATAGTCTAAAAGTTCTCTTGAATATTTGATACCTGATGTTCACAGGCAGAAAGCTGTTGGCTACTTGTGAATGGCTATGTCAGCCACATGTTGTTGTTTCTGTTCTCTGATTAGAGTAGTACACCTCACATACTACTAACAACACACTAAGTCATGTATGAGCCTGGGATATAACCAGGAAGACCACAGATATCTTACAGGCAGCAGACAGAAAACCAGAGCAAGGCATTTTAAATACATTAAAGCCTCTCAGGGTGTGCCTTTGCAATCAGCTGCAGTTAGGTCTATAGTTATGTGCCTGAGCTAAGAAGCCCTGTGTAG
Organism: Steatornis caripensis; assembly: GCA_013398225.1. Taxonomy (NCBI): domain Eukaryota; kingdom Metazoa; phylum Chordata; class Aves; order Caprimulgiformes; family Steatornithidae; genus Steatornis; species Steatornis caripensis. The sequence goes on along the minus strand of VZSC01006301.1, from coordinate 356,688 downwards.
AAGAGGGACTTTGTTGTTTAAACATTAATGTCACTAATAGCACGAATGGAAGGTGATTCTTGTCTGGTGAAACTGCAATAAGTGAATAGCATCCTCACATGGCCAAGATGATGTCTGCTGTTTGTTAAGCATATAAATCCATGGTACATACCCAAAATAATGTTCCAAGAAACCTCATGCTACTTCTACCTTTGGTGGTTTGGAAGGTATTATAAGGAAATATACATTGCCACACAGATGACAAAAAGGCAGGATTTCTGCTTTGCTGGGTTGTCTTCAGAACTGGAAACACCAACAGTACTAGGTCTTCAATCCCTAGCTTGGTACCCTTCCAGGAATTCAGGCTGTAATCCAGTGAGATCTTGTCAAACTGCAGATGTATTGGATGAAGTGTTTAGATTCAACAAATCATCACATTTCTATGATTTTTTTTTAAATCGGAAAATTCCCATCAGCTCTACTGGTGAGCTCTACCAGCTCACAAGAGATAATTTCCAGCACATTGTCAAAATTGCTAAAGTGTGCTTAGTAACGAGTTTCAAGAAACTGCCACTTATTTTTTTTTTTAAGCAACGTCCAATTCCATTAAAACATAATATTTTTATACAAATATATGGAAGTACAAATTCATATTTGTGTTTAGCAAACATTTCTATGGACAAAAAATCAGAGCATGCCTGAAACTAAGTTACTTTGTGTAGAGCACAGAACATATTTTTTTTGTGTTAGCATAACTATAGCACATAAATACTGGGTTATTTTACTATAGTACAAGTCAGTTTAAAAAAAACCCCAAAACACTAAGCGTTCATATCTGGGTTTAGATTCATGTTTCAAATGAATACCAAGTGATTATGACTTCTGGAATTTATTATGCATAATTGCTACCAAAGTATAGCAACAGTCCAAACCCCAAAGCTGTGTGCCATTTCTAAATTTTAACTCAACTATGAGTTTGGCACACTTTCCAAATTATGTTATAGTTTGGCACTAGCTTTGAATAGTTCCTTTACTTTGCTTTTGTCCTATGGAAGCAACCACATAGCTCTCTTTTCATGTAAATTCAAATAGCAAACTCTCTGTGACAGCTGGGTGTCCATGTGAATGCTGTTAATCCTGTCAATCTCAGTGCCATGAAGTTTTTTGCTTGTAGAACAGCAACGGACAAGAATTCCCTGATGGAGCCACTCCAGGTTGCAGTGTGTGGGTCAGACTGTATTAGGAGTTCTGGGAAATTCCTTACATTTCCCCAGAGCTCAACAAATTGCAGTATCATCTCCCTTTTTGAACTTGTTGGGATATGTTCAGTGGAGATTATTTGTTAATCTTGCATTGTAGTGTACTAACGCTTTCAGGTTTTGCAGACTTGTGGCAAATGGCTTAACTTTTTTCAGAAAAAAGTTTAGGTGAAGCATACAACTAAGGTGGATTTTGCAAAGGCTAATCAAATCATGTTTCCACCTTGAAATGAACTGTAAGCCTCAGGCTAACCATTATATAAACCAGTATTTCTACATCTATTGATATATCAGTTCAGATCCTGAAGACAATAGTTGTGTTAACATGAGCCCTGATGCTAATTGGATATTTTAGGGATGTGCTGCTACAATTGTTGATTTCTTTTTTCTTATTTAATTTAGGCAGTTCTAGCTTAGAATATATGCATCATATGCATATGTGGATATGTTCCTACACAAGGAATGTGTGCTTTAATTAGTACAAATGATATCACTTGTTTAGAACAATAAAATAGATAAAGATTACTTTCCTCGTTTCTCTGACTATGAGGTTTGAACATAGTCCTGCAAGTCAGTATTTTATTTTACTGGGGTTTTTTTTGCAACTTCTGGCTATGGTGGAAATGTTCAAGGATGCTTTTGAAATGAAGAACTTATGTTTCCTATGTTACTCTTGAGAAAAGTCCTAGAAACTCTCTTAGAAGTCCCGAGCTGTAGAGTGTACAGCAAACTTCCCATTTGCCATATTTTCTCTCCTCCAGACCACATATTTTTTCCCCCTTTCTCTTTGCTTATATATTTTCTCTTTTTTTCTTGAGTTTTCCTTTTTTCCTTTCTTCGAGTGAAATTAAAATGCAAAATAATCTCTCTACAAACAAACCTTTCATCACTCCTCTCCCAGCTTCGTTTTAAGAGCTGTTGTTTGTGTCCTCCTTCTTTTCCCAGCTGCATTTCTTCAAGTCCAGATTTGTGAACCTTGTTTCTTAAATCCTGCTATATAGAGCGTCCAGTGGTCCTCTTGCTTTGGGAAGACTATAACACTACCTTGTTGACATGTGGTTTACTCCACAGCTAAGCGCTCAGTCTCTAACATAAGAGTTTAATGCTAAAGCTGGAGTTTGTAAGTCCCACCAACAGATTTCCAAAACCATCATAGTTCCATGGACAAAGAGAATGAGAAAGGCAGGAACATTTTGTAGCCTCAGAATGAAGGGCTAATGCCTAATAGCCACATATGACAGAGCACATAATTTTACAAACACCTTGAAAATACTGGATGCTTTTAATAGCAAATATCTCTGTATGACAGTCAGTTGAAACATCCTAATGGACAGGGTTGGATTTTTTTCTTCCCTGCTTTCAGCAAATTGAAATGAATAAAAGAGAAGCAGAGAGAGATATATATTTTATATGTGAGCAAAGTGGAAGATCCCTTATTAGATGATTTTAAAACATTGAAAAAGGTCTTGTGACTAATCTAATTTCTATTACAATCATTGGGACAAACTCTCTTAGAGCTACTATCTTAACTTCCATTTGCCTTCATTCATTATTGCCTGAGAGTGCCTTAGATGGTTCTGTAAGGGAGAAGCCCGATTGCTGATTCAGAGGGTGAGCTTTGGCATTAACCTCTTGCGTGCTCTTAGGGCTTGCACATGAGCACTGGAAGAGAAGAAAAAGGCTGCGTTTGGCAACTATCCTTTAAGTTACATCATTCAAATGATGTAGCAAGTCCATATGAGTAGACCTAAGTGTAATGAGGGAGCTGTAGTGGCAACACTGAGCTCAGGTGTTCCAGTAAGAAAAATACAGCATTGAAGAGCAAGTCCCTCATATTTTGCTCGGATTTAATCTCAAACTTGCTGGAGGTTTGAAAGAAAATAGAAATTCCTTTAAAACAATCTTATTTTCATCTACCTTACAACTTTCAATTATTGACAATGACTCCAAAACCTACAACTTTTTCATGTCCTCTAGAAATATATTTCTTTATTTAGCTTTTATTTGTCATATTCACTTTATTGCTGAAATGGCTGTTCTTGCTCAAAGCTATGGTAATTTCACCACTGTGGGGAAAAAAAACCCAAATGACCAACATTTACTACCTAAGACTGAGTTTGTACATGATTTCTACCACTATTTGTGAACAAAGCTTACTTTAGAAATTCCAGTCAGCCAGACAAAAAAAAAAACCCTGAAAAACAACCACCCCACTCCCCTCCCAAAATAGAAATAAGTAATTTATGCACAATTACTAGGTACTGCGACTTCAGGGTACATCTTGCAGTGTAATTCAGTGCTGTGGCAGGGAGATCCTGGGTAGTTCCAGTCCAGTTGGGCCAGCTATCCAACACAGGGCAGTGCTTTTCAAAGAGACTAGCTTGTGCCTGTGAACCAATATAGATGATTTAGCCTAGCCTGTATGCTTGGGTTAATTAGCCCAAATTAGAGCTAATTAGTGAGCTAGTTCAGGTGGAACAGTACCCTGCTGCAGCGATCTTGTATCTGGTTCTGAACCTGGTTTGCTCTGAGCTGGCTCAGTGCTCTCTGCTGAGCTGCGTGGTGCGGGCTTGCCCTAAATAACTCGCTCCAGGTTCAGCTGAGTACATTTCAGAGCCAGGAATAGAACTGCCATCAGTTGACTTCATGACCTGCCTGAAACCATGCTATTGTTGCTTTTCTCAGAGTTCTTGATTTTATTTTTAAAAAGCCTTCAATTTTACAGCTGAACAGCTTAAGGCATAAAGAGGTCAGTAAATGGCACTACTGGGAGTAGTGCCTGGTATCCTTTTGAGAGCCTATTCCCAGCTCTTTGGCTCTAAGCAGTAGAACATGCAGCCTCCTTTAGACTTATTCCAGAAATGATCTATAAATACAACAGCGTCAGGTTTGTTTTCAGCCCACACGTAAGGAGTTTATTTGAGGGCACCCTCAGGCAGCCTTTTCAGTTACAAAATAAATTCTGAAGCAACTCTGCTGTGGCTGAGACTTTTTAGATATTCTCCAGATTATACAGTGAGTAATATGTAATATTAGTTGCCATTTAAGGCTCCAGAATGGGGCAGTTGCACAGATCTGTAGGATAACAAGGTGGCATTCTTCTTCACGTGTATTTATGCATGCTGCTGATTTGTTCACCTTTTTTTTTACTTCTCCTCTTTCCTCCTCCCACCCTGTTAGGAAAGGGACAGCCGACAGAAAGCAAGAAATGTTAGCATGAGCTCCATTACAACCAGTGCCTGTTGGTGCTTGCTGTTAAAGGAAGTGTGAAGCGGGCTGTGATGGACTTTTTTTTTCTTCTCCTGAAGGATCAGCTTTTCAGCTTTGTGATAAAAGAATAATTCACATACACATCACTGCTGAGATCCAGGAATACATAGCTTTACGTATTCTGTTTCTGATCTTAATTGGACGAGTGAGATTTATTTACAAGTTAAGCGTTAGCAGGCTGCGTACCAAATAAGCTTTCATAACAGATTTCCTTTATACAGGGTCCAGGGTAGATGATGGCTAAAGGTTTAAGTTTATCTACATTATCTAAAGCACTGGCTAAGTAATCCTTTCCCTGGTACACTCAAGAAACACGTGGTCTTATTAATCTTGAAAAATAATAGGAATTAAACTACCTAATAGCCAAACATAATGTGCATTAAGTAGCAGGTAAGTTCTTAACTTGTGGTGTCTACATTGTGAGTAAGATGCTACAATACTGTTTCTGAGTAGAAATTAGTTCATTTTAAGGATGTTTTTGAATTTGGGCCTATGTATAAATCAGTTAAAAAAATGTGCCATTTTAATAGTTTGCTGAACAGAGATGGACTATGAATCTATGCCCTTTAAACTCCATATTTTATACTGAAGTTCCACTTCTGGCTACTCCAGAACATTGAAAAACCACACAACATAGTAACTCAAGTGAATCTGACTGGAAGATAACAAACATAGCAAGCATAATTAATAAAAGGAGGGGGAAATAGTTTGGACGAGTGTAAAACAATTCACTGGACCTCAGTTTTATGGAAGCTTATAAAAAATTTGAGGGAAAGAATAATTAAAAATATGGAGTTCTGTGGAAAACAGAGGAAATATTTAATGAGATTGCTATACATTGTGCTAACCTAGCCAGGTATCGTTCATTTACATAAGAGCTGTTATTTTTAGACAAGGGAAACAGAAGATTTTATCTACTTCTAAGACAGTAAAGCGTATGCTGTAGTACCACCCAACAAAAGGGGTTCGTATTAAGATTGGAAAGTAAGCCTGAGACTGGTTGAAAAGAACATGACACCAGGTTATCATTAAGAAAAATACTGAAGAAAGTTCTGACTGAAGTTCCTCAAGGATCAGTCTTTGAACCATTCTTACTTAATACTTTCGCTGATTTTCTTTTTGTGCTGAAGTCACTAATGCTTATTAAATATTGTTGAACAAAGAAAGCTGGTAATCATCATCAAATCAGAAGTGGACTGGGTTGTCTTGCAGGAAGAAGTAGATTACTGGCACAAAAGAGAATTGAGGTATTAGAAATGGCATAAGATATTAAAATACATAAAGAAGTCTCTGTGCTAAAGAACTGAAAGGAGTTTCTGTTCAGGGNCAAAGAAAGCTGGTAATCATCATCAAATCAGAAGTGGACTGGGTTGTCTTGCAGGAAGAAGTAGATTACTGGCACAAAAGAGAATTGAGGTATTAGAAATGGCATAAGATATTAAAATACATAAAGAAGTCTCTGTGCTAAAGAACTGAAAGGAATTTCTGTTCAGGGGTGATGAGAGGACTAGAGGGCACATATTACAATGGCAAAACAAAAAATCTTGTCTTAGACTCACAGAATGAAGGCTGAGAAGAGATATGATTGCTCTCTGCAAATGCATCAGAGGGGAATAAACAGCAGGGAGGAAGAAGAACTAATTAATCTAAAGGACATTGTTGGCACAAAACCAAAGGATCATTATAAAATTTAAGTTAGAAATTAGAGGAACTATGAGAGGAATAAGGAATGTCCTTCTAGTAAAAGTAATGGAATCAACTTCATTAATTTTGAGGTACAATCCACTTAGTTTATAGAAGAGATTATATGATATGGTTGTCTGCAATATCAGACAGCTAGACTATGTGAGTTGGAAGGCCTCTGAGAGTCGTGTGCCCAACCTCCTCTTCACTAAGCATTGAACTTTCTTTCTAGGAGTTCCGAGGAGGCAACATAATGATCAGCCATCACCATGCAATGATCAACCTTCACCAGACTTAACTTGTTTATAAAAAGAAAATACACAACTTTTTTTCATTTTGTGTTAAATTTCACATTTGTGGACTTCCCTAGAGGCAGGATGAAATCCAGGCAGAACATTACCTGCAAATGAAAGAAAAAAAAAAAAGTATCTGAATTTGAATTTCATGCAAAAAAACCTGATGGGGTCAGTTAGTTATGGCTAGTAATATTAGAGAATAGATACACATTATATCAGAGGACATACGAAATTGTAAATCAGTTTTGCAATTTGTATAATCAGTTTTTCCTATTGAGAAAAAAATGTGTCTTGTCTAGGAACCTGTTCATTCTGTTCTACTTATCCTTCATCCTTTTGCTTTTTCTCCTATCCCTTCAACCCCTCAGAACACACTTTTTATAAAAATTTCACTCTGATTTTCCATGGACAGAAAGAGGACATTAAAAATAGGATTTTTTTATTCTTCGTGCATTATATAGTCAGCACAGATAGAAAATCACAAAAATCATTGTGATTTTATGTGGTTTTACTTAAGCAGTACATGGGCTATTTATTGGTGTAACAGGGTGCTTGCTTTTTAATAAGACAGGTAGTAATAAATTCTTTTTTTCCTTTTGAATGGGGTATTTCTTTTCCGGTGAAATCAGAAATTCTTCAAACTGGCAGAAAAATCTGAACTAGTATCTGTAATTGTTGCTGAGCAACATCTATTCTGTGGCTAAATGAGGATTTTGGTTTTCAGTGTTGTCAATCTGACACTTTCTGCAAGTCATACCTTGACCTTTACTGTAAAAGTTTAATCATTTATTTCCTCTATTAACTGTAAAAATGTACAGCCTTTGTCCTCAGTTTGATTCAGTGTTTAAAAAAGAAAAGCAAAGAAAAAGAGTGTTCATCTGCCAGTCAGTGCACATGAACTGACCCTTGGGCCCTCTCTTGATCTTTATGCACTGGGAAAATAACAAATCAGAGCTACAATACTACACAAACTCTGGCAAATGAAAGGCTTTTAAAAACATTTTTTATCTACATCCTTCTTCTTTTCCTTTTCTTCCTAATCCCATCCATGTGCTTTTGAGTGATGCTTTTTTGGTGATTCCTATTACCTTATTTTTTCTAATATCATACTTATTGAAAGTAATATCCTAGATCATGCAAATCTTCTGAAACTTTCTGTATTTCCTGATAACCTTTCTAAAACTATCTCCATACATCCAAATATTTTAATATTTAATATTTAATATTTTATGTAAGAGTCACAACTAAAAACAGTTTAAGGCTCTAAAAATGTTTCAAGTTTTTCAGAAATCTTAGCTTGGGGATCCCAAAGAATTTGTTCACCTTCTCCTCAGCTCCTCAGACACAAATAAGAAATAATGACAGGAGGAGAAAAATCTGAAACTATTGTTGCCATGCAGAGCCAACTCCTTATCAACAATGTAGTGTTAACTGGGTTAAGTGTTTCATTTTTCAGGTGTTCTATGTTAGTATCTTCAAAGGAAAAACCTGCATGAAAAACTCACTTTTCTGCCTAGGTATTTTTCCTACTTACACTCCATATTTTCTCCACTCTGTACAGCAATTTTCACAGAAAAGAACATTCTGAACACAGAGGTTTCACTGTGAGTGACAGATGCAGGCATTACCTGCAAAGAGTGTTAACACAGAATTTGAAACGCCATGAATTAAAAAAAACCCCAAATATCAACTTTCTGGTGTTCTGCTACTACAGTTGCTGGCTAGGGGATTACAAAGCCAAAAAGTTTGATTTTGTCATGAGACCTGAATAGGAGGGAAACAAATCCTAAATTATTTTACAAGTCTTGATTTATGATAAATAATTTAAAATGAAAGGTTTTTTGAAAAAGATCGTACTGCTCTTTTTCATGTGTGTTCTCAGTAGGCTTGCAAAGCAATTTTGAAGCAAGCAGCCTCAAAGAAGGCCCAGTCCTAACACTGGATGAAGATGTGCACTCTGAGCTGTGTGTGTGAACTCTCTGCAGATAAAAACAAGTGTCAAAAAAAAGGAGAATTTTTTGTGTTAATGTTTAAACTTTTTGGAACAAACAAACTGTTTTCTGTTATACAATTTCGCTGTCCAGATTTCAGTAGGTTGTGATCCTAATTGAAATATAAAAAATATACTACATGGTATATGAGAGGTAATTCAATTCTGGTGATATCTAACCAATAGTGCAATTGAAACATGTTTGATAAACAAGGTAGGAATACACCATCTTATTAAATGAATGCATTATGTATTATGGGACTTTTTTGAGTAAGTATGCTTGCAAAAAAGTGACTGTAAAAATAAAGGAACTTAAGTTACAGGGGAAATGCTAACCTAAATTTGTGTAGTGACAATTGTGTTCTATTATTATCCAACCAAGTAGTTATACTGGCAGAAATATTCCCCTTATATAAACAAGGAATACTTGTGGATTCAATCAAGATTAAGACTTTGGCCATAGTCTTTTTTGCTGAAATGTGAGGAGATTCAACAGCTCTAGGAAAGAATTTGGAACAATTCCTAAAAGCACTTAATGATCTAGTATATACATGAAAGTAGTAGAAGTACTGACATGATAGAGATGTGATACATGAATATTGAGAACTCTCCATTCAGAGACACTTGAGAACACTGCATGTTGATTTTGTAATAAGAGATGATATATCATGAGAGAATGCTGTTTCCAAACTGTGTATTAATGCAGCTGTTTGAGTTTATCACCTCAATATTAAAACCAAATAAAAATATGGGGAAGAAAGCCTAGTAAAAACTGAGAGTTTCTTGCTGCTGTAGCTGTATGGAATGCAACAAAACTCACTTTTGCAGGCAGATTTTGGTGGGTTTTTTTTATTTTATTTTATTTACACAACAGAGATTTGACCTTTGCTAGGTTACTAGACACTGACAGTCTAGAAAGAATAAATAATATGACCATTTTGGACAGAACGGTTAACAGACACTTGGGATGTTTCATATTATTCTCAGAAAGAGAAGAAAATATTCCTAGAGCTAGATATTTTTTAATGTACATTGATGCATTAAGTAAGAATGTCAAAAGTCAAGTTCCTTACACACAAGAAGACTCAAATATCAAGAGATTGGTACCGGTTTTTCAGCATTCCACGTCTTTCATTCCTCACCCACATCGTAGTACCCCTTCCAAAATTACTCACTCCTCTTGCTCTTCCCTAGTGCCCTAGACATTTTACTATTGTCTCATTTACTGCAGTGATCTAAGAACATGTATATGGATGGATACAGTTAGCTGAGGAATCCTCTAGGAAAGAGAAGGCTAGAACCTCATTCTTGTTTCAGTTAAGGAAAGTGGCAAAATTCCCCCAACTTTAACAGTTCAGAAGCAGTGCAACATTGCCCCGTTAGGCTTTGCGTCATTTTCATGCAAAACAACGAGAATGAGAGAAACAGAAGTAATTAGCAGGTTTGATTTGTGTCAAAAACCAGGGGTTACCTTTCATAACCTGGGAAAGAAGCATACTGGCCACAATCAGCCATCCTATTGCAGTTTACACGAGCAGAAGACTGGTCCTTGAGCACAGATGCTAGTAACATTTATCCAAATAAAAAGGCATGTTGCAGCAGTAGGAGCAGGAGACAGAGGACTCGTAAGGTTAATTTTGATCATAACTCGCTCTGCAATATTGCATGGAAAATAATATTTGTCTGGACAAAATGGAAAAGCACGTTTGTCTGCTTCACAAAAGTAAAGATTCTTTTCACAGAGGTAAATATTATTAAGGAAAGTTTCTTCAGGGCTACAAAGATTTGCAAATATAGTAAAGCGAGCTTCTATGTACTTTCCATTACTCTAATTCTGCATGTTCTGATTAAGTTAATAATGTCTCTCATAAATAGATAGGTCAAGGATTTTGAGCTTGATTTTGTGACTATTTAACCATGTGTATGCATGTTTAAAATGCAAATGCAATTGCACGCCTAATTTGTACGTGTAGGCAATTACCTTAAAGGATATACAGACATAATAATTATATCTGGAAATGTGCATAATTCACTGTGTCTGTGCATGCAGTTATCTAATGTGTTCATGCAACTGCAATAATTGTGCATGCATCTACTTCTATGTCTAAATTATCTGAAAAATTTAACCTTAGGTGTTTTTCATTACTTCCTTTAATTTTATTATCTAACTAAAACAAGCATTGTGCAAAACAGTGAATATATGATAAAGTATCTTACATTGTTAAATATTAATCCTTTCCATATGATTATATTTTCAATATTCCAAACATAATACTCAACTTGAGACCATTGTTAAAATGTTAGGTATAAACAATTGCAGGCTTTGCTTGTTCATTAAACTGGACAGCAACCTATTGTCCTGGGCAGATGTTCACTGAGGCACACCCACACAATATTTAGGCTCCTAAATATAATTTATTAAAACAACCTGAATTTCCTAAACCTTGTTTCCCTACTAAAGAAACTGCAGTTACAGTTTTTGCTAATATCTTTCTTATTGACTTTAATTTCAGCTTAATTCAAATGTGAAAAATAAACAATTTTCAGTTAATTTGTGGTAGTATGACAAGTTAGGTGGAAGCTCTTTGGGGTGACTTCCGCCCCCCGCACCCCAAGGCTCATTTTTGCTTTGCACATTCGCCCAGTCACCAAATGTATTCTCAGCATAACATCTTTTGCTAAAATTGTTGGGGTTTTTTTTCTAGGTGTTATTCTTTTACCTAAACCTGAGATACACCTAAAATATTGCAAACTCCTTCAAGTATAAACTTGTTCAAGTGTACTACTCTGTGAAACTTCATGTGTGTTTTAGATTGTTTAGAAAATGTGGCTAAAGGATTACTAGACATTTTACTAAATAGTTAATCCATTGTTTTGCAGTCAAGCTGCAGGTTGCTGAGAATAATTTCCAGACCATTATTCACATATGTACTCTTCATTAATAATTTACCTGTTCTAATTTCTTTTTAAAAACAAAATTCTCGATTTTGGGCAGGAGAAAGGAGTTGATAGACAGGTGCTGATACATTTATTTTAAACTCTTACCATAGTCTCTCCTTGTTTTGGTGTTATTGGTAATATAATGCACTGGGCACAAATAGAAATAGCCTTCTAGAAAATGGTTTTTTTATGAAGCCTCAGAACATCCTTAATGTGGGAAAAACCTAGAGTGTACAGAAAACCAATACCAAAAATAGAGAAAACAAAACTGCATTTGATTTTGTTGGTATATTAACATGTAGAAGAAAGTAATTAATAGTTCTTTTCAGAGTCTAATTTTGTCTATCATGCAGAAGACAAAAATCTACTAGCAGGCAGAGACTGATGAAAATATCTTGGTGGGCTGTGACTATGCATTTTTCTTTGTATTTTTCTGTTTGTTCATTCCACTGAACACTAGAAGGGCAGTACAGAAATTCCTTGCATTTCATGTCCTGGATGAGTTCCATGAAGTATTTAAGTCACATTAAAGCAGCTATTGTTAAATCTTTCCTTTATTGTCCTATTTAAAGTCATGAATTAAGACCAGTAAGGAAGTAATCCAAAACATTTCTTGAATTATTAGCATTCCTTTGTTTCATAAAGCTTTACCCACAGATAAAGAAATACGATTTATATTATCACATGAATTAAACATTTGAACTTCTCAGCAGATTGATGTTAAAGGAAAATTAAAGAAAACCTCAAAATTTTTTGTGCTCACCTATTTTAACTGCTAAAAAATCTTTATCTACATCTACTCTAACTGTTGGTCAGTTGAAGTTTACTTACAGTTTTCTTTGAGATCCAGATTCAATTCATAAATTTTAGTTTGGTTGCTATTCAGCTTCCATCCTCATTTTATGTACACAAAGTTTTATTCCAATTTAGCAAAGAAAGACAAGCATGTGCATAAACCTGTGATTAATTTCCTATGTAAAGGCGCAAATTTGAAGGAAATGAACTCAGAGTCTGCACCTACAGCTTTTAACGTTATTTATCTTAGTATCTACAAAAAAGTGAAGCAAAAAAACCCAAACCTGAATGGACACTGTAAATTACTTTAATCCAAGTAAAATTTAGTCTCCAAGTATATCTACACAATTTTTACTTTGTAAATAATATTTCCTGTTTTAATCTTTGCCACTAACCTTCCAGAATTCAAAAATCAGCTGCTATTTCAGTAAGTATGCAATATGTACAGTCTGTTTTCAAGTATTTTGAATATTCAAAATGTCCATAAAAATGACTGAAGTTACAAGATAAGAAATTGTTTGCAGTTTTTTCAAAGCAAAATGGAAAACATAAAAGAAATGAAATAACATCTCTAGTTATTCTTCAGCTAAAGACTTGATGTCTCAGTGAAAGATAAGTTTCAGGTAGAACAGAAATTGTTGAAAACTGTACAAGACTAAGAAGCTGTAATTCAAAGATGTGTGTTAGGCAATGCAAGACATCTAATGGGGTCTTTTGGCCTTGAAAATATGAATCCATGAGTATAAATCTCTGAAACATAAAATGAAATGTTCTCAAGGTTTTGTCAAAGCAAAATATTTTGTCACTTTTGCACAATGTCAGCTGCAGCATTTTTTCTGGAATATAATTCTCAAGGAGATACCACTTTATTTATGGAAAGAAGTTGTCATTTTAGCTGGTTAATGAAGCATTGTGTTTAGAAGTGCTTCTTTTTGAGTAAGCTGTCGATCTGCTTTGCTTAAAGGGTTATAAAAACATTTATCCAGTGTGTGAATTCACACTTCCAGATATTTTCAAAATCTGTTTTCCGCATTGCTATCCAGGAGAAAAAAGAGGGAGGGAAAGGAGGGCCTTGGGGACATTGCAGACATTCTGTGATATGCTTATTTGAAGTGTGAATGGACTTTTGCATGTCCTGGCCATTCTCATGTATCTCATTTGCCTTTTTGACAGTATGAGCAAGCAAGAATGCCAGAAATCTTTTCTGTTAATGTGCATTACCCAGACAGCATGAATTCATACTGGAACAATGTGGGGAGGTGCAACTAGATTTTGGAAAGAACTCAGGCTTAGACTGCAGCTGGAACTAAGCAATACACCCCAAAATAGGGATCTGGCTAGTAGGGAAGCAGGTATAATAACAATATATTAATTTAAGACATATGCAGTCTCCAATTTAATGCCATAAGGACTGGGAAGCTTAAGAACCCAGAAGTAAGATTTTACTGCTGTACCTGCCCTAAATATCTTGTACTTCATGTCAGCATTTGTATTTCTAGACATATATTCCTCTAGTTGAACTCTCTTCACTGAGGTCTTTCCCCGGCTGGTGGATTCTGCATTAGGAGATGTCAGTCATCCTCTTTAGTGTCCCCGAATCCTATCTTAAAACTTGTATTGCTCTCTGCAGTGATACAATTTTATCTGGAGTGGTAGGTGTCATCGAACCTTGCAGTTCAAGAGGCAAGCAGTGCCACCTCCACCAGCTCCTCCTTTGACAGCTGTCAGAGAGAAGGGAGTTGGTCATCAGTGCCTAAGGAAAGGCTTGGACACGTATGCTCAGAAACAGCAATCAGATGGAAAGCCCAGTCTTGTATGTATGCAAAAATCCATGGGAAGGGCAGAATCTCATTGTTCATGTTCTCTAATATTTTTTTTTCTGAACATCTTAGTCCTTTGCTCTGCCCTTTGTGCTGGCTGTTGCAGTCCTGTTCCCAGCTCATGTCCCACCACAGCCTTCATGATGTGTGTTGTACAGCCTCTGTGGGATGAATTCCAGGACCAGAGGCACAAACTCAAATCCAGCTGGGGCAATACCTAAGGCCTTGAGTAACTTTGTGTGCTTCTGAGGCTAATTTGAGCACTGTTGGCTGGTATTTTAATGACAGTCTGTTTCTAGAGCACAAGCATTAAAGACCTTAACTGGCAATATAACTGTTTTAAAATACACGTTTCTGTATTTGTACCATTTAGAGCATACCACTGTTAAATTATCAAATATGAAACATACAAAATTTTCTAGAAATATTGTCTTTTTAGAAAAATCTTAATCATTAAAAAAGATACTAATATTGTGGGGCAATAGAGATAAATATATAAAGGTGCAAAATCCCCCCCACTAAGGCAAGAAGAGTCTGTTCTACAAAACTACATGAGAAAATCATGGAAATGATCAAAACTATAGAGTTTTATTAAAGATAAAAGGACATCATAATTTCGTCACTGTTAAGAATAACACACAGATGTCTTCTAAATCTGAGAAAATAATGAAAATACAAGGCTAAGAATGGACCAGTGCCTTTCTTTTGTCTACAAACAACCCCTGATCTCCAATATGGAAGGCTGCAGATGTTTCTTTTTAGTGAGAAATGATTTAAGACCTGTACCTTCTTAAGAATAACACTGAAAACAATGTTAAGAACAACAGTTCGGTTACCAATTGGACAATAGATTTTCTTGTGGTCGGGTGATAGCATGTAAAAGCCCAGGAGCTGAAAGCAGACATTTTTACAGTTTAAAGCAAAAAGGAGACACTAGATCATGTATTTTATCTTGATATGACAGATGGAGAGATTCCACCCAGCTGGGCATGCTCTGGGCTGAATCAGGGCTGTTGCTGAACAACTCTTGTTTTTTGAGTCAAACGTCATCCAGAGACATCAACACTTACAGAATGAAACTTTTCTCTTGGTAGTTTCCTTCATTGACTTATCACTGGCAATGTTAGAAAAGTGTTCGTAATTTCTCATTTGGATTAGTTTGGTTTCAGTTTTTCACCACTGGATTAGACACTCTTCAGCATATCTCTCCACAATAAGGTTTTATACAATATATTCAGATCCCGTTTTAGTCTGCTATTTTATAAAGTAAACAGATGGAGTTTTTACAGTCTCTCACATTGAGGCATTTCCTTCCACCTTTAAATATCTTTATGGCTTGTTTTCTGGATGATTTGTCAATGTCATTTTTAAAAAAATAGCAATAAGAAAATGTCATGCCGTGTTTCAGTACTAGCCTCAACTGACTATGCAGTCTTATAAATATGCCCTTTTTTGCCATCATGGAAGAATGCTATGCAAACCACCGGGAATGCATGTCAAATTGCTCACCCAGCACTAGCCAGCTGAATCTCAGCTTTCCAGGATATAGTCCTTCATTCTGCAAGTATAGTTTGCCTCTTTCTAGATTTTTCATTTTGCGTTTAAACGCATTCTGTGAATTTACCAAGCAATACAGGAATGCTTTATGTGATTGTCTTGGTCCACTAATGTTCCATGTTCTTTCTGCATGACTTGCAAAACACATCAGAATCAATAGTGTGTTTAACTCTTGACCAATGACAGAAGTGCTGAATAACATAGAGTACTGATCATCATTAAACTGGAATTCCATACTGAGATCTACCTATTACGAATCTATAATCTGTTCAAGATGTGTATTGCTGATATCACTTAGAGCTTTTTTTTAAAAAAAAATTGTTATGCAGTACAAAGTTAAACCTCAATGCTCCTGACAGCTAATGTTATGCAATTCAGAGGCAGATGGAAATAAAAAACTGAATGAAAAAGCCCATTGTCAGGCACTTTGCCTCAAAATGAACAGCTGAGAAATCATGCTGGTTTGACAAGACGTACTTTTCAAACAACCATTCTGACTGGCCTTAAGTAAATCCTCACCTTTCAGGGTTTTTTTAGTTGATTCTCACATGAGTTTTTCCATCATTCTTTTAGAAAATAAAAAAATACCTTAAATCAGGATTATGTACCTTAAATAAGGATCTGTTTACTTTCTGGAATGTATGGCACAATTTTTGATGCCCATCAGTCTTAAAGAAAGTGGGGTGATTGACACTTTCAGTCATAACTGCTGATTTGAAATAAAAGTTTTTAAAAGCAAAACTGGAAAAAAATAGGATTTATATTAAATGTTTTATTTTCCTCGTACAAAAAGCTCTTCAATGCATTTCAGTTAGTTAACTTTTTTAATGAGGGTTTTTTTTTTTGTTGTTTTGCAGATTATTACCACACGTTTGCTGTGGGCAGTGCAAATCCAGTTCCCATTGACTACAATGGCTAAAAATATAGTATTGTTGGAGATACAGAATCATTAATATGAGATTATATTGTTTTCATATGGGAAAATACCCTGTGCTGCTCTCCTCAAGCTGTAGCTTCACAATGTGTCAGCTTTAATGACAATGATGGTTTAAAGCATTCCCAACCCCTTCATCTCCTCAGCTGTGCCAGCACAAGCTTTCATGAGGTTGAACTCTTGGCTTAAACAATGAACTAATGCAGGTCAAAAATACCACAAAGGAAAAAAACCCCTTATATTCAAGCCAGGTTAGTTCAGTGATCTTGGTGGCAGTGTACCCCGCAAAGAGTTGTGTCAGCTCAGCTGTGCCTGGAGGTGGTGCGAGGGCACACACACGAGCAGCTGGGACAGGGACGCACGCCGAGAACTTCTTGCTCTTCCGATCTGGATACTGCAAAACTGGCAAAGTCAAAGCAGTGTGAGTTTTAGTGAAAGTCAGTTATCAGCCAGCAACACGGCAAATGCCAGCTACGCACATTTCAGAGCAGGATTTGCCTCAATTTCTGAGAGGAGAATTTATGTTTAAATTACTATCGTAAATGGGCTGCCATGCAAATGTAGAGGTTTGCGTTCAGCTGTGACACAACAAAGCAGCAGCACAAGTCTTTTAATTCATCTGTGTTATTTATATCATTCAGGTCATATAAGGTGTCTCAGGCAACATCCACAGCTGTTCTTCTGAGTTCACTGTGTCATGTAGTGTAAAGTCTAAGTGCAGTGTGAATTTGGCAGCATTGAGTAAGTGTAGCTTAAAATGCATATATATAGAACTCAAGGTCTGATTCCGTATCTTTCTAAATTTCTATGCAGCTGTAAAAGTCCTTAGTTTAACTGAAGTATTTATCCATGTTTCTCTAAAAACTTCCCCAAAATACATTCTGTATATAGGCCAGTGTACATGTATCACATAATGCATTACTGCCTGTGTTCTGTCTATTTTTGCTAGTTTGTAAGAAGATGTTGGTTTCAAAACGTAAAAAGCCAGGATCAGAATTCATGTTGGATCACATGCAAGAAATCCATCCCTATTTTAAAGCATCGACATTTTAGTGAATGCATTTTCCGATTAGGCAGATTTTTAATTCTTTTTCAGGTTTCAACAATGTAAAATCTTTGTCCAAAAGACGCTGTACTAATTCCATCTAATCAAATTACCTGGTAAAGCACATTTAACATATATGTGTGGCAAGACAGGTTTTTACTCCCTCGTGTCATCTAACCAAAGAGATAAAGAATTCATCTAGCAGGTGGCTCAACTTAAGAAGCCACTTTGTAACCATCAGTTTACAGTACTCCAATTGCCCATTGAATTACTATGTCAGATATTTTTTCTTTTGACTTGCTCAAACACTTATATGTGATTAGCATAAATATACATCTTCCTTTATTTTGCCAGGCTTCATCACATAATTCTTCAGAGTGATGTTAACTACAGTGTCGGAATTATTTATTATAACTTGTCTTCTGCCCCTCTGTCTTGATTTTTATGTAATATTACTATTATGATGCCCTTTTCCACAACGAAATAACTTTGCCTCACCTTATGTGAATTCAGCAACCTATCCGTCTTCCAATCATGATCTAATATTAAAAATAAAATTAGAGTTTGAAACAATTTTTTAAACTATGCATATTGCATTTATTTGTGTACAAAATAGAGCCACTTCAGTGATAACTGGCACAGACACGCGTAGCATCGAGCAAACTTTAGAGGTATATTTTTTTCACTTCATTATGTGCTTGGATTTTTCTTCAGCTGAGGTGATTTAATGTCCATTTCCTCTCTGTTGTTTGCCAACCTGTTTGCTTGTGTGAAACACTATAAATACTGTCTCAACATGTTGCTATAGCAATCGTTTTGTTTTCATGCATGTAATAGAAGTATGATGATATTATAAAACTACCATATAAATACTGTTTGAAGGACAAATGTCTGAGCTGTATGACCAGAAATAAATGAGGATTCCTGCTTTCTACAATTTATACACTGTTTTATTACACTACTGATCTTACTGTCCCTAATAACTTCATTAAAATGTTGTCCATTAGAAGAAACAGAAAGCAGACTGAATTTCATAGTGGACCCTAATGACACATATAACGGTTTAGTTTCAGTCCCCACCCCTCTTCAGTTCCCTGCCTGAGGGTTTGAAAATGCAGCATGTAAATGACTGAATTTCTCTGCAAAAGTAGCTAGACGGGGATGGTTGCTGTGTAAAGGTCTGACTGACACTGTGATGACTTATGTATGTGACAGCTCTGTTGACTTCAAAGCCACTAGAAGTCAATGGTAATACTTACAGTATGTAAAGACAAAATGCACATTCTTGGTCCATCACAAAGTAGTTTAACATGAAGAAAGGACTGCACCACCAAATGGAAAACACGAACACTAAAATGTTAGTGTCCTGGAGAGAGAGTATTTGAAAACAGAAACTATTCACTCAGTGCAGTTGATAATTATTTTAATAATTTTTACAAATTGATTGCAACTTACTTAAGCTTCCTTCTGCTGGATCTTCTAACACCCATTGCTGTTCAGTCCTCTGAACAGTGACCATCACTGAGCTTAGAGGCTTACAGTGCACTTCCACATCAGGCTATTTAAACTCAAGAGCTTGTGTTTAACTTTTTCTTCCAGTTGATTTGCCTCAACTGTTTTCATTTTTGTGAAACTGCCCATTTTCAAGGGGTAAAGTATTGAACTATGGATTAGGATTTTACTCTGCTCAAGTTATGGTCAGTGTTGCTCACTTAGGCAGTATGCTTTAGTTTTTCAGGCAGGTCCCATTCAGCTGTCACAATGAGTTTCATGTGGAAGTAACACTATCCCTTGTAGAAATTTTAGGAAATGTCAAGGCAGCAAGGTTTCAAGTAGCAAATCTGATGTATCTCTCTAAAAACAGTTCCTTAAAACAATGTGTGTATATATATATATTTTTCCTTTTTACATATACTTCGCAAAAGTGTACACAGGCATGGTTATCCTGTTCTCTCATGTAAATGGACAGTTGAAAGGAAGCACTAAATTTGAGCCCTTTTAATGTTTTACCTGTTTGAACATGACCTGTAAGCATTGCTTATGAGTTCTTAGTGACAAGTAATACATCTTCATTTTTTTCCTTCCTTTTGCCATCTGATCCCTTCTAAATAGTCAAAGCAGAGGTTTCTAACTTTAATCATGCAAAGATTCCCAGCAGGATTAAGTAGTATTGTGTTGACTTTACAGCAATGAGCGAGCAATTCTACTTTCTCTCCTGCTTATTGTATTCGTGGATAGGCAGCTAGAAGAGTTAAGTTTTTTTATTTGTTTGCTTGTTAGTTTGTTCATTTGCTTTTTGTTTGCTTTCATGTTTTTGAGGTTCCCCTCAATGAACCTAACGTTAGGGTAAGCTCGTAAGGTTAAGAAGCTGACTGCAACAGTCTAGCTGCTAGCTATGAGAGTACAGCAGCTAAAGTGTTACCTGCTGGTGTCACTCACCTTCCAGGCAGGCTGGGCATATGCTGGAGCTGCTAGAGTCGTAAAATCTTCCTGAAGTTGTTACTGAGACTCAATAACACAAGCCAGCAAACACTCAATAGCACCTGTTTCAAGCAGTTCTTTGCTTTCCATTTCAGACACATCCAAAGTCAGCTGTGGGAGGGACAAGTTAGCTTAATATACAGTATTTGGGTCAATGTATTGAAAAGTGACAGACATGAAATTAAGAAATACGAAAAACAAGAGAAAAGGAATGAACAGCAGCACAGGTACCTGATTATCTCCAGGCATTTTGGTGATCATGTTCAGGACAAATTTCAAGAATCTTTCCTCAGCAGTAAAAGAAGAAGCCTTGAGGGAATAGTTCTCAAAAGATGGTTTCATAACAGTGAGCTATTGTACAACAGGAAAACTTTCAGAATATACGAACCTTGCAGAAAAATAGCTCATTGTGGACTGCAAAAGGATGCTTAGGATTTTTTACTGTCTTTTCCTCACTAATATGACATCTCTATGTAAGACATTTACAGAGCAAAATATATTAACAATCAGAAAACAGGAAAGTAACCTCATTCTGCCTTTACTTAAAAATGTTTTAAGCTGATGAAATAAATCTGGAAAGAAAAGAAATATTCTGATTAAAACTGTTGAGGCTTTGTCCTTTTACCTTTTAACTCACCAATCTCACTTAGAGGTCAGCACCTATAAATTTGTAAGAAGGTATCTTTTTATACCTGTTTTATGTAAAAATGAAATTACTTTCAATATAATGTAATAATTGAGAGTGCGTAACTGTTACTTAGTTGTTTATGAAGTTATTGAAAGGGTTAAGTAGCATGCTATCAGTCATGCATATGAAATTTAGAGTGAGAGGAAGCAAGTGGATTTGAAGTTGTTCTCTTTCAGTTCATTCAAGGTTCACTGAACAGGAAAGTGAATTTTTATGATCACTTCCTGTGAAAAGAGCAGTTGACAGGACCCATCAGGGAACTGCCAGAAACCTCAAGAGTTTTGAGTATGAAGCCCAGAGTCCACTGCAAAGTTTCCATGACAACCCACTCATTAAAATAAAAGGAAATTGTGCCTGATATTTACAGCTTTCAGCGTACAGTTGAAAGCCTTGCATCTCAGATTTCCAAAGTATTTACACTTGGGACCCAAGAATGCAGGCTGTCAAGAAATAAAAGGTAGTTGTAACATTTAACCGCGAAACTGGAAAGGTTGTTCACAGGTTAGATTTCAGCATCCCTTGATTTCTTGGATTCTAGTGAACATTTTTTCTGTCTCTTCCTGTGGTGTGCTAAAGGGTGAAAGAGACTTAATATTAGATTGGAAATAGTCTTAAGCGAGGCTTTTAGTGAGAAGAGTTTTACTGAAGACAGGGATATTCTTCCAAGAAAAGGAGCTTAGCTCTGAAAATAGTCAAATGAAATTTATTTAGTTACTATTATCTAAATTGCAAAACATAAAACATAGTGATACTTTCTCAGGCTTGGTAGCAATCACCTACACTGTGGGAAAGAAGTGCAGGGATGAAGAGAGGCAGCAATATCAGTCGTTGTTTACTTGAGGTACTAAAATCTGTCCCTTTGAGCTCTTTTCTTTAGTATCCCCCAGTCTTTACACTGCCCTTTTCAACTCTTGTCCTTTGCAATCATGTTGGCTCCCTCTGTGAGGCTTCTATGCTGAGTTATTTTATTTTTGCATGGGAGGTGAGAAGGCTCGAAAAGAGGATAAAATGACTCAATGGAAAAGAACAGGGACACCAGGGTAAGGTCAATAACAGAACTTGAATGTTTTGTCTGACCTGGGCCACGAACAGCTCGTTGGCCCTGATTCTTCCATTTCTGCAGTCATATAAATGGTCAGGCTATATAATTGCTGTGGTTTATTTTGGCCTTAAAATGGCGAATGTCATACAGTTCAGTGAACAAAGCTTCAGATCACTGTGCTGCATGCCAGGGTAATCAAGTACATTGCTCTTCATAGATCATCACAGTGTTAAGGAAAAACAAACACCTTACAAAAATACGCAAGCACATGTAAATATACTTCAAAGTACATCATTGCCCAAAATATTCATCAATTACGCATTGTACTGAGTCTTCACCTTCCCTGGTTTTACATGTATCTTTGGGCAGGCTGCTCGCCCAAACAGGTATCATATTGTGCTGCGTGAATAATGTCCTAGATGAACAAAAGCATCAGTGAGGCATGTGTCTCAGCTGCTCGGGAGGATATGTTTATGGATGTGATTACGTCAGAATTAGCCTGTGTGTAGATTCTGACTTGGTAAGCTGCCAGCAAGGTCAGACAGTTAGACTCTTCTCTTTCCACTGGTGTCAGTGCTTGGGCTTTGACTTCCTTTAGGACTGACGCAGTACAGCAGCTTTTGTTGTTTCCTTTTTGCATCTGGTCAGATGTATTAAGACAGAGCCCAGCAAACCATCACCATCCCTGACTCCGAGGTGTCATCAGTTTTGTGCCCTCAGGGAAAAGGATACCTTTTGCTGTCTCCCCAATTCATCAAATTTAGTAATTCCCACAAGCAATCCTTGAAGGAAGCTTGTGGTTTCTCACTTCTGTGCCCACAGCTTGTAGTCTTCCCTTGCTACCTGTAGCCAATTTTGTTCATGTTACAAGTGACTGCTTTAATTTCTGTGACTTTCATATTCAGTCTTCTTTTCCTTGCACACTAGCACAACACTCTTCCTCCTACAGCTTCCCAGAAATCCTAACTCTAGTGCTTTGGTCATTGAGTTGGTCAAACTTTTGTAAAATCAGCACAAGTGGTGGTTTAGTCTGAGCATTGTGTCACTTACTAATAAAGTAACCAGTCCTTCTAGTCTCAGGATGGCCTTTTTCTCACCTGCATACTGGCTCTGAATGAAATTACTCTGGTAGGACCCCTGTACATGTAAAGTCCTCAGTAATTAGCCCATGGGCTCTTCAGCTCTCCTTGTCAAAGTGCGCTTCAGCACTGTCTCTCTAGCAAGCTCCACGATTTTAACTTTCTACCTTTCTGTGGGAGGAGACTGAACAGGACCTGTGCTCTCCTGTTTTCAGTGGGCACTTCATCAGCCTAAGAATACCTGTCCCTGGAGCTTGCAAAGAGCTCCCTTCCTTGGTTTCCTCTGGAGAGGAGCACCTTAGAGGTACGTGTAGGGTTCAGGTAAGTGCCCTTTCAGTTTCACTTAGGCAAGTTTTCGCTTGTCCTTGACAAATGGTAACTCTGCGATGTATCACCTGATCAGTGTCCTGCAACCTTGGCTGATTTGGAACAGTAAAAAGTGTATGAATCTTATTACTGTCTAAAGACAGTGCCTTAATTTCCTTCTCTTGCCTAAAGTTTGCTTTTACATTTTAAGCCCTTATTTCAGCCCTAAGTTGCTTGGTTTTTACTCTGGCAATTTGCTTTACCTTCTGTATATATATGTAACGCTGGTCAAACTGATTTTCACGTGTTCACCCCCTTTTTAATGTTAGACCACAAACCATATCCACCCTATCAAACAGATAGATCTAGCACGTATGTCACACTTTCTTCCAGACATACAAGTGTGACCCTCTGGTTCCTCAGACAGGAAATATGCAGCAAGAATACACCAAAAGCTGTTGTGATTCAGAAAAGAGTCAACCAGTTAATAAAATCCAATTGCAATCCCAAAGTGCCCCACAAATCAAATCTCACAAATCAACAAATAACCTTTTCTCAGACCAGAGGTTCTTGGCAATGTTCTTCCATTTCTAGACTCTGTACACAACATGTTGTATCTCAGGACTTTCTGCTCTGTTTAAAGAATTTGCTGATCTCTAACAGAGTTTCTGACAATAATTCTTATAGGAGCTAAAAGCCCTGTAACTCTTTGCTTGATGCTGGTTTCCACCCCACCCCCCGTATATGAAAAGCAGCATCAACCTCTCCATCCTTCAGTCATAAGAGTCATAAGAAATATATCCTTGAGATATACTATAAAAGGATAGGAACCAAGCCTGGAAAGACTAAAAAAAGTGATGAAAGGTAGAGCAGGAAATGAGTTAGTGGTCATCTGGAGAGCAGGGGATCTTGATAATTAGTATCCTTTTTATGATTCTGATTTTACTAAGAATCACAAGGACATTTAGAAGAAATTAACTGAAATATTTGGTGTGTTTTTTCAAACATTCAAATGGTGTTTAAAGTACCAGAAATACTGGCAGTGTTTCTTTAAATGTTCTTTAAATGTTTTTCAAAACAGAAACCACTGACTGTGTTGAGGGGAGAACAGAACATAGAAGAGAATTAGCCATTATTTAGTGAAAGAGAACTTTGGTACATGAGGCCTTTTAATAGAGTTCAGGCTTTTTGAAAATTACTATTGTGAGGCGAAACCATTAGGTATCCTTTGGAAAATATTTTTGCAAGAAGTATCCAGCATAGCCAGTACTAAAATACCTATATTTTCTTTTTATAGTGATTCCATCGTCTTGATGGTGTAAATCAGTGCAGATTGAGTTTCTGTTTTCCCAGCATCATGTGTCAGTCTTGTGGAAGCACTTCACACACTGGAGAAAAAAAAAATTAGAAGGTTTTAAAAGATTCCAACATAGTGAAGGGATTCACTGTAAGTACCACTGTCAATATTATAGTTGTTGATACTGCCTTGAACTCCAGTGTCATGCTTACTGTTCGCTGTGTACTCTTGACTAGCATGGCTCACTCCATAGTGCTGAGGGGAAATTCAGGAATGCACACAGAATGGTTTAATAGGTTTTGTTACAGACTTAAAAGATTAAGAATTTATAAAGATCCTGGATAAATTCTATCCTAAACACTCTCATGGTTCTGGGGAGGTCAGCAGATATTGTAAATATTTGCTGATTTGTGGGAACGAACCTGCCAATCTGACTACCAGCAGACTTAAAGGATGAATGTAGTGGGTGTCTGCAAGGACAGATGCCTCTTTGCCAGCACCTTTGGAAGATTCCCTGAACAAATAGAGTCATCTGACTCTTCTGGGGTTTGAGCATTCTTTTCATCACAAACATCATGTGCCAGTACCTAGCCAGTTAGCAGCTTCTAATTAGCATCTTCACATTCTAATGGCACCCAAATCTCAGAGAGCAACCACAGGTCCCACAGGTCCTGCTCTTGCCTCTGTATATAGCAAATTCTAATAAAAAATCATCTGCTCCTCTTACACTTCTCTCTTCTCCACAGAAGTCTATGAAAGGATTTGAGTTTGAGATCTGGAATTTTTGGACCACAGAGTGAATAAAATCATATGGGTAATGAGGACCAGAAAGGTCTCACCATGACTGAAGTGAGATGACACACGTTTCGTGCACAGAAACCCATCCATATTGT
The DNA here is from genome assembly GCA_013398225.1 of Steatornis caripensis. Classification (NCBI taxonomy): domain Eukaryota; kingdom Metazoa; phylum Chordata; class Aves; order Caprimulgiformes; family Steatornithidae; genus Steatornis; species Steatornis caripensis. The sequence goes on along the minus strand of VZSC01006301.1, from coordinate 331,334 downwards.
CTTCAGTTCTCTTCTAGAGTGTGGTGGATGGGTGTCCATATTTCCCTAGGTTTTTATTTTATAGAGTGGTGATTAGGTTCATGGACAAATTATCTTCTTTCTTAGTAAGATCTGCCCATTTTAAACTGTAAATGGCTTAGGAATGCCATTTGGATATATTTGTGGATAATACATGATTGTAAGATTTAACAAAATCCTGATGTTACAGAGATATTAGTAAGGGATATTAGACTTCTGCTAAGATTCCCAGAGCCTCAGCCCCTTCCCAGGGCTGTGTGTATAAAGAGTAGAAGGCTATGAAAGTAGGAAGCTGTGTAAGTTTTAGAAACGATGTGACATCTTCTCTTTGTTTTCCTCTACCCATAGGTAAGGTGTGCTGCTGAAACACTCCCACTACCCCCACAACTACACTGCGGTAATTACCATTTTATTCAGTTTACTGGAGCAGGAGTAGGTGACATCTACGTTGCTGGTTCTGAAACGGGGATGAATATTGTAGGAGGGAACGTGCTCAGCATCATCACCTTGGCAAGAAAATTCCTGGGGTGATATATTGTGTCCAAATGTTTACGATAAACTTTAAAAACTCTGGTTTTACATGAACTTATTTTTGATTCTATAAAGTTCTGGTTGTGCTTTCAAAATAAATTTTTGAAAGTTTTGAAGAAAAATTGACTGTGTAGAAGAAATTTGCAGAACCAGCCATCCAGTTCTGGCTCACACTAAGCATATGTCAGTACAGCTTGGAAAGAGCACTGTTCAGAGGAGTCAAAGAGATTGGGAACTGAATATTAAATTCCAGTACATTACTTCAGAAATTTCATCATTAATACTTTGTATTTAAAATACTAAATCTACCAATATTATCTCCTGTTTCTCTGTGTTTTAAAATAAAACCATAGAGATTTCAGCTTTGTTTACTACTGGTTTTTTTTTATTTCTCTGTCTATTTAATTTTTTATTGCTCTTTGTGCATGAACTTAAGATCTAACTAAACATTTATTCACAGATGGGGACTTGTGCATGTCATTTTCAACACATACCATTGTGCAGGCACTGTGAAGAAAAGCAGTCCCTCTCCTTACATTATTTATGACTTTCTCATGCAGAGAGGTGAGACACATTAAATGGTTCAACAGCTGTCTTCCATTTAATTGTATCTGCAAGAAGAGTCTATTGTTTCCTGTACTTTCCATTCCCTAGTTCTCTGATTTCCTTCTGGCTATCTTTGATCTGTAAAGACACAGTCCTGTCTTACTGAAATTGTACCTTCAGGAGGGATAGTAGGTGAATTGGATCAGACAAAATAAAACCTGATCTGTACACAACCCTGAAACTCAAGCTGAATCAGAATACAATAGCTCCAACTGCCACAAGTGGCCCTTTGACCTTCAAGATCAATGCAGTGGAGAAGTTATTACGTACCTCAATTACATGGGTGTCATTGTTACTTAAGCACATTTGAAAGTATAAACATACACAAAGCAGTTTATTAAATTTCCCGCAGACCTGGAAGCTCAGAGTAAAATCAGCCATGAAAATGTACTGCAGATGAATCATAATTCTCATGGCTTGGGGGAAGGTCAACAGACACAGTGAAAGCATTAAAAATCTCCCGTGGTACTTTTGCTATTAGAGCCACAATCCTTAAAAACATACAAGAAAAAAGAATGTTGCTTTGGTTTCTTCCTAAGAAAGATCTTGTTTCCTGGCCAACACCAGACTACAGTTAAGTAGCCTACTCCCTGCCCTTTTCCTCACCATTCAGGATAGTACACTAATAATTAATTATTATCTTTTATTTGAGTCAAAATTATATTTTTCTATTCCAGTGCTGTATCAGCTGGGGAAACCAGCTGTAAGTGATGTGTAACTGCACCCACTCTACCTTTTGCATTGTGAGGGGGTCCCTGGAGGCAGGTCTGGCAGGTGGTATGGCCTTCTGTGCTGCCCCACCTATGGGATTCCTCCAGCGGTGCCCATTACAGATGTCCTCACAGTGGGACAGAAAGTGTAAGCTGACAGTGACACAGTGACTGTGGCTCCACAGCAGCTGATGTGTGATTGCAAAAGCATCTACAAGCACCACACACGCTGGCAGTCACCTGCCTGTTGAACCCTGGGTGGCCAGCTGACTGCCCAGCCACCCTGGGGGCATGTGTCCAAGGTCTGCTCACTCCCCAGCTACTCACCACTGCACTCAGGCTTGTGGTCCCATGTGTCCCCAGGGCCTGCTCTGCCACACTGCAGCCGGCCTTGCAGGCACACTGGTTCACAGCAGGAGGACCAGGTCTGCAGGCAGCCCAAGGGCTAATTTTGGCCAGAAGAGGAGAAGATGGGGTGTATACCAAATGACAAACCTCCAGTTTTGGGATAGACTCCTTGTTTGCTTTTCTTAGGCTGGAGCTTAAAGGCTAGTGAAAGTCATCGTGGTGCCCTGCCATTAGGTAAATCTCCATTCTGCCTATCCCACTCTGTTTAACTGTACATCTTACTTTGTTGCACAAGAACAGACTTATGTACTGCTAAGTGTTGCCCTTTCCGGCAGCCAACAGCCAATGCTTTAGCTAAATAAGCTCATCAGTGTGTAGGATGCTTTTTTTTTTATGGAAGGGAGTGAATAAGACTACAACCAATAAAACACAAGAGTAGTTTAAATAGAAAAAGTGTGATTTTATATTGCTTCATTTGACAAATATTTAAAAAAAACCATGTTTTTGTTTATAGAACTTGTTACCCAATCTGACAGTCATAACAATAATTATAGTAATGATAATAACTATAATCATTGTAGTATGAAATGAACAGCAGGGGAAAAGGCTGTGCTAACAATCATCAGTATAGACAACGATCAGAGCACGTAATCTAAGAAATCACTGAAGAAATTACTGTAACACTATGCTTGGATCAATAAAACAAATTGTTTGGTACTAACGTAAGTGAAAAGAATGAATGCAATTAATGCCATTGTTTCAAATAATTCAATCAGCTACTTAAAAAAAGTGTCAAATAATTTTAAAACCTAAAATGTGCCTCTGTGTCATGGGGCCTTTGAGCCTGTAATGAATCATTAAAATTTGAGGTATGTCTTCAGCTGGTTTAAAGAAATGTAACTCCATTAAAGTCGATGGCATCATGCCATTTTAGATCTAGGTCTAATCACCTTCACTTTTGATAGTGAAGTCTAGAAGACAACACTAAGTGGACGTTTCACTTCATCTTTGCTGACGACTGCTGTCTGGATATTGTTTGGCTTATTGGTTAACAGGGTGAGTTGAAAGATTCAGAAAGGCCTTTGAAATCAGGAAAGAAATGTGCCAAATTGTTGCAGCAAAATGAAAAAATATAGGAAAGAACTAGTATAACAGAGAGAGAGAACAACAGGGAGAGGCAGGAGAAGAGAGAGAGCTTGCTTAGGGCAATACTTTCAAAAACATCTTCGTATATCTACCTACCACAAACAGCAGCGTGATTTTCAAACAATATGCACCTTTCAGAGTGGCCACATTAGTAACAACATTAAAGTGTCTGAACTTCATGCTTGGGCATGGTGCAACAGAGGTTAGGACTGGATGGACTCTGACAAGTCACTTCAAGCTCACTGGGAGTTCAGAGAGATACTGTCTCTCTTTTCTCACTTTTTTTTTTTTTTTTTTTTGTAGGACAATGTTTGGTGGCACTTGGCCTGAGGATGTAGCTGTGTCTGGGGCTCTGGCAGAATGGAAGCGAGGCAGCACCTGGCATTTAAACAGCTGTCAAAAATTAAATNTTTTTTTTTTTTTTTTTTTGTGTAGGACAATGTTTGGTGGCACTTGGCCTGAGGATGTAGCTGTGTCTGGGGCTCTGGCAGAATGGAAGCGAGGCAGCACCTGGCATTTAAACAGCTGTCAAAAATTAAATGCTTTCCAAGTTCAGGCAGCATCTGAGCAGCGGTCTGTGGATTTAAAATCTGGTGTTATGTTCTGAAGTGCTAGGAGGGTGCTCAAATTTCCTTTGTGGATCATGACCCAAAGGTCTTTGGAAATCCTGCAAAGTGCGTAGCTCACTTCAGGAATGTTGTACTTAGGTTCAGTTTGGAGCTTTGAGACAGACATGAGAAAAAATATAGGTCTTTCTTCGCGGAAGATCTTTTACTAACCAGTCCAACGTGCTCATGTACATTCTTCGTGCAAGACTGACATTCATCCAAACTAGTGAGGTGTTTTATTTTAAAGGAACGTGTGTGCTTAAAAGTCTTACACAACTTCAATATTTTCAGCTCCTGGCTGTTATATATCTTTTAATATAGTTATTGATTAGACCAAATTGGTAAAAAGTTAAACTTAAATGGCAAGGTATTCAAGACCGCTGCCTGGGACAACTGATTTTTAACAAATTTTCACAATTAATGATGTTGCAAATTAGAATCAGTTATACCAGCTACCAATCAGAACCTGTGTGTTTCAGTAACTTCTCCGATTTTTAGAGTTTCTTAAATTCCTATATAAGTATAATCATGCAATGTTCAGTCTTGAATACCTTTGCCAAAAGAAGAGCTCTTTTCAGCAGGGTTCCCCTCCCATAAGAAATTTGTGGAAGTGGAAGGTGGATTAGATCTAAAATGAAAGGGTCTTCCATCTGTGTAAAAAGACACCAGATTCTGTCACTCTTTTTCAGTGGTATGGAAGGCAGAAGGTAGAAGTTAATAGTAATTTTGCATCAAAAGGGACTTACCTATAGATACATTACCAAGGCAGCACAATAAAGCTGTAGGAGATTCTTTACAGTAATTGCATTACTTGTGTAATAATAGTAACAAAAATATCATTAACAGTATTAAAACAGGGCCAAAAACCTTATTCTTTCAGGCATATTGGGCTCAAATGTTTAGCAGAAGAATGTTTCTCTTTATAGCAGCTTTCATAAGGAAACAAGATTGACAAAGAATGGGAAATGGGAATTGACAAAAATGGGAAACAGAGGTAAAATGAGTTGTTCATTATTACAAAACAAATCAGTGGCACAAGCCAGGAATAAGACAGCCAGTCTTCTGGCTCGCAGACTTGCTTTCATACTGTCCATCATAAAATGAAGAAAATGAACTAGTAGAATGGAAATTAAGTTCTTATTTGTAGGATCACCGTTATTAAATTATGCATGCATTTTTGTCTAGTATTAGCTACTTACTCTAAACATAAAAAATGCTTTTCATCTGCTTAATGTTAGAATCTTGATTCTATGTTATTGGAAGCACTGAAAATAAGAAGATTATGCTAAGGGCTGTTCTCAGCTCGTTAGATCAAATATCACATTCATAGAAATTTTAGGTATTTATCAGGCAGGATCCTGAACTCTAATGTCCACGTCTCACTGCTTTATTAGCAGAATGCACTGTTAAATGAAGGAGAAAAGAAACAGCAACAGCAAAAGATTAAGTGACTTGCTGATTTAGGGAGAAACAAATTGTTCTGTAAGCAGTCAACCTAAAGAAATGTGGTTTCCTATTGATTTGTGTCCGTTAAAGTTTCTGTGCTGATAAAGAACTACTCCAAATCCCATTATGTTCCTATAATATCCTCTCTTCTTCCTCTTCCCTCCAGGCTCATCTAAAGCTATGCATTAGCTGATTAGGCTAATTAGCTGGTTAGTGGCAAACAAAATGTATGATAAGCAAATTTCCTTTACCTTTTTCTCAGTAAGAGCTGAAATTGGGGTTTGCTTCCCATACTTAGTTAACAATTTTCACAAAATTTGTTGAAGTGTGACTTTGTAACATTTATCGCTCTGTCAAACTTGACTAAAATTACCCAGTGGGTCCAAAAGTCATTGTAGACAGTTGGACAGATATCTATGCAAACACCACAATCACATCAAGATTATTTCTTTAGGAAAACATGATAGAAAATAGATTTAACAGATCTCGGTTTATTTTGGCATTTTCACAATTTATTTCTTGGTTTGATTTTGCAAACATGAATCACAAATGTGTGGTGATTATTATTCTCATGGAAGAGTTCAGTTTGATCTTATCCATGCACTGGGACATCAATGTGGTTTTGTTTTTATGAACTAATATCCTGGGTGATTCAAATCCAGCTGTTATATTATATAAAACACTAAAGTCTAATTAACTCATGATTACTCAAAAAATTATGAAAGAACCAAATAACTTTACATTGCAAAGACAATAATTTAACTGTATCACAAACAGTTAAGTAACCAAGAATGAAAAGAAGGTTTTCAGCTCAGTCTTCTGCTTATTATTTCAAAATAAATGTGATCTTTTTCCCAAAATATGGATCAAATATTTTCTTCATTTCTTTCATTTTCATTCTTTTTTGTACATCTGGAATTTATCTGAGGACGAAATTTCTTAAAATAACAAGGGGATGATATTTGTCTGGTATTCAAGCCTGAGCCTTTACAAGACCATTGCATGACAGTTCCAGTCTGAATTTGCCAAACCAACACTTATTGGTCTCAAGTTCTAAAAAATACATAATATGCTGTTGGTTTCCTGAGGAGCTGAGGAGTGGCATTTAATGGAGGTGGTATTGTGAAATATAACTGCTTTTGGAAAAAATGGGATTCCACAGAACACAAGAAAATGATGACTGAGTACAATGTCATATTTACTAGCAATAGACCTGTTTGGCAAAGAAATATTCTGTCAAGAAGAGTGGCAAAATTAGATTGGATGAAGCACTGAGGAAACTATCAGAGGAAACAATACTGTATTAACAGAAAGGATGAGATGATCTACCCAGTGGACATTTCTAATTGTTACAATTCAAATCAGAGTCTGCTGTAACCAATAATGTCCAGAGTCGTTGTGTTCCTTTAAACAAGACAGATGCTGCCAATTATCCTTTTAACATACTAAATTCACTGAAAAACTGTAGAACTTCATTTGATATTTTTGAAGAGTAACACAGATGTTTCTCCCTGTAAGACTTTGTTTATTTTTCAGGGGAAATGAAGGAAGGAAACAGTGTGGAAGAGAGACATTTCTGTTCGTGTACAGTGCATCTCTCAAAGATGTGGGCAGAGCAGGGAGATCCAAGAGAACAAATTCAGAAATAAAAGGTGGAATCTGACATATACGATCAGTAGCTGATCCTGAACCTGCATAGGAGGCTTTCATTCTTGACAAATATTTCTTTACCATCTAGCATCTCCCTGCCCCTGCTCCCTAAAGCTTCTGTCCTTATATCTTTCTTACTGGCAGAAGGCTGCATAGCTTGCACAGTGTGATGGGTTCAGAGAAGATGTTTTCTTATCCAACAACAGATTAACCCCAGTTTCTTTGCTCTGTGATAACTGCCCATGTGCAGGATCTTGCAATGAGGTACAAGTCACCTAAATTTCTCTGTCCATATGTCAGACATCTGAAGAGAGTCGTTCCTAAAGATACAGGCACAGGCAGTGGGCAATTCATCAGGGTGTGAACATCTCTGCTCCACTGACTGTATAAGAAATCGTAGAACCATAGAATCATAGAATCATAGAATGGTTTGGGTTGGAAAGGACCTTAAAGGTCATCTGGTTCTGACTGCTCCGTCACTGGCAGGGGCACCTTCCACTAGACCACATTGCTCAAAGCCCCATCCAACCTGGTCTTGAACACTTCCAGGGAGGGGTCATTCACTACTTCTCTGGGCAACCAGTTCCATGGTCTCACCAGGTTAATTGTGAAGAATTTCTTCCTAACACCTAACCTAAATCTACCCTCTTTCAGTTTAAAAGCTTTACCCCTTGTCCTATCTCTACATGCACTTGTAAAAAGTCCCTCTCTGGCTCTCTTGTAGGCCCTTTCAGGTACTGGAAGGCTGCTATAAGATCTCCCTGGAGCCTTCTCTTATCCAGGCCACTATCCATATCTGTCTGACTCCCTCTCCTTCTCCCTCTCTGTCTGCCTCTCTCATCTCTGTATCTATCTATCTGTCTATCTATCTATCTATCTATCTATCTATCTTTATCATCTCTTGTCACAGTTTAAATCTGGACTGGCTATTAAATGGACGACCGATGCTCTTTGTTAACCTCCTCCCTCCCCAAAATGGGGGGGAAAGAAAAAAGGGAAAGAGACTTATGGATTGGAAAAGTTAAAACAGATTTAATCTAACTACAATAACAATGTATAATAATAATAGGAAAAATAACAATTAAATATATACAAATATAAAAATATATACAAAACCAACATCAAGCTCCCCCCTACTCTGATGACGAATATGTCACCTGGACACTGCAGGGCACGCCCCGAGAAGGTCCCTGCCTGTACTCAGCAGCAGGCAGGAGCTGGATTCAGGAATGCACAGATTGGGATCAAAGGCAGAAGAGTCAGACAGAGCCCTCCTCAGACGCTGGCCATGCAAGAAGAGAGAATGACCCTTGTGATCCCTCAGCTTTATACCGAGTATGACATGTATGGGATGGAATACTGCTTTTGGTCAGTTTTGGGTCACCTGTCTGACCTGCTCCTCCCCACTCGCATGTGTGACCTCTTCTCTGCTCTTTCAGTTCTGGCACATGAGAAAGTCAGCAGAAGCAAGCATCAACCTTGGTCCCCATAGGGATTACTATAAGCAAGAGCCTTTCTGCATACCATTCTTACTGATATTCCCACACTAACTATAAACACCGAGCCTTATCACTGCTAGAAGCAGACACTGTCTGAAAAACATGCAGTTAATTTCAGAGAGTGCAGCTTCTCAGAAGAGACTTAACTAAAAAGTAAAGTTATTGAAAAAAAATTTGTTCTGTCTTAGGCCAAACCAGGACATCTCTATAACTGAATTAGATGATAGAAAAACCTTTTGGAAAGGTAAAGCTACCTGAGATAAATTTAAGGTTCATTCCCATATCCTGCCTTCCATGTAAGATAGCTCGAGATCACCTTAACAAAAGATGGGTCAAAATGGAAATTCAGAAATCCTGGTACAACAGTTTGGAAGCCTTGGTTTACCCCTTGTCTGTGGCATCTGGGAAAATGGTCATATACTCTTTTGGACATATAATAGCACAGGGAGTGATATATTGGAGAAACTGGACCAATTCCACCACTTCATGCAACACTCAGTTTCTAGGAACTGCATTGAAAAGACTTTCTGGAAGGCAAAATGGTGGTAAAAAGCAGATTTGCTTTCCTATTATGTTATACGGGAAAGGAAATAAGTGCTAGCTCCTCTCCAGGAATGTCTGTAGAGGAGGACATGGAGCAGTCAACTGGGAAATGAAAAATGGGAGTACAGAAATTAGATTAGAAGGGTAAAGATATTCTGATCACAAAGGTATCTTTTACTTATAAAGTAAGGGCACTGCTGAAGCCTGAATTAAGGCTAAAGTAAATTTGACTAGTCTCTTGGCCGCAGACACGCTAATAAAAACCTAAAAGTCTCATGTTAGCAATCAAGAGACTGTAATTTGCAGTACAAAATAAATTCATGAAATCATTACGAAACTTCAAAACAAGATCTCATTCAGAGTCTCCAAATTGCCTTCAGTAACTTTATTTCCTTTACAAGGGATAGAAAACTGTAAGTCATTGAAGCAGAATAAAAATGAGGAAGGTTTTTCAATGGACCCATTGTAGGAATAAAGAAAATAAACCATTAAATTGGCCTTTATTGTGAAGGTAAAGAGCCATTTCTGTGCTGGATGTTTCTACACTGATTTGTGAGACACACTGTCTCCATGTAAAGTTTACATCTATATCCTATTCACATTTTGGTCCTGAATGCAGCAAGAAAAAATAGGTTAAAATAACTGGGAATTATTCTCCAAAAAATTATGTCACCATTACCTCAGAATAAATGTGTCTTTAGGTTTTTGTTGCTCCTTAAATAGCTTTTTTGTGCTACTAGAGTTTAAGCACTGCTGGAACTCTGTCAATTCTTGACCTTATTTTTTTCTTCTTGCCTAAGTAAGGAAACCTCCCAGCTGATTGTAAGAGTACTCTGTTACCATCACAAAAGACCCTCTTCTTAGGGAGAAAAGCTGAATTTCCGGTGTGAGATCATCAGGTTCAAGAAAAGGAGAAAAAAAACGTTCTTAAAAAAAAAACTGAAGCAGACAGCAGAGCAGGAGGAATTGGTGACTATCTGGCATGCAGTCAGATCGTCAGTCATGGTGAGGCACGAGGAACACTGGCTCTGCAGCTGCAGGCTGAAAAAAAATTGTGAGACTAAACAGTAAGCATTTATCAACAACTGGAAGCATTTAGACAAAGCAACTAATTTTTCATTGTCCTCCTTTATACTCAGTTTTTTGCTACATTTTTCTCCAGTCAGGAAGGCAATTAGCATACAAAGGTCTCATCAGTCCTTCTGAGAGCTTTCTTTCCTTTCCTGGACTGGTGAAGTAAAACTGGCCATACATAAGCAGTTTTTGACCTGATTAAAATATCTGAGGGCAAGGCAAATAGCCTGCATAATGTACTTTAAATGGGATAAAGCAGGCACTGTTCCAAAAGAGCTGGATCCTGGTGAGAAAGAGGGTGTTCCTCCCCAGTTACACCCTATACTTGAAGTACTCTGCAAAATACTTGAGCTTTCAGAAGTTTAGGGCCTTGGCCAAATAATAGTTGATCCCCTTCAGCTGCTGCAGGCTACATTGCTGTGACAGAGAGAAGCAGAGTTCACAGACTGGTCTCTTTTCCATGGAAATTCAGTTTACTGTCATGAGAGACATCGCAATGTTGAGAGATGCAAAAAGCAGGGACAGACGCACCCCAGGCTCACTCTCTCCTCTTACTGCTGTGGCTTCTCAGAAGTAGGTGTGCAGTGAAGTTGGTGAAAAATTAGGGTAGGAAGAAGAACGTAAGTATTGGAAAGTAAGTTATCTGTGGTGGAATGTTGATACTAATAACAAAATGTTTTGCTTTTCCTCTGATCAAGAGTATAAAGTCACAGAGAGAGTCACACTGTCATAATCGGATATCTTTGTCTTACACCTTTGGGAATGGTTAATGACTTCCTTTGGCATGTGGGCAGTGGAGGTACAATCCGTCCTTATTCTCAGCATGCAATGGAGGGCTTTTTCAGGTTTTTTTGTTCATTAATTAAGAGACCGTACATAAAATGTGGGGCAAAATGGAAAATTGGAAACGGGTGTACCACTTGCTTGCAATACAGACGGAAAGCTCAACGTACATGTGAGTATGTCTTAGGCAAGAAGGTATGTTGGTTGGAGGGATAATCATGATTCGTAATATACCTTCTGACGCCTTTAAAAGAAGATCAGATAAACACCAGAAAAATGTGTGGTAGAAAGCAAGTTTTCCCTCAGGGTAAAAGGATTGAATATCCTAACCAATTTTTATTGTCTCCTGTCAGATAGATCAGCTGAGGACTTGGCTCTTCATTTCTCCTAATCGTATATAATTCATTGCATAGAGAATGAACTAGGTGGCAGTAATCACTCAATGATCTCAGATATACATCATAAACCTCACAAATTTTCTTACCGGATTAAAATTGGAGGGGAAGGACAGACACATTTCAGTTCTTAAAAGAATATTTTGTCTTAACTACACTTTGCAGCAGCTTATATAGCAGGATAATGGCTAGCACAAAAAAAGCATTCATGGATCCTGGTTCATCACTGACTTTGCATATGCTCAGAGTCTTTGACTCTATGTCTTACGAAGAGCTGTTGAATTTAGAGAACTTTATATTTAGTTCCCAAACTGTTAACAGAAAATACATGCTGTGCAGAACCTTAACCACTGTTGCTTCATCCTCACTGATACATCAGCGTTCAGCTATTCTGTACGTTATACAGTTGCCACATAGGAATGTATGGGGAGAGAAAAATAGAAAAGAAGAGCAGGGGTTATGATGGAACTGAGAAAGAATAATTAAGGAAAGAATACGAAGGTATCATGTAAACCTTTTCTATGTTGAAACAAGCCTGTGCCTCCTAAAAAGCATTTATTTTTAAATCACTATAGACATGGAAATGTTGCTCTAGTTCGTGTCAGTAACAGCAACTGGGAATAAAGTAAAATGTAAGGTATAATAGTTTATGCAGTGTGCAGGTCCCAGGAAAAAGGTCCAAGTAGAAATACAACTCTGTGAAGATCTCGCTTCAGAATATTTTGGTGGGAAGGTAGTTGGTGTCTGACTGTAAAAACTCTATGGTTTGTTCATCCCTCAGTCCTGAGTTTCGTCCTGAATTTTAGGAGATTGACTGCAGTTACAGGCATATTTTAGAAGGTCACTTGCTTTTAGTCGTATGATTTTTTTTTGTTTTTCTTAATTTTGAACTAATATGGTTCAGTCAATATCTGTCTAGTCTGGGACTAGATGTTTTCAAATGGCATGTGTGAGTTCATGCTACAAAGCTCTTACTAGTTCTGTGGTGATGCTTAAGAATGTGTAACTTGGCAGGTATGAAAAAAGAAAATAGAAATACAGCTCACCAGACAGAAAGTTGGGCAAAAATTCACATTCCTCTGAAGGAATGTGAAAAAAACTACACTGATATGAGGGCAATGATTTATATTCATGACCACACATGATATGAATGGAAGGAAGCACAAAATGCAGATCTCAGTAGGTCATCAATCATGAAAGTTCTCTCTTAAGTAAGTTATGATCATACTTTAGAACTGGCTATACTCCTTCGGTTCCATGGGACAATTCATGATTGGTTGTATCTGTACTAAAGAATACGAAGTTGTGCCCAGTCTTGCTGGTAGAGGATTTGACCAAGTTATCTGTGGAATGAACCTTTTCAGAGCTTTGGATCGGAAACAGAGAAAGAAGATGAGAAAAATAATGTTGATGGTTGAGCTGGGAAAAAAAAAAATACTGGAATGAATTTATTTGGAAGAAGTATTATAACAGCCAGTACTAGGAAGAGAATGCTCACACACTTTGCAGCAAGTAAGTGCTTTTGACCAATGCTGTTAAAGAACCAACTGTGATATCTAAGTAATTACATATTAAAAGAATTATTATTCCTGTCTAAAGATACTCTGTGAAATTCACAATAAAACTCTGGAGTCAAAAGGAAAAGAATCAGAATCAAGGCATTTATCAAAGTTCTAAAAACTGAAGGAAAATGAAATTGTATCATTAATGTAGCAGATTCTTAAAAGAGTGGGTGGCAGGGTAGAAATACTTTTATACTAGGACTGAAATGTAACAGAGACACCTACATCACTGTAATGCAGCTTTCCCCCTCTCACATTATCCTTGGTTGAGTTCATATTTTTTTTCTCTCATAACAAGATTGCCAGGAACTCTCTATTCAAAGATTTTGTTTTTCCTTTATTCATACATGTTAGCAACATTTTTCCAAATGATTATAAATGCAACACTGGTTGTGCTTCATCAATTCTACATGGTAATTGAAAGAAGGATCTTCAGATTATTGCCAAGAAAATAATAAAAAAAATCTTACTAAAGAAATATGAATGTTGTATGCCAAAGGCTGTTTCACTTGTTTATCCAAGGCTCCAAATTATGGCAGAATTTACAAGGATCAGTCCAGCACCATAGTGGCACAAAAGTGACAGGAAAAAAGTGAATGCCAGCCAGTATTAAAGAGAAGGGGGAGTAGGATATGACGGAAAAGCAAGCTGTGCCCCATTCCCTTTGGCATTGCTTTCCACTTAACGCACACTGACTTATTTACTTCAGCGCATATCTGTAAAGTGTCAGGTGAATTTTGTTTTACCTGCTATGGGCATTGGTGTAGTTCACGGCACACAGTGCAAAGCAATGGAGGAGTTTGTGGCAGTCTTTTATCATGTCCTAAATTCTTATCAGTGGGCTAGAATATGTGAGATCTTAGGCACTGGTTTTATCACAGTGAAGATAAAACATATATTTGGAGGACCATACATTGGAGGACTCTTCTCAGTGGTGCCCAGCAACAGGACAAGGGGCAATGGGCACAAACTGGAACACAGGAAGTTCCACCTGAACATGAGGAGGAACTTCTTTACTGTGAGGGTAACAGAGCACTGCAACAGGCTGCCCAGAGAGGTTGTGGAGTCTCCTTCTCTGGAGATATTCAAAACCCGCCTGGATGCATTCCTGTGCAACCTGCTCTAGGCTAACCTGCTTTAGCAGGGGGGTTGGACTAGATGATCTCTAGAGGTCCCTTCCAACCCCTACCATTCTATGATTCTATGATTCTATGATTCTATATAAACTTTTATCTATGTATGCAAACATGTATTTGGAGGATTAGTGACTTTGGTTTTTGGCTGGTGTAAGAAGGTCTTGAAATTTGAAAAGACATTTTGCTCCTTTTTTCTTTGGCTTTTGTGGTTTTCTCTTTACAGTTCTGGGCTCAGCATTTAGATTTGGAGTTCTACCTTTTCAAAATGTTTCAGTTTAAGTAATATACTCACCTGCTTAGTTTATTTTCACAACACAAATCTTTTATGTGGTTAAAGTGAAGCATTTTCCAAAGTATGTTGCTCAACAAAAGCCTACATATTACCTCCAAACTTGGAAAAAAAAAAGCCCTTATATATATATAGACACAGACCTATGTATATGTATATAACTATATAGACACTCACAGATATATACACACATATGGAGCATCTGACACTGTCCCACATGATGTTCCTGTCTCTAAATTGGAGAGACTCGGATGTGACAGATGGATCATTCACTGGATAAGGTATTGGCTAGATGGTCGCACTCAAAGAGTCAATGGCTCAATGTCTAAGAGGAAGCAAGTGACAAGTGGTGTTCCCCAGGGGTTGGTATTGGGACCAGCACTGTTTAACATTATCAGCAACATGGACACTGGGTTTGAGTGCACCCTCAGCAAGTTTCCCGATGATACCAAGCTCTGTGGTGCGGGTGACACATTAGAGGGAAGGGAAGTCATGTGGAGGGACCTTGATTGGCTAGAGAGCTGGGCCCATGCAAACCACATGAAGTTCAACAAGGCTGGGTGCAAGGTCCTGCATAGGAGTCGAGGCAATCCCAAGCATAGGTACAGGCCGAATGGAGAACAGATTAAGAGCAGTCCTGAGAGAAGGACTTGAGGGTGTTTGTTGATGAGAATCATAGAATCATAGAATGGTAGGGGTTGGAAGGGACCTCTAGAGATCATCTAGTCCAACCCCCCTGCTAAAGCAGGTTAGCCTAGAGCAGGTTGCACAGGAATGCATCCAGGCGGGTTTTGAATATCTCCAGAGAAGGAGACTCCACAACCTCTCTGGGCAGCCTGTTCCAG
>VZSC01006301.1:254983-315586 GCA_013398225.1 Steatornis caripensis | reverse complement strand
CTGAGAAGAGTCTGACCCCGTCCTCTTGACATCCACCCTTTAGATATTTGTGAGCATTGATCAGATCTCCTCTCAGCCTTCTCTTTTCCAGGCTGAACAGACCCAAGAAGTTCATCATGAGCCAGCAATGAGCTCTCACAGAACAGAAGGCCAACCATATCCTCAACTGCATCAAAAGAAGTATGGCCAGAATGTCGATGGTGATGATTCTCCCCCTCTACTCTGCTTTTGTGAGACCCCACCTGAAGTCCTGTGTTCAGCTCTGGGGCCCCCAACATAAGAAGGACATGGACCTGTTGGAGAGAGAACAGAGGAGGGCCGTGAAGATGATCAGGGGGCTGGAGAACCTCTCCTATGAGCACAGGCTGAGAGAGTTGGGGTTGTCAGCCTGGAGAAGAGAAGGCTCCAGGGAGACCTTATAGCAGCCTTCCAGTACCTGAAGAGGGCCTACAAGAGAGATGGAGAGGCTTTTTACAAAGGCATGTAGTAATTGGATGAGAGATAACAGTTTTAAAGTGAAAGAGCGTAGCTTTAGATTGGACATAAAGAAGAAATTCTTCATGATGAGAGTAGTGAGACCCTGAAACAGATTGCCCAGAGAAGTTGTGGCTGCCCCCTCCCTGGAAGTGTTCAAGTCCAGGTTGGATGGGGCTTTGAGCAACATGGTCTAGTGGAAGATGTCTCTGCCTATAGCAGGGGGTGTGGAACTAGATGATCTTTAGGGTCCTTCCAACCCAAACGGGTCTATGATTCTATGATTTTTACTTTTTGTCCTAAATTTACTATGGATTTCATATATGACCTTTACCATATGCAGAAGCGTTAAAAATTCTGATTTTGATAAAATGTTAGGGGGCTTTATCAATGATTATCTAGTGAATACTGAAGATCTCAGCTACACTGAGAAAATCTTGAGATCATATTTAAAGTAATTCAAAACTAATTAATTCCTGTTCATATAGGTGCAGGTATATAATGTGTATAATATTATATATAATTTTATGTTAAGCTTCACTCCTCCATTTGAGAAATCCAATAATGAGGTTTGTTAAAAGCATATTGGAACTATTAACTAGACCCTTACCAGAGAGGGAATTCAGGTAGCCTAAATGATCAGCATAATAGCTGAATGAACAGAAAGCTGGAAAAGCACGAAAGCTGGTGATTTCCTTTCTCTTTTATTTTTTTTTTTTAGTTTGTGCTAAATAACTCTTGTTCATTCAGTTTTCCATTTGGGATTATGAGTTCAATGACCTCTGAACATTTTTGATTCCCTCAGTCTGGTTCTCTCCAACTAGTTCTCATGTTTGTAAGAGCAGCCAAGAAAATGTTGATATGGATAAAATATCTCCTCTAGATAAAATTACAAAACATATTTCGGTTGGCTAATTATTTCAGTCTCAAGTGGCCAGTGAATCAGTGAGATTGCTTCTGAGCACATCTTTCTGTTTTAATGCACATGTTGAGGACTCTTCAGATTGTATGGTGCTTTTCACTATGAATAAAAGCAGTGTTATAACACAGATAAAAGAGAAAAAAGAAATTAAAAAAAGTAGCCACATGACAGTGTGTCTGCAAGATATATTATTGCAAAGAAAAACTTTAATAAAAGGTTAGGATGAACATATTAATTTGATATGACTTAAACACTCCAAAATGTCTGTTATGTTACCCTATCATAATGATTACTCAAAGATATTGCAATAAAAAAATCTTAATTATAGTCCTTCCACTAATTGATATCATGCGTTTTAAGAGCATTAGTCAGTTTGGGTTTTTTTGAATGCCTGAGACTCCCTGCAAGAAAGGAGAGAAACTTAGACTAGATTCTGGGTCCACCTCTTCTGGATCTACTTTTCAGTATTTTGTTGCTACAGCATTCAGAGATTCCTAGAAGATCATCCATTTAATATTAAGATCTCCATAATGTCTGCAGGATATTGAAGCCAATTTAATTGTCAGGATATCCTACCAGGAAAGAGAGATGTAGCAACCCTTAGATTTTCTTCTTGCTCTTTTTCTTAATCTAAAATAGGCACTATTTTGATTGAATGCTGAATTCCTCTCAATACTCTGGAAAAATACTGCTGAGAATCAAAACTTCCCCTCTACACTCTATGGCTTACTGCAAGGGTGAGTATTATGGGAGAAAGGGAATTTGTTGAATCTTGAAGTCCAACTTGCAACTGATTTTATGCCTACAATTTCCTTTTTTAAGAGTTCTTGCTCATTCACAAGTAACTGATATTTTGGACTCTGAGGTGAAGTTTCCAAGTAGAAACAGGTAAACTACCAAAGTAAACCAAGAAAGCACTCAAACTTTCCAGCCTTAAACTTAAAGTCATCTATTTTGTGTTTATAGCAGTTAGTTTGGGAGTTGCTTTGCTTTAATTCCTTATCATTTGGGGACTTTATTATATGATCCTATATCTTGGAACGAAAATATTCTTGCTGTGAAATGGATTGACATCTTCAGGCCTGCATGGAATAAAATGTACCAGGAATCTCCCAGGATATACTGGATTTTTTTCTTTGGTAATATTTCCAGATGAATTTACTAGGCTTATAAGGACTATCACTAAAAATCAGTGAGATATCTAATTTTGTAATTTCAGCCAAAACCAAAGAACTGTTAAACTCAGCTTTCCAAGATCCAGCCACCAGATTCATACTCTGCTAAAATTTCACCTGAGTGAATATCAATTGCAGATATATTTATATACAAAATTTTAATGCATTTCTTGAATACATATGAGCATTTTTCAAGAGAAGGAATAGTATGGTCTTGAAGCACTCATTCAAGTAGAGGTTCAGAAGCTATTCTTTGAAAAAAATGGTTGAATAGGTTAGTATTTATGATTTCTATGGGAGAAATGATGTCTGAGGAGGGATTTGGAAGAAAAATGGATGAATGCCAGTGGCACGACTTTGGAAATGATTTGCAGTTTATTATTCTGATCTCTCTGCACCAAGATTATAAATTTATAAGTTACTGAGATTCACATAAATTATATACAAAATCTCCAAACAAATCCTACCACATTAAAAACCCATGAAATTTAAAAAACCTAATTCCTGAAACAGAAAAATATTGCTACTTTAATTCTATCCCTGTACCTTTGTGTATTACAAGGCAGCCTTAAAATTACCTGACTATTCACTAGTATAGTTACAAAACTTTTAGATTATTCAGTCCAGTAGGGAAGGCTGCTAATTTATATTCTTATTTTCTCTCTATGCTGTCTGATCCAGCTTTTGCTCCATCTGATTTACTTATCTGGCTCCATACCATGCTCATCCCCTGATTAACCAATTGCTCCTGTGTCTCAGGTCACCATCAGTTTGGTTTTACTTTCTTTTGTGCTTACTACTCTTCTGACTGCAGAGCCATCTGCAGAACTAATAACCATTTACTCTACAACAAGTATGTATGCACAAGTCAGCTTTTGAGGTGGTGGTGAGGAAGGAGCCAGGCTTATCTTAATGAGTAGGTTCAAAAAGCCTAATTATGTCCCTTCCTCTGAAAAATGTGAGAAGTAAAATTTTATCTTTCTTGCTATTGATAGATACTGCATCATCGTGATCAGAATGAATCTTGGAATCAGAAGAGACTATATGAATGAACTGTGAAGGGAGAACCATTATCTAGAACTCTTTGGACCAAAAAAAAACCCCAATCCTGTGCTGAACTGTTTCTTTAATGAGGAAAAGTCAGGAGAGAGCAAACTCCTTTCCTTAGGCAGCAGATCACTGTGTTCTAGAGAGTGCTTGGAAGGGTGGTAGTTTATTGCAGGCATCCACACACTATAGGTGCAAGTCCCTGCTGTATGTCCTTGCGGAGTGTGGTTTGCTGTCCAGCTGGTTAGCATTTACGCAGAAATCAGCAGGAAGAACTAAGTGTGAAGTGTTCCTGTGTAGCTCAGCAGAAAAATGTTCGCTGCTCTGCATTCCTTTGGACTGCTCAGATAAATTCTAATCGACAGGCTTCAGCAGCACTGGCCATTACATGTGCACTGACCGTTGCACCGGTCAAGTAAAGATTGAGATGTGTGTAATGTTAACAATGAAAAAGGCCAGAAGTATCTTGTAGAGGTGAAATAGTGAGATTTCACTTTACAAAGAAGGATTATACCCTTTCACCTATTTCTTTGAAGTATTTAAATCATCTGTCTGTCAGAATAACCAGGAATAATCATAATGCCACTTTGTTGTTTTTTTTTTGGGGGGGGGAAGAAAAAAATGTAAATGGTATGAAGCAACTTTATTAATTATTGAATGTCACATTACTAAATTCATAAATGACAAGATAACATTCCTTTGCTTTTTTTCTTGAAATAAAAAATTGAATTCTAGTGTATAATACTCTAAGAGGCCAGAAAAAGAGCAACAACAAGCAAAGTTGTCACAAGCACCAACGTGATAAAAAAGACAGCTCCATATGTCTTCTGATAGGAAGTGTGGGAAGTAACCTAAATACTTCCGAAAAACGCCGCTTTCTATATCCAATGTTTATGTAGCAGAAACCTCTTTTTTAATGGATGAAACAATAGATTTAGATCGGCTGTGTGTAAATCAAAGGTCTTCCAAGTATAGTCATGTGCCTGATGATAGAAATTAATTTGCATGAAATGGTCTTTATATTTGCATGTGGGTCATAGAGAAAAAGCTGGGAAACCATACACTTAGTAAATTAAATATGGGGGTTTTTCATAGTCCATGGAATTATAATTGGAATAAATATAAGCTCAATGACAGGAAAAAATTGGAAATATACACAGCAAAGCAACAGCAGGATTTATAAGACAGAGAAATTATTTGAAATAAAAGCTACAAATTGGGCATTCAGATATAAGTAACTACAGTGTGAAATAACATTTGAGAGGAGAAGTAATGCACGATATGACGAATTTTCATTTTGAAATAGAATTATGCTTTTAGAGTATGTCCAAAATGAAGTTTTATAACTCAACAACACAGCATTAGTAATTGCATTGATTCCTATTCCCACTCTTGCACGATCTTTGACAGAGAGGTAAATAAGGCTGGATCACTGATGGCAGCCGGGAGAAAGAGAAACTCTTTCATGTATTATAAAATAAATATATCAGAAATGGGAAAATTGTAAGAAATTTTCTGCTGTGACCCAGTGAATAAAGCACATTTTGTGCTGGTATCTATCGTGTTTTGTACTGCATTTATTCTCACTGAGCCTTGTTTCTTTGAAGAAAAAAATGTATAGGTCAATGGAAGGAATTAATGTACATACCTTCTCTAATTCTTCTCAGTTCTCACTTCTACAATGTAAACATCTGATGCAATCCTTCCCTACATTGTGCTTTTTATGTAGGATATCATATGCAACATTCATTATTTGGTCTTCCATATTTGCAATCATTGACCTCCTGCTTTATAGTGGAGTCACCCTATTCATTGGATTAACGTGAAGGAATGTTTTTTAAGCCTTAACATTGCATCGGTTCTCAAAATCTAAGCAGACCCTCACCATAAAAAGCACACATCTGTTACAGCAGTGACACAGAAGACTTCCTTTTGACCACCATAAGATATAAAGGCCACATACAAACTGCTGAGAAGGGGTAAATAGCATCCAGCAGCAGTGTGCAGTGATGAAACACTTAAAGCAACAATACTTCGTCCACCACAATGGCAGGTGGAAGTGGAAGGGAGTTCATGGTCTCTGACCATGCCCAGAGACATAGCTGCATGAACTTCTCTGTGTCTGGCCTTCAACAGAAGAGGTTTGCATCAGGATTAGGGATCTACCCAACAAGAATCCTTTGAGTGATCAGAATCATTGCATTGCCTTGTTACTTCAGTCTGTTCGTCATGACACATTTTGCCCGCTTCTTCCAGAGTGCAAAAGTTAAGGTGCTGGAGCGCATCCAGTGAAGGACAATGAAGCTGGCGAAGGGTCTAGAGCACAAGTCTTATGAGGAGTGGCTAAGGGAAGTGGGGTTGTTTAGCCTGGAAAAACTGGAAGCTCAGAGGAAACCTTATTGCTCTCTACAACTATCTGAAATGATTTGTAGTGAGGTGGGTGCCTGTCTCTTCTCCCAAGCTGCCCAGGGAAGTGGTTCAGTGTCCATCCCTGGAGGTATTTAAAAGATGTGAAAATGTGTGCTTAGGGACATGGTTTAGTGATAGACTTGGCAGTGCTAGGTTAGTGGTTGGACTTGATGTTCTTAAAGATCTTTTCCAACCAAAACTATTCTATGATTCTGTGAGTTCTGTCTGGCCTACTTGTAACCGTTTAAAATAAATTCTGAATTGAGCATCTGATCAACCATTGTAGATTTCTATCCAAATGCAATGGGTTTAATTACACTGGCTAATGTTTATTTTCATGTAGATGATTTGGACTGGAATATTCCAGGGAGTGATTACAAATGGCTTATCCAGAGTATCTGAGAGTGAAGTAATCATAATAGAAACCTAGCACTTGACAGGATGAAGTGCTTGTAAAATGTAGTGATTGTATCTGTTATACTTGAATACAAGACAGATTTTATTTATTCCCTCTAAATGAAAGAAGAATCTCAATGCAAATCCTTATCTTGGTGTTAATTTGATTTAGCTGTTAAAAGGCCTGTTCCCTACACTCACAACTTAATATCTTCCACTCTGCCAAAGTACTGTAGATTCTGCAGAATTAATCAGTATCCTCACACTATGGACTATAAAATTCTTGCCTCCCAGTTTCACTTGGCTATTTTTTTTTTTTGCCTAAGCACCTAGACAATGACACGTTTACTCTCAACTTCACCTGTGTAATTCACGCTGACAATTTTGCTTTCTTTCATCTTTGTATTGGTTTATTTTATTCTTGCTGTCAATCTTTACTGACTACAGAATGAAGCACTTATTATTATTGGCATTTAAGCCATTACAGTTTGCTGGGCAAAATTTCATCACTTGAATTTTTAGAATTTCCAATATTGGATGCTCTGTTCTCTACAAGTATTTCATGTTCTCTGTAGCTCATAATATGTAATTATATATAAAATGAGTGCTGTGTGGCACAAAGAATATTTGTGGGTATATTTAGCAACACCATAAGACAATTTCTTTATACCTTGACAACTATAAGAGTGCACAGGAGTTCAGGGTTCATAGATCTAATGGCTTTAAGTGGCTTTCAGTTAGAAGTCTAAGTGGTAGCTACTCACATTTTTGTAATGAGTCTGCAGCTTTGGAAAGGAAAGTATCTAAGGATTATACACACTGTATCAGAGAAGAAAGAGATTTCCCTCTGTGGGAAGAATATTATAGTTGGAGGGAAAAAATTTAAAGGTTTAAAAATATTCCTTGTTGAAAGAGTACTATTTCTGGAAGCCTGCAGTCTGGAATGTAAAAAAAGGCTGCTATAAATATTAGTGTTTAATCTCTAATATGTATAGAAGGGAAACACTTTTATCCTGCTGTCTGGGCAATTAGACACACCTCCTCAGTGCACTCAGTAACAGAAATTGTTTTCATTCTCCATTGATTTCGCTGCTAATTATTATTGCTTTGTACCCTGATGAAGCTCTGAGGTTTTCCCCTTTATTCTTTCAAGAACACATAGAAACTCAGGTTTGTAAACTAAGCAAAACAAATCTCACAATCTTTTCTACTATATGGAGATATTAGAATGTGTAGGTATTTTGCTTAATAGGCAAGATGTTGCCAGGTGGGCAAAATTTCTTTGATGCGTAGGCAAACAAAATCACAAGGGATAGATTAGGGGCTATTTTCCTATCACTTACCATGACTCGTTTTTCTTTAGGTTTAATGTTACTTAAGCTGAGACTGGTTTGCATTTAATTCCTAACACTGTTGCTGGCTGTAATTTTTATGATCATGACACTGTTCAGAGCCCTAGGCAACTTATTACCCTGTGGTGCTTGTCAGTGCAGAAACATGGAACAGATAGATGTCTCTACAGCTGTTTCAGGGTCCCTATCTTTACAGCATATTGCCTAAAACAGAATAAGAAAGGCAAATAGAGGTTAACATAGAAGCAGAGTAAACAGTGGTCCAGTATTGTACTTGGTGTATTGAGAGTTCAGCAACCATAAGGTTTTTTATACGTATTACAGCCATACAGAGCTTTTAAGAGGAAAAAAATGAAGAGTATTTGTGGAGGCTTACAGGCAGCATGGACAAAGCTCAAAAGTTTGCAAATAAGACAGGTAAAATGAGATGATTGCAGGCTGAATGAATGGTAGCAAGGACACTAGACATTTCCAAGGGCTTTAAGAGCAGAAACAAATATCCCTTCTTCAGTATGCCAGAGGAGATGTGGAGAATTGGCAATAGATGTGCAGTCTAAGCTGAGGACTTGAAGAATGTTTTTAATAGCTGTTTTATGGATGGCTGTGTGCATGGTAAGATTGCATATATCAGTAAGAAATCAAGCTACAACATAAGGAACAGAGTCTGGCATGTTTAGTTCTATGAAAGAATGGGAAAGAGTCTCCATTGTTCAGCCATAATGAGGAGGTGAGCACTAGAAAAAGATAGGAATGTAAATTTTTGTTTTCTGTATGGTCTTCTCTGGCAGTCTGCAAAATGAAGTTTTTGCCAATGATTAATCAAGGAGTTAATCAAGTTTAGCCATACCTTCTGTAGCAAACTTTTTTCTATATTTCATAACATTATTTGAAATAAAAATGCTGGAAATTTATGCTGTTTTATTCTGACTTAAATATCAACCTAGTGAGCATGACACTTCAAGAGGTAGTTATGGTTTCCAAAACTACTTTTAGACTATAATTGCACATGCACAAACTTTGTCATTAAAGAAATGGTAACTCAGATGGCATTACTGTGAGATATAAAAAATTGTTGATACAAAGTACATATGGATCCCTCAAGGTTCTGTGTGTTATAATCTGTAATGGCAATAGAATGTCTATCCCACTGTATGTTTGGTGTCACAGCAAAAGCATTTTGTGGTCAGGAAAAGGTGATTGTCCAGGTTAAGTCATAGAATCATAGAATAGAAAGTCATGCCAGCTCAGTAGGAAGAAAGAACCTAGAAAATACTAAAAATGAGAGTTATGTTACTTTTTCTGTTATATATTATTTGTTCTGTTACATATTGAGCTTTGCATACAAGGGAAGTATTCAGATTGTGAACAGTTCTGTTGGTTATTCTGTTGGTTATTCTGGGGCATCAGTGACAAAGAGAGATTAACAGCTTTCTCTTTGCAAGACCATGCCTCAGATAACATGCCTGTAGTTACTAGCGGTGTCCCAAGAATTTCTTTCTGTTGGCACACCTTTAAATCCCAATTTCCACCCTATCAGACAGTTGTGCAACATACTGCTACTCAAATTTCTTATCAAAAACTCTGTACAATATAACATATTAAATCCAACACAAAGGTATGCATGTAGGCATTATGCCTGATCTAGTAATGTTTTGCTACTATACCTCTGTAGACTGGAAGAATTGATCTTGTACAGAAGTTGTATTTATGCATCTTCTCTTTTCTTCATGAGAAATAATGGGCTTAACTCTGTAAGGTAACAATAGCTTTATTTCTGACTGAAACCCAAATCAAACAAGATATAAATGAAACACAGTGAAGAAATTATGTGAAAAGAATCTCCTGAGGTAAACAGTCAATAGGGAATCTGAATAAAGTTTTAAGCAAAGTCAAAGATGTAAATACAAGACAGCACTTTGGCATAGTCCAAGAAGGTTAAGAATTCAGAAATCAATGTATAGATTACACTGATCTTTAGATGACACTAATATTTATAACATTCTCCCTGCTCATAAACATTGCAGAATATTTTCATAAAGTCAGCAACTTGTTTTCTACTGCATTTCTTAATTAGTAGAACTCATTTAATAAAATAAACAATTCGTCTAAAACAGCATCATCTAGGAGCCCTCAGGAAGGACAATCATGAATTTTGATCAAAAAATTGCTAGCAGCAATATTTATAAAAGTAATATTGAAACAGAATAGCTTAATAAATTACTCTGCGGAAACCTCAGCTGAACATAGGTGAATAAGTTACAACATAACTTGAGCCAGCAGTGTGCCCTTGTGACCGAGAAGGCCAATGGCATCCTGGGATGCATTAAGAAGAGTGTGGCCAGCAGGTTGAGGAAGGTGATCCTCCCCCTCTACTCTGCCCTGGTGAAGCCACACCTGGAGTACTGTGTTCAGTTCTGGCCTCCCCAGTTCAAGAGAGACAGTGAACTACTGGACAGAGTACAGCAGAAGACTACGAAGATGATTAGGAGGATGGAGCATCTNTGGGAGGCATTAAGAAGAGTGTGGCCAGCAGGTTGAGGAAGGTGATCCTCCCCCTCTACTCTGCCCTGGTGAAGCCACACCTGGAGTACTGTGTTCAGTTCTGGCCTCCCCAGTTCAAGAGAGACAGTGAACTACTGGACAGAGTACAGCAGAAGACTACGAAGATGATTAGGAGGATGGAGCATCTCTCTTATGAGGAAAGGCTGAAAGACCTGGGTTTGTTTAGCCTGGAGAAGAGAAGACTGAGAGGGGATCTCATCAATGCTTATCAATACATAAAAGGTGTTTGTCAAGAGGATAGGGCCAGACTCTTTTCAGTGGCGCCCAGCAACAGGACAACGGGCACAAACTGGAAGACAGAAAGTTCCACCTGAATATGAGAAAGAACTTCTTTAGTGTGAGGGTGCCAGAGCCCTGGAACAGGCTGCCCAGAGAGGTTGTGGAGTCTCCTTCTCTGGAGATATTAAAAACCCTCCTGGAAGCGTTCCTGTGCAACCTGCTCTAGGCACACTGGCTTTAGCAGGGGGGCTGGACTAGATGATCTCCAGTGGTCGCCTCCAGCCCCTACCATTCTGTGATTCTGTGTGGTTCTGTGATATGCAGTAGGGAAAAAAAAGAGTGTATGTGGCAACTTATCATTTTAACATGCAGCTGAATAAGGAACAATTATGCATAAGGTTCATTTTATTACACTGCCACTCCTTCAGCCCAGATTTTTTTCTTCAANNNNCCCAGTGCATGTGAGACAGGGAACTACTGGAGAGAGTCCGGAGGAGGACATCAAAGCTGATGAGGGGACTGGAACATCTCTCTTATGAGGAGAGGCTGAGAGACCTGGGTCTGTTCAGCCTGGAGAAGAGAAGACTGAGAGGGGATCTCATCAATGCTTATCAATACATAAAAGGTGTTTGTCAAGAGGATAGGGCCAGACTCTTTTCAGTGGCGCCCAGCAACAGGACAACGGGCACAAACTGGAAGACAGAAAGTTCCACCTGAATATGAGAAAGAACTTCTTTAGTGTGAGGGTGCCAGAGCCCTGGAACAGGCTGCCCAGAGAGGTTGTGGAGTCTCCTTCTCTGGAGATATTAAAAACCCTCCTGGAAGCGTTCCTGTGCAACCTGCTCTAGGCACACTGGCTTTAGCAGGGGGGCTGGACTAGATGATCTCCAGTGGTCGCCTCCAGCCCCTACCATTCTGTGATTCTGTGTGGTTCTGTGATATGCAGTAGGGAAAAAAAAGAGTGTATGTGGCAACTTATCATTTTAACATGCAGCTGAATAAGGAACAATTATGCATAAGGTTCATTTTATTACACTGCCACTCCTTCAGCCCAGATTTTTTTCTTCAAATGGTCAAAATGCATCTTTACTACTGCAATCAGTTTATACAATTTCAAACTTTGTATATTCTATTTATTATGATTAAATGATGGGTCTCTACCATGGCTTGGGCTCTTTATACACATTATGTGCACATACAGATCATAAGTGAGGGATAAAATACTGGGATCATACATCAGGAACTCCAAGTTGATATGGGTAATGAGGAAGTAGATTAATCTATCCCAGTTCAGGCATTTAAAGACCTCTCTCTATGGTGCATGGAGTGAAATAACGGTATTCAGTGAATTATTCATTTCGTCCTAAGTCTACACCAGATCAAACGTATCACCCTCTAGTGAAAGTTATTTCTCTCATTGGCTATCATGGGAGCCCAGGATGACCAACTGCTTCTTAAATATCTAGCATGAGCTGAGAGAAACTCATACCTTAGACTCTTCCCTGCTCAAATAAATTACCTTATCGGTAAGGTCATATTTTCTTTTTTGCCCACTAAAGAAACTTTCAACTCTGAAATTGGAACAGCTCTGATCCTTAGACCCATCATTCCTTAAAAGGTTTCTCTACAAATCTCAAGAAATTACAGATCATCAGTGCTGAACAAGAGAATTGGAATGAGAACTACAAAAGTAGAACCAAATATCAAGTCATTTAGAACATTATAGCAAGTTACGAAGTTACAGTCTCGATGGGTGGACAACTATATGGGTAAAAAAATGATTCCATGGTTGGGCTTAGAGAACAATGGTTAATGGGTCATTGTCTACCTGAAGGTTGGTAATGACTGGAGTATCACTAGAGGCTGTCCTGGGACCTGTCATGTTATAGTCTTTATCTGTGACCTAGAGGAGGCATCAGAGTGCACTCTCACCAAGTCTGTAGATGACACCAAACTGTGGAGGACCAGTCAAGATGCTCAAGGGAAGGGTCGCTTTTCATAGGGACCTAGATAGGCTGGAGAAATGGACAAAGAGGTATCTTATGAAGTTCATAGAAGACATGCAAATTCCTACACCTGAGGAAGAAGAACCCCTTGCAATGATATAGGCTGGGGACTGAGAGCTGGGAAGCAGATCTGTGGAAGGGGACCTTGTGGTCTCCTGGACAGCAAGCTGAGCATGAGCTATCAGTGCCCTGTCAGCAAAGAGGCAAAAAAGTCTCTTGGGCTGCGTTAACATGATCAAAACCAGTGCATCAAAGGAATGGATTATCCCCTCTATTTGGCTCTCATCAAACTGCATCTAGAGTACTGTAGACAGTTTTAGTGCCCCCAGTACAAGACAGTCATCAGGACTGAGTTCAGCAGATGGCCACCATGAAGTCTCAGGACTGGAGCACTTGCCCTGTGAGGATATGTTGTGGAAGAGGGGTTGTTCAGCCTGGAGAACAGATGACTTTGGAGGAACCAAACTGCAGCACCCAGTACCTATGGGGAGGCTATTAAGAAGGTGAAGCCAGGCTTTTCCAGCAGTGTATTGTGAGATAATGCCACAAAACAGGCATAAATTAAAACAAGAGCCATCCAAATGTATGTAAAGAGAATTTTTTTTCCCATGAGGACTGTGAAACTTTGGAAGTGACTCAGAGAGATGATTCAGTATCTCTCCATCCCTAAGGGTCTTCAAGATCCAACTGAAGGTTGGGCTTCCTGAGGTTCTTTATTATCTGAATAAATCTATAAGTCATATGCTTTTCTGTATATACACGGTCAGAAAAAGACCTATAGCTGGTGGTCAAATTTTGGTTGATTAATCCTTACTTGGGCACATAATGAATTATCAAGTTCTATAAACTTACCAGGTTCTAACTGAAGAGGTCCTAATGTCCCTATTAAAGGGCTGTTCCAGAATATCCCTGCTTTAATAGTTGTAAATTTCTTTCTAATTTGCAGCCCAAATTTATTCATATTTTTTGTGCTCTGGTTTTGTGCCAACTTAGTGTTTAAACTTAAGTGACTCTTGTCACTCCCTGGTATTTATCTGCTTGGTGTATTTATAGACAGCAGTCATGTTACTTTCAGCTTTCATTTTGTTAGGCAAGACAAAACATACTCCTCTGAGAAGAAATGTTCTTCTTCCCTTTTTCATGCTAGCTGCTTATTTCGGAACCTGTCCCATTCATTCTTCCTGAACAAGTGACCAGGACTGGGTGCTGCTCTGTGTGTTCACAGGAAGCATGCAGCAGTACAGGATGACATGTACTACATTTTCAGACAGCCAATCTCTTCCTGCTTGAACAGTGGCTTACAGTTTCATACAGACATTGCATAATACTAGGTGTAGCTAATCAGACATTGGATCCCCAGCCTCGCCTCATCACTTAGCCTTGTGTGCTGCGTTAACAAGGGAGTACTTGAAACTATATGTGGAGCCTTAGGGCCTGTCTCACATTGTGAATTTGGATGTGCCAATGTTTATGTGTTCAGCATATGAGCTCACAAAAGAAATAAACCATTTTCTAAATGTGTCATCTCACAACAGAGGAGCAGTCAATATTTGGAACATTTTCGTCTGTATTGAAAATGTCAGACTTTCTCCAAAGCAAGCAGTAGCTGGGAAAGAAAATTACTGATGGCACTCACAAATCAGCAGGCATCCAGATTTCTGACCTTCTCAGTAAGTTTTGGCAATCTGGCATACCTTTGAATAATGAAACACCTATAGTTTAAACATGACAAGCCCAGTGACCAAAACACTTATGACACAAGTCCCAGTTAGCAATGTTTTTTATTGCTTTGGCAAAATGCTAACATATAAAGTCCATTCTCCTCTTAAAAATGTGTAAGAATAAGATAAATTATTCATGTAGAACTTATCTGAATTGCTTCTGATTCAGTTCTTTAAAGTCTGAAAAGCACATCTGGACATGTACCAGTAAATAAACAGGCTAGGCTTCTCTTGAAACAGCCTGTACTTTGGAAATAACCACATAATTTCAGATCAGGATGACCCTGGTATTTAGCTGAATAACATTAAAGCATCCCATCAACAGGAATTAAAAGATCCAAGCTGAGACCAATTTGTTGACCTGGGAAAACTGGGATTTGCAATGCTGATTTGCTGTAATGCCAACAGCCTTATCCAGTGAATTGCATAAATGAATTTATTGTTTATCCCCTTTAGTATTTCTGTTGGTGTTAAAAATTCTCAAAATTGGGGTATTTGAAAGCCATTCTGGAAAAAATAGTAGCTTGCAGTATTCAAGCATGTCAGAATACCTGGATGTGTATTGATATGTCCAGCAACTTAGGATACAAATAGAAACTGTAATCATTATAATCCTACAGCACTCAGATATATTTTGTATATGTAAAGTTTAGATTGTTTGCACAATTTCATATCTTAGTAAGATAAAATAGAATGCAGTTTTGAAGAAGGCAAAAAAGAAACTGAGGTGAGATTAAATATAACAAGAACTTGCATCTACTTTGACACATAATTTGAAATTGTCATAATTAACTTACCTATATTTTTATTTATATGCAAAAAGGAGAAATTAGGAAGTCACACAATTAATTTTTTCAGGAATAAATATTAACATATCTTTTAAGAAATAGAGCGATTTTTCTGTATGCCTTATTTTTTTCCCCCTAATTCTGTACTTTAAGACTATTTTAACCTTAAATAAAAATAAAAATAAAAATAAAAACTAAGAGCGTAAGTATAGTTTTGTTAGTACTGATGATAATGTACATTAAAGCCCAGTACAGACCTGAAGTGATGCAGAAGCTGTGCATGAGTTGCAAAAATCAGAGTAATGGTTCTAAACATCCTTGCTCAGTTGTCCTTTTGCTGTGATGATCCTCTTTCTTTAATTTCCTCAGCACTTAATATTCTATGTTCGTACAGGCACAGAATAGCCTAAATCCTGCAGTACTAGTTCATACCTGAGCCTTGGTGTAAAAGATAGACTCACATAACTCTAAAGTCAGTGTTTATCTGCTGGTTCATGTGTGCCTAGCATTGTTTGAGGTGTCCTGAGGTACCCAAGGCATCCACACAGTACTGAGGGGATACTTGTACCTTTCTGGAACAGTATAAGGAAACCAAGAAGGGTGTTATAGGCCACGTGAAATGAGACTACACACTTCTGTGTAGAATAATGTGTAGACACTAGATCTTGTTCAGTTCTTATGGGCAATTTGCACTCTATGAAGCGGCAGAAGGAAGCCAGCTAGGAGACCTCACCTTGTCTAACATAGTCCTATAATCACCTTGTCTAACATAGTCCTATAATCATACGTTTAAACAACTGCATTTCCAACAACTTTCCTAAAGTGCCATAGGGTGTCCTACTTGGCCTCTACCCACCACTTGAGAAGGACATGGGTTTTTACTAAGTCTGCTGTCACGGATTCAGGCCAATGAGACTGTCTTGGACTTCCTGTCAAATCTCAAAGAGCATTGGTTCCTTATGTTGAGGCAGCTAGATCAAGCCCCAAATGTGGACACTCTATAGCTAATGTTCAGTCTGAGACTGAACATTGAACTGTACACATCTGTATGTCAGCATCACCCTGTGAGCTGGATATTTGTTATTGGTCTGTAATTACAGTCAAAGGAAGTCTATGAGTCAGTGAGGAAATCTAAAGCATAGAGACCTATTTGAGTGACCACAGGTAAGGACTACTCAGCTGGTCCCATAAATGACTAGTGTCTTTTGCAATAAAATCTTAGGATGTAAAAGACATCTACATGGGACTGGGAGATTAGTCACAGAGTGTATGGGAGATCATGCCTTTATGGGATAAGCTGAATGCCCCATGGGATAGCGTAAAGTACCTGGTGTTTCAGTTAAGAGCTGATTTTCATGCTTGAGGATAACGTCCAAGGTGGTGTTTTTAAGCTATTTGCACAGTCAATGGGGAGAATGAAAGGCTTGTAGAGCCTGACCTGGCTATTTTAGATATCTCTCAAGACAAGATGAATTGCATCCTGAAGGTGACAGCTGCTATGAAAGCACTCTAGACAACTAGCTTACTTGTACATATCTGCATTATAGACATGCACATTTCACTAGATGAATCTCGCAGGTGTTTGAAAAATTCCATGTGATAGTTCTCAAGCTCTTCTGTGAACTTCTAAGATGGTGGTGGCTGTATCACTCTCACAGCTCTCTTGACTTCCTCCAAAACCATTCCAGTCTACCAGATAGAATGAAGTTCATAGCTGAGCTTGGTCTGAGACAAATTGCACCCGTAGTTTCTACACTCTGAGCATGTGACTACTTTAGCTGTTGAGACACAGGCAGTGTAGGCTGGCATGCAGGCACCTTAGATCCAGCAGAAAAACACATCAACACCACAAACTGTAATCAAATATGGTTCCAAGCTCTTCAACCTGGATTGTCCATAGATTTTATCTAGATATTTTGCATAAAACCAGATACAGTAGTCAATAATTTGAGGTTATTTGTTTGTTAGAATGAAATTATGCATTCATAACACTATTTTATACATTCTCTTTCAAACAAGTGAGACTAAAAGACATTCTCAGAAGATATACATCATGAGCAAGGCAAATTATTTCAACACTGATTTAGAATCATTGAGCTGGTTTGTGCAAACTAAAGTGAAATTTGCTTTTTTGTCTATATTCAGCAATTTATGAGGTTACTTCCCTCTGAGTTTTTAAGATTTGTTCTCATCATCTCTTTATCTGTCAGTGTTAGGCAGACCATCATCACAACTGTCAGTTTCTGTATTTTCTATATTGTTTCCTGGAATCCACCCTTAGCATTATGTAGGTATAACTAAACAATGTTCACCTTCTAATTAAGAAGTTGAATTATTCTAGAAATGTTGGGAAGNATTGATGAATATGTTGAACAGGACTGGAACAGACTGGAAGCAGTACTGGATCCCTGGGGAACACCACTAGTCACAGGCCTCCAACTAGACTCTGCGCCACTGATCACAACCCACTGAGCTCTGCCATTCAGCGAGTTCTTGATCCACCTCACTGTACACTCATCTAACGCACACTTCCTAAGCTTACCTAAGAGGACGTTGTGGGAGACAGTGTCAAAAGCCTTGCTGAAGTCAAGGTAGACAACATCCACTGCTCTCTGGTTGTCTACCCAGTCAGTCATAGCATCATAGAAGGCTATCAGATTGGTCAAGCAGGATTTCCCCTTGGTGAATCCATGTTTACTACTCCTGATAGTATTCTTCTCGTCCATGTGCTTTGAGATGACTTCCAGCATGAGCTGTTCCATTACCTTTGCAGGGTTGGAGGTGAGACTGACTGGCCTGTATTTTTTTGTGTCCTCCTTCTTGCCCTTTTTGAAGATTGGAGTAACACTAGCTTTTCTCCAGTCCTCAGGCACTCTCCTGTTCTCCATGATTTTTCAAACATGATAGAGAGTGGCTTAGCAATTACATCTGCCAGCTCCCTCAGCGCTTGTGGGTGCATCCCATCAGGGCCCATGGATTTGTGGGTGTCCAATTTGCCAAAGTGGTCTCTAACCCAATTCTTCTCTACCAAGGGAAAGTCTTCCTTTCTTCAGACTTTCTTACCTCCAGGGACTGGACTGGGAGTCCTGAGGGCCAGCTTTAGCCATGAAGACTGAAGCAAAGAAGGCATTCAGTAACTCCACCTTCACTGTATCTTCTGTCACTAAGACACCCGCCTTGCTCAGCAGTGAGCCCACATTTTCCCTTTTGCCACTGATGCACCTGAAGAAACCCTTCCTATTGTCCCTGATCTCCCTTGCCAGATTCATNTGCTGATTCTCCTCCCTGTCCCAGTGGGGGGTGGGGGTGGGGTGCAGTGAGCAAGTGGCCATGTGGTTCTTTTTTGCCGGCTGGGCTCAAACCGCAATACACTCTCAAAGCAAAGAATAAGAGAGATCTCATAAGACAGATGCTCCACTTCCCTAACAACCTTCTTTGCCTCCTNAGTAACTCCACCTTCACTGTATCTTCTGTCACTAAGACACCCGCCTTGCTCAGCAGTGAGCCCACATTTTCCCTTTTGCCACTGATGCACCTGAAGAAACCCTTCCTATTGTCCCTGATCTCCCTTGCCAGATTCATTTCCAAATGGGCTTTAGCCTTCCTCATTGCATCCCTGCACACTCTGACAACATTTCTATATTCCTCCCATGTGGCCAGTCCTTTTTTCCTCATTCTTTAAATCCCTTCTTCTCTTTGATTTTTTTCTAGAAGCTCCTTGCTCACCCATGCAGGTCTCCTGCCTCGTTTGCTTGACTTCTTACTCATAGAGATGCAGAGATCCTGAGCTTGGAGGAGGTGGTTCTTGAATATTAGCCTGCTTGGGCCCCTTTGCCTTCTAGAGCCCTAACCCATGGGATTCCTCCAAACACTTTTTTGAAGAGGGCAAAGTTAACTTTCCTGAAGTCCAGGGTTATAATCCTACTTGTTGCCCTGCTTCTTCCACGCAGGATCTTTGACTCCACCATTTGATGGTCACTGCAGCCAAGGCTATTCCCAACCTTCAGATCCCCAACCAGTCCTTCTTTGTTTATTAGTACCAGGTCCAGCACCACTCCTCTCCTTGTTGACTCTTCCACCATCTGTGTCAAAAAATTATCATCAATGTTCTGCACGAACCTCCTGGACTGTGCATGATTAACTGTGTTGTGCTTCCAGTAAATATCATGGCGGTTGAAGTCCCCCATGTGAACCAGGACCCGTGACCATGAAGCAACTTTCAGCTCTCTGTAGAAGGCCTCGTGAACTTTCTCTTTCTGATCACATGGCCTGCAGTATCATCCATATTAGCCTGATCTCCCATATTTGCAAGATCTAGGACTGCAACTTGAATATTCACGCTCCAATGTACACTGTGGCGAGTTGACCTTGGCCAGCTGCCAGATGCCCACCCAGCTGCTCTCTCACTCCCCTTTCTCAACAGGACAGGGAGAAAAAATGTGATGAAAAAGATCATGGGTCGAGATAAACACGTGGAGATCACTTACAGGTTATTGTCATGAGCAAAGCAGACTCAACTTGGGGAAAATTAATTTAACTTATTGTCAATTAAAA
Organism: Steatornis caripensis; assembly: GCA_013398225.1. Taxonomy (NCBI): domain Eukaryota; kingdom Metazoa; phylum Chordata; class Aves; order Caprimulgiformes; family Steatornithidae; genus Steatornis; species Steatornis caripensis. Next base: position 295,961 of record VZSC01006301.1, on the reverse strand, counting down.
TAGATTTGGACAGTGACAAACAAAGACAAAAATGAAAACACCTCCCTCCACCCATTTTCCCAGGTTCAGCTTCACTCTTCTATCTTCTTTTTCTCACCTTGATATCTGCAGGGCTCTTGCTCACACTTTCTTTCTCACTCCTCTCTCAGAACTGCTGTGCAGCATTTTTTTACCCTTTCTTAAATACACTCTCCCACAGGTGCCATGATCTTAGCTAAGGGGCTCAGCTGTGCACTGCAGTAGGTTAGTTGTGGAGCTGGCTAGAAATAGCTGTGGCTAGCACGAGGCAGCCCCAACCTCTCCTAACAGAGGTTGTGCTGCAGCTCCTGCTGCCAGCACCTGGGCATGGATGCACAATACATACACAGGTAAACATTAAGAGGAAATTTGTTTAAAAGATGCTGAAAAGAAATCATCAGATGCAGCTTCAGCATATCTTGCAGCAGCAAAAGGTTGACCTGATTTATGCCAGTTTAACCCATCCTCAAAAGATTAATTAAATCTGTTTTGCTCTAGAAAACTTTTTTTGATGGCTGTGCAAAGCCTTTGCAGCAAAGCATCTCTTGGCTCTTTATCTTGTGGATTTCCAGACTGGATATGTTCTCCGCAAGGTTTTAGAGCTGTTTGCGCTATTTGTCTCAGCTGCTTACGTACTTCCAGATAGTCTACTGAGGTTCTGAAACCTCTTTCCAAAACAAACAGAAGTGGGTGATGAACATTTGAATGGATTCTGTTTCCTGCGAAGAGGAAACCAGAGATGCCATTCTCAACATGCTTTTTAAAACGTTTGCTTAAAGAGATCCCATGTAATTTCAGTTCTAATCATAAGTGAGAATTGATACTTCAGTTTGATTTGCATATCTTAGCCTTTTATCTCCTAAATTTTATTTAGTCTTAATAGTCAATGGGTTATAAAACCACTCAGAAGTGCTTAGACAGAAATTAGAAGTATCAGTAATCTGGGAAATCTAATCCCTTCAGTTTATAAGGGTCAAAATATAGAACAGTTTATTAAAAATTAATGAATAGTATACATTGGGAAAGCAAAATCCATGGAGCATAAATCAAGAGAGTGTTGAAACATTAAACTTTTTATCAGTGATGCAATGCATTCATACAACTTTTCAGTAAATCTTGTGACCAGACCCTTGAAAAATGTTCTAATGAACGGTTGGATGACAAAAAAAATGTTTCTGAGTTATATACAATTTCTCATGACTTTAATATGTCATTAAGACTTATACATACATTTAGAATAGTAACATCTGTGCTTTAAAATAAGTGGAAACATATGCATTCATAATACAATGATGATTTTTTTCATAAGAGCATTTAATTTGATGAGCAAATGCAGTGTAGCACAAATGCAAATTTTGGGGTTGGATCAAACAGCAGCTGTAAACCTTTCCAAGTAGCTGTGGCTCCATTCATTGCTTAATGGAACATGAGTCACTGCCTGCCATTTTAGCCTCTCTCACAACAGAGAAGAAAAAGAACAGCCTGGCACCGGAGTCTGAGATAAAAGAGACATTAAGATAGATATAGAGAGCAATTACACATGTCAATGGAACTATGCTTTGTGTGCTTCAGATACTTGGTTTCAAAGGTTACAGAAAAAATCACCTCATTCTTCTGAACCTCTGCTGAATCTGTGTATAATTATCATATTTTTCTATATTCAATAGCGTACACATCTGTTTAAAACAGGTTGAGATTTGATCCAGTGCCCTGTGTAAAGGCACTGGCAGGCTCCCACCAACACTGATATGGTTTGAGACTAAGGTGTACTGGAAGAATTTCTTGTGGGCTACTCTTTTTTCCTTAGCTCTCGAAGTTTGTGTGTGTATGTGTGTTACATGCATTGCTGTTTGTGTTTTTTTAGCAAAACTGATAAAAATTAGAGAAAATTCTATCAAATGTGGAAATTTCTTCATAATAAATGCTTCTATTCAACACTAGCAAGGTCTAGAGAACCTCATGGTAGTCATTTCCTAGGCCAGATCTACTGCTTCTAAATCCCACAAAAGACTGTAGTCCACAAAGTATCAGACAGCAGTACAGACCGACTTGATTTCATGTTTGACTCTAAGACTTTCCAAACAATGCTTCTAAATGCTTACGTTTAGGCACACATGCTCAGAAGCACCATGTTGCAGTAAGACAACTTCCTATCTCCCATATACCTTTGCAATGATACAGTTTGAAGTACAACATTGTCTGAAGCCTGCTTAATTACTTTGAAAAAAAAGTTGTATTATGTACCTGCTGCCTACGTTTTCTAGAACGTCCTTAATTAGGGTGCACATTGACAATGGAGGAGAAACAGATTACAGAGACTTCACAGTTTCTTTATCCCTGTGCTTTATTCTATGCCAGCACAGTTTTCACTCCTTTCGAAGCTTTCTTAATGCTTTTTCAAAAACCATTTAAAGACCTGTCTGCATCAACTAACAGGTTATGAGACCAGTTGGAGAAGTGGAAATAAGAAACTACAGCCAGACTGCAGTCAGATTACTTGTTCTCTGAAGCCTGGATAATTTGTAGAGCTTGGGGACCTTGAACAGAGGAAAAGGACACTCTCTCTTTCTAGTGTTTCAATCCAGTATATGAGCTGTGGTAGCATCGGGATTCCCACCTTTGACACGCTGTAAATAAGAGCCTGTTCCACTCAGAGCTCTTCAGTACTGGCTGCAGGGAGGTCAGCTTCAGTAGTGGGCATGGAGTATCTCTCCTCTCCTGGAAATCCTTGTATCTCCTTGATAGGAACAGTTAGACTGGTTAGGCTAGTAAGCAGAATGTATATTGCTTCTATATAAAGTCACTGGGAAAAGGCTATAGATAGGTTATCTCTACTTTAGCAAATAGTACAGCTCAAAGCAATTGTATCTGTAGAATGAGACAGATGATGCTGAGGTCCCAACATCCATCCCTGTGTGTTTCAGGATTTCTTACTTAGGCTTAGATCCACTCTAGCTCTACAGATTGGATGCTCATGAACAGTTGGGTTGCATTAGGTTTGCTCTAGGAGTGTGTAATTTGTCTTAGTTTCTTCCACACACAATCCAGCACTCTTGAAGACTGCTCTGCTTTAATGTGCAATCTGTGCACATTAAATGGGAATGACTGAGAGATCTTCTTCAGAAAGTTCTCCTGGCCTAACTAAAAGTCTAGCTAATGTAACATGTTAATCACTCGTTAAGAACTAGGATAGGTGGCTTGCATTGTCTTGGAAGGGCTTCAGGCTATCTGCCTGGAATGATTCAGTTGCCTAGGGAGGGGCATCTAGTGCCATTTAATTTGCCCTAGGATATCCTTTCTGTTCTTCAATTGCCTGTCCATTACGGCACAGACCTCCTGTAGGTCCTGCATCGTATTGGCCAGCCCCAGCTTGGTGTTTCGGATACCATAGGGCATTTCAAATGCCAATAGATATCTGTCTATAGGCAACTGAATCAAGTCCTTAAACATGTACTTTAAGGTGGCTTGATTGCCTTTCCTCTCTTGTTTTGCAGGCATAGGCACAACTGTATGTGTTAGTCATGCTGTATCTCAGATCTTAGTTGTAAAGATACTTAAGTGCTGGAGGCTAAGTTCAGCATTTTCCTCCAGCTGATTTAGAATGTGGACAGGGATCTGGAGTTCACTTTCTTCTGAAAGAGCTTCCTAACAAATAGGCTATAGAGTCTGCTGTAATCAGGTTAAAGATGCATAGATAAAATTAAAAAAAATCATATGAGTGTCTGAAAATATTTCCATCAGCATATGGAAAGACAAAGTCTTCTAATCAGAAACAGCAAGTGCCTATACATCCCCCCAACCCCTACGAACTCCAATTAATGAGATTTTGGTTTGTGGATATGCAGTAAATATTTTTAAACTTTGCCTTCACCATGTACAACATTAAAAAAAAAATCTTTACGGTTGTTTTGAATGATGCTTCTCTCAGCCCTCTTCATGGAAAGGAAAGTTTCACACAGCCAAATTAACACAGCCAATCTCTGTTACAAGACAAAAAAAAAAAAATGAGTGTCAATGGCTGTGTCTGCATTTAAAAGAAGGGCATGCAACTTCAATATTTCCTTGCCCCTCAGATACCCAAGTCATGCAGGTTTGCAATGACAGAAAATCACTCCCACTCTTCAGGTCACAAAAATGAAAGGTAAGAAATACTTATGCAGAAATTGGAGCCATAAAATGTGAACATTTGTCATTTTGTCTGACAGTAGTCATGTTCCTTTGTGCTTGCAGCTGTGTTATGGAATTCACGTTCTTTTCAGAGATAATTCTGCTGGTGCCAGACTACAGCTATGGTGGGACAGATGGATTAGCAGAGTATACGCATAAAATATAAAAGCAGCATGGGAGCACACCGTGCATTGCAAAATCATAAATGTATGACTTCTCTTTTTATTGTTAGATTAGAGCAAAGGTTTGAACTCTTAGGTAATAGTATTTCAAATCAGTAAGAGTCAGCGATTTGTTCCTTTACAATTATTTGGAAAACACTATTGTTCTTGTGTATTAGGGCAGAGGGCTTTTGTTTAGTTTTGTTTTTTAGCAGAATGTGTAACATTCATTCTCATCACAAAGTGAATGACATCACATAATGAAGGAAGAAAAGGATTTTTAAAAAATATATTCAGATTTAGCTGAAGTTTTCATTTGTTAGATGATTATTCCTCCTCAGTGATTTATCTTTGAGAAGAAACATAGAATCCGTGTCCATATGTTAGATCTGTGGCAGATACATTCCATGCATAAAGGGCAAACTTCCTTTGTACCTTGAGAGCTTTACTTTACATTGAATAGTCATATGCAGTTCGCCATAACAAGCGCAAGGGTTGCATTTCTGTCACGGTTTAAAGCTGGGCTGGCTATTAAGCGAACGACAGACGCTCTTTGTTAACCCCCTCCCTCCCCGAAGTGGGGGGAAAGAGAAAAGGGAAAGAGACTTATGGGTTAGAAAAGCTAAAACAGCTTTAATCTAACTACAATAATAATGAATAATAATAATAATAATAATGAAATATATACAAATATACAAATATGTACAAAACCGATATCGAGCTCCCCCCCACTGATGACGAATACGTCACCCGGACGCTGCGGGGCACGCCCCAGGAAAGTCCCGGACTGTACTCAGCAGCAGCAGGCAGGAGCTGGATTCAGGAATGCACGGATCGGGATCGAAGGCAGAAGAATCAGACAGAGTCCTCCTCGGATGCCGGCCATAGAAGAAGAGAGCGAGACCCTCGTGATCCCTCTGCTTTATACCGAGTATGACGCGTATGGGATGGAATACTCCCTTTGGTCAGTTTTGGGTCACCTGTCCGACCCACTCCTCCCCATCGCAGGGTCGCAGGTGTGACTACTTCCCTGCCCTTTCAGTTCCGGCGCACAAGAAAGTTAGCAGAAGCAAGCATCAACCTTAGTCTCCATAGGGATAACTATAAGCAAGGGCCTTTCTGCATACCATTGCTTCTGATGTTCCAGCACTAACTATAAACACCGAGCCTTATCACTGCTAGAAGCAGCTACTGTCTGGAAAAACATGCAGTTAATTTCAGAGAATGCAGCTTCTGAGTTACCTAAAAAGCAAAGTTACTAAAAGAAAATCGGTTCTGTCCTGGCCCAAACCATTTAACCATTAGTTCTGATTTGTGGTCACAACAGATATAATTGTTACAGAGTGTAGCACACAATTCACAGTTAGGACGGGCACAGCTATGCAGAATCATGTTCTGTAAGTAGATATATTGAAAGTTCAACTTTAATTCAGTAAGGATTGAGCTAAAATAAGAAAATTACTGAGAGCTCTACAACCCCCTATAATTCCTGTTGTTAATCTCTTTAGATTGATGATTCTGTCTGTCAAAAGATGAGTAAACACCAATTTTAATTAAAACATTTTTTCTCAGATGTGTTTCAGAGATTATGAAACATATTTACTAGTGTTAAATTTCAAGTATGGAACTTTTTATGATATTCTAGGAAGTAAGTACAGATATTTATTACATTAAAGTTTCCTGTTCTGTGTAAAATATCACCTAAACATGAAAAAGTTGAGAAAGAGAGGACCTTAATTCTCTTTAACATTTCTACATTGCCAGCAGCAAAATTTGAAGTAGCGAAGGCTTGGAAATTCTTGCAAAAAATCCAAACCAAACCAGAAAACCCCATCCCACTTAGTGACACCAGGGTATTTACAAACACATTTGCTGTGTTATTTGGAAATACCTTGCCCCTGTGTTCTAGATTGTTACGGGAAATTACAGAGCTAAAAGGAATAGACTAAAAACCTTAATGATCATTCCTCAGATTCCTGCTTTTCATTGTAGGAGTGTCTGATTGGCTTTCATGAAGGCCCCTTAAATTAGCTGCATACCTAAAATCAAAATATAATTTCTATCTTTGTGATGTCTTTGATTTTTTTAATCACTTGATTATTATTATGTTTATATAAGCCATCATCTCTTCAGAGTTTAATAAAAACATTAAAAAAATCTCTTTTTACAGTCTGAACAATAAAACTCTTTGTTAAAATAATGTGTTATTTTAAATTTCAAGAGTCTATTGTTTGAGGATTTTTACTGCCTGTTACTTGTAATGGATGGATAATTGTTTCCAATGGCCTGATTTGAGACCAGAGAGCCATTTGCTGCCTCACATTTCTTTGGAATCCTTCTACAAACAATATATTGAAAACACAAAAATTATGTTTACCAGATGCTTTGGAAAGATGACTTTTTTGTTAATGATGTTGTGGAATAGAGTAGTAAGACTTCTTGTTGTTGTTTTGATTTTTGTAGATGATAGTACGTGATCAGATTATCTGTCCAATCTTTTAAGAAATGAATGGAATATAGAAAGAAAGATTTTTCTGTTCACCAAAAGTAGTATGACATAAAATTTTTGTTAAATAGCTACATGTTCAGCCGAAGTATTATGGAAATTTTCACTTGTGTTCATTACAGTTTTTAAATTGGGCTACTAATCAGTCATTAGAATCACCAATATGAAATAAGCAACCAAGGAGGAAATGCTTCTAAATTAAAAGCTTGGCTACTGTTTGCTATGCACTACTACTGGCATCCTAGGAATGCTAAGACCTCTATTATTTGTGAGGAGCCAAGTAGTTCTTCTTAACACTGAAGGTTCTTAGGCACGATGCCTTTGCCAAGGGATGGGGTGCATATACTAGTAATCTCTTCTGTGGTCTCTAATATACTAAGAGGAAAATCAAGAACAGTACAAGTAATTATGAACGTTTCCTTCCTCCTGCAAAACACAGCACAGCTTTAAAAGTGGGAAAGACAAGTATGTCAAAGACAAAAAGGTGATTAATGAACCCAACAATATAAAACCTTTAAATGTTGCATACATTAAATTTAGAGAGGTCTCTCTTTGCTGTCACTCACATGCAGACTCATCAGAATCTGCAAGTGATCATCTAAGTACGTCAATCAACCTTTAATGCCAGTTTGTCCTCCTCTATGGCAAACACAGAAACCTGTTTCCTGGCAAAGATTAACTGACTGAGAGCTTCTAGCAGTATACAAGCTTAAAAACCTTTCCAAGATTACCCTTCTAGTCTAAAATCCCCACAGACTGGGACTTGCTCAGCTACAGGTGAGAAGGACAATTTAATTTTGGATTCCACAGTGCTGTCTCCAGCAAGTGCTTATTGGGAAGTGAGAAAGATACATTTGGATTTAGGACATAAGGGTAAATGAAAAACCTTACACACGGCTCTCCCTTACACTGTGGAATAACCTACCATTTAAAATATAAACCACTTCTACAACAGTTAAAAGAAATAATATGTTTTGTTTTGTTATTTATATTTTCCTAGATTTTGCCTATTAAAAACATATGCAAATTCTCTACTAAGATTTGCATAATGTATAAGGGCAGATATATTGCACATATCCCCCAGTGACAGACATGCTGGAGAACTGTAGTCTCAAAGTCCTCAGGAAACATTGGTAAAATAGTACACTTGACAAAACAGAACGAGGTATTACCAGTATGTTGGTTTATACCATCCACTCAAAATTTGCATATGCTATGCTATTTACCCTAAACAGACACAATTAAATAGCAGGTGAGATCCATATTCTGAATAAATCTCATATTGAATATGCTTAGTTTACCAATTACTTTTCTTCCCTAATGCTACTTTCCTAATAAAAGACATTCTACAGGGTGAAGTGGTTAACTTTGCACTTCACCATGCTCAGATTACTCTTCAAGGAAAAAATCCATTAACCAGCAAGACGGATCCAGATGTAACTCTCAGATTCTCCTGTACTGATGACATCCATGTGGTGGAAAAAATGCAGGTGTTCTGTCAGCACTTGTGCTGAACCTATGGGAATTGTCGTTAAGGGAAGCTGAAGTATGGTAGAATTGAATTTGAAGAGGTTAGTTAGATTCTAACTAGATTTCTACTATACATAAAAGGTGCAAAGAAACACAAACTAAAGGAAGAAAGAATGGCAAATATCCCCATAAACTAGAGAAACACTCTTTCAGCGTATTATAGATTTAAAGGCATTGCAAAATATCAGAGTAATTCACAATTAAATGGTTGTATTAATGTCTTGTTCTTAAATTGAAAGGGGTTTTTTTTTCTCCACTGCCTATGCATTTTAGTATAGCCAGTTCCTCAATAACTCTTAGATTACGCTGAGTTCTCAGTTACGTTACCCAAAGAATATTTTAGAAATGCCATAAAATAGAATGATGGCAGACAGCGATCTATAAATAGTCCTTAAGATTTTTGTATCATTTGATAGTATCTGGAGATTCAATCTATAACTTCAGAAGTTGCTTGGAGAAAAGACATTTCCACAGAATGCTGGACTAGTGATTCATTTTGGTATATAACTTGATCTTTTCCAGTGGCTTTTGCTATAGGACCCAGGGGAAAACATAAGAAACTACCAATACAAATTTGAAAGAGAATTTGCCACAGAAAAAAGTTCCTTTTCTTTTATTTCCAGTACTTAGGAAGGCATAAGAGATATGCTCTTAATCAGAAGAAAGAATGTCCCATATATTTTTTATCTCATTTAGATGTTATTGGGACTCAATAAAGCTGCCAGACTTGTTTTGAGTTATATCAACCTCTTGTGCTCAATGACTACCCGTGCAGGGGAATGGTGCAGGCAAATTATGCAATCTTCAATGCACAGAAAAATATTGAGGACTTTTTTTTTCTTTTTTTCTTTTTTTTTTTTTGGTAAAGGCAAGTAGAAACAACTCTTTAAATCTCAAGTCTGATTTGACATCCTTGTTCATTAGATATTGCAGTAGTTACTCATGAAAGTGAGTTCCACCATATTAATTTTAATGTGTTCTAAATTGGTTGTTAAAACCTCGATGTTGCTATAATTTTGAACAGAATAAGGAGGGTGTGATTTTACCTAATTGTTGTGAATTAGACAACAAATTGGATTTTATACCAAGAAAAAAATGGAGACTGAAACAGTGGAGAAATTCTCTCAGTTTAATATTTCAGATAATTAGGATTTATAATTGCGAAGATTTAATGATCTAGAAGGAGGAAACTTTTATGAAATACAGCTGTAATTTTGTACAGACATAACAACATTAGCTGCAATGTGAATGCCTGACAGCTTTTTGTAATATAAGGAGTATCTTTGTAGCATATCCTTGATTTGTATGAATACATATCAGTCAAAGATATAGGGATATGAGTTATATAAAATAAAAATCTGCTTAAAATACAAAGCTCCATTGCCTTTGAGAGTCTCAGTAACCTAGAAATTCAATAAAATCTGTAATTCTCATTTGTATTTAGGACAGACAATATCAAGTAATGATTAAGTCTTTTTGAGTAAAACCTGTGGAGTAAACAAATTTTTATTCAGCCTAATTTTAAGGCCTTGCAAAAAAAAAAAAAAAGGGTTAGAGATGGCCACCAAAATCAGATTCAAAGCTGAGACTTGGTGTAAGAGACCTAACTTGGCATCAGAGTGAACTGACAGAATAACCCAGTTTGCTTGCACAACAGTTATGTGCCATGCCAGACCTTTTGATGCTGTCAATATAGAACTGGCTTTCTGTGAAAAAAAAAAGACACAACAGCATTTCTAAGTGAGCAAAAGCAAACAATTTGTAATAGCTGAATGATTTTGTGAACTAAATCCTATTATACAGTCAATTCAGAATAGCATGATTGGAAAAAACAATCTATAAATGTACTGAATGAGTCAATAAAATCAAAATAATTGCGCCTTCAACGCGCTGCTTCATCAGAGAAACAGGCCTGCTAAAACAATGGGTTCAAAAGGCCCAAACAAACAATATTAAGCTGGTGCTTTTAGTTACCGGTTTCCGAAACCAAGGCCTAGATGCTGCTGGTCTCCTGATGGGTGCGTTTGGCTTGCTCACATGGCAGGAACAAAGCTGAAGTGTGATTCACTTCAGCCTCCATGAATGAATTACTCCAGGCAGCTCCAGAGCTTTCCTGCTTCCTGCCTCCCTCTCAATGCACCATCACTGCTCTCTGCTTATCTGCAGCCATGTCTACAGCCATTTCTCTTCTGTCATGTACCAGTACCACAGTCAGGCATGCCTGGTTGTGGGCTTGCCAGCAGTAATCCACACTTTCTGTTCACCAGCTTCTAACAGTCACACTGTCAAAGAAACTGTTCAATAAGCCTATGATGGAAGAATTCCTTTTCAAAGTGCTTAAGAGCTTTAATGATACAAAATCTATTTCTCACCAATAATTTATGTTTTGTGACAATCATGAAGTCGAAGCTTGCAGCACTGCCATGAAACTGAGAAAAGGCAAAATCGTTGTTTGGATGAAAGACTATTAAGGATATACATGTATAGACTGCACTAAAGAATAAAATTGTGTTAATTAAACAGCAAAAATGTAACTGACAGATAAAGAAGTATTTTTTTCTGGACACAAAGATCATTCTTTCACTTGAATAGTATACCCACCATATGCATGCATCAGTTTGTGAGTCTGATTTCAATCTTTAAAGTACACGTCCTGTTGCCAAATATCCGTTAGGATGATGGAGTTCTTGCAGAAAAGATCTGTGTTTTGCCTCAGTTCTCCAGTAAGAGTATATATTTACAGCTCTAATAACAGAAAGATATAGAAACTCAAGGAAGTTGACATGCTGTCTTAATGGTAAGGTCACTGAGAACTAAGTTTCAATGCCCAGTTTAAAAGTGAATTTTCTCTGTGTCTTTTCTAGCCGTGCCAATGCAAGTGATTTTGATTCTTCTGTAACTGCTGGCAAGAAAAGCATAAATTATGTATATCCCTTCAGTGTTTTATTACCAAGAAGACAGTGTTCTTTGTTTATTTTTTAATTGTTCATGAACAAGCAAAGATGGTGAGGAAGGAGTGCCATCAGGAAACAACCCTTGGAAAAGACTTGAGGCTATCTTTACCAGGAGGAAATATTTCATAGACAGGAAGGCACAAAACAAAACTTGGAAAAAGAAACATTTTCTATCATATACCTTGGCTTCTTAGACTGTAGAATTCATTGTTAATGCTTGCACTGTGGGAAGAAATATAGAAGTAGAAAGACATTTGTATGGAAAACAGAATCATTCAGAACTATTAACAATTAAATATTTTGTTTTTAAATATATAATGTTTTACTATAATATATATAAATATAAATATAATATATATAAATATATAATGTTTTTAAAAAACCAGTCAACTATTAGCAACTACTGTTCGAATTTTAGGAGAAATAATTATTTTCTGTGATAAAATTATTTCTTTTTTTCTTAAACATGGAACTTTTTTTTCCCTATAAAGTAAAAATCTTAAACAACAGATGTGTCTTGTTGTATCTTTTCTATAACTTGAAAATATAAAATTTAAAGGAAATGTAGTGAAAATAAATTTATTCCTACTGTAGACAGATCTAGGATACCAAGTTTCCTCCCATAGCCAATTTTTATGTCAGGGCTAGAAAACAGTGAAAATTCAGGATTGTACAGGAATTATTGGCAAATCATTAACTCCAGTAAAGTGACAAAATAATACTCTGAGAAAAGCTAGCAGGGTATCAAAATCATAAAAAGAATCAATTTATGCACCACAATGGATAAAATGGAAAAATTAAGTTTATTGTGATTGAAACTTGTTTGTTTTTCATGTCCAATTTTGCAAGGTTCTATTTTCAGAAATATCACATATATATTCCTCCATAATGTATTATATATTTTATATTATATATAATTAAGATATACTTTATATATCATCAGTCATCCAACCAACAAAGGAAATATTTGCCTACATTATCAGTGAGAAAAGTTTTGCAACACTGAATAAGAGTAATTGTTTTTGTTACTGAATGGATGAGAAAGTGAAGATGAGGGGAGGGCATAATTCTGGTTGCTAAAATAAATTTACTTTTTATTGTTCAGTACCACAAGCCAAATAGCAGAAAAATCATTTGTGTTTGCATTACTTTCATAGAAATATTAAGGACTCAGCAAGCTTCCTCAAAAGCCTAATTTAGCTCTCCTTTTCTTAATAACATGGAATATATTAATGTTGAAATGCCACCAAGTATTCAGAACTAATGAGCTCTGAAGCTTCCAAAGTCATCTAACTGATACTCAGCTGAGTTTTAAACATGACTAACTAGGCCAATCTTTTTTTGGTAACATAGAGCTAGGGATAAAACTTGGCCAAGCCTGATGGAAAATGAAAGAGAAGCTTTGTGAGCCCGTTTACACTCCCTCTGCACACCATCCACTAGATTGCTGTGTTGCTTCCAAGTCTACTGAGCCTGGTACTCTGAGACGTCCCTCCCTCCCTGATCTGTGCCTGTCCAACACATTTCCTGGCCTCATGTTGTCCATTTACGATTTCTTCCCAGAAACAGGACGTCACAGTCCAGCTGCTTTCGACTTTATAGTTAAGGCTATCTGTTTCATTTTCCTGCTACCTTAAAAGTACCTTTTCTCAAAACCTTACAGTTAAGTTCTTCAGGGATAGGAGTTTAATGCAAGATGCACCCATTTGACTGAGCACACCAGTCCATATGAAATTAATAAACATAGCCAGATGAAATGCTAAACAGAGCTGCAAGTGTTTGTGTTCTTCAGATAGATTCTCTGTTCTGGGGCTTTGTAGCTGGAGAAAGGTCGTTTTCAGATGATCTTTCCCTTCCATTTTTAGTAGTTTTCAGCAGTAACATCCATCTCAGTAAACCCTTGATTTTTTCAAAATACTTTTGCATTGTGGATACGAATTTACAGAAGTGCTCTTTACAAATTTGTGCCAGTACCTGCATTGCAGCCCACCAGAGCTAACTATGCGATGCCAACTGCCATTGCCAGGATGTTTTATTCTGTACAGAAATGCTTCTAGTATCTTTTAAGTCTCCAAAACCCATCAAAACCACAGTTTGATAGACAATAAAGAAAGGGTGTAGAGAGTCACTGGGGAAATTGATAAATTAGGGGTTGTAAATGCCTCCTTTGCTACCTGAATTTAGTATGATGTATGTATGTTGATACTTTTCTTTATACAGACAAACAGTTGTGGTAGTCCTCGTTTCATCTGACTCATTAACATCGGTTGTGGTTCAAACAACAACCAATAAACTCCTCCCTACTTTCCATTGAAAAGAAATAATTTGATTTTCTTACAGTTGTTTCAGGTTTCCTCCCTCCCAACTATAAAAAAATAATATAAAGAGTACTCATATGTTCCTTGGAAAATTCTAGGAGGTTTTAATGTTGTTTGTTATTACACCTAGTATCCGTCGTTATTAAATCACTATATAAGTTTCCTCAAGCTAAAAGAGATATGTGTTTAAAAGACAGTATATGCATTTAACCACTTTAGCCCTGTTTAAGTCAGTCGGAGTGAAACATTTAAATCCTCACATACCTATTTGAAAACGTAACTGGTTTTGCTAGAATAGAGTGGTAGCTTGATTGTTTCAATGCCTTAAAAGGGAGAATTATATGAACAGAAAATGGTTTTAGTTTTGATTAACTTGATGTTTGCAAAGGCTATCTGAAGACAGAAATATCTCTCTGTTAAGTATTTTTGATCAAGTAAAAATCAAAATATATACATGCTATTAAGAGAAAGGTAATACATAAAGATAAAGTCAGAAAACTATGTAAGTACATTGGTTTAAATTTTAGATCATCTGTTTGAGTTCAAATGGAATGAGTGTTAACTAAAAATTGTTAACTAATGAATTCCTCTAATCTGGACTCCTGTGAGGGTGTAACCCAGCCTCTAGGGTGTATGTAGTATGACTGTGAGCTGGAAAGGAAATTTGGCAACTTACAACAGGCGTGAAGTTAGCAACTTAGTTTGCTTTGTACTGAAGTGGAAAAGAATGTCCTGTAAGATCAGAGATAGCTGTGCATGGGTTACAAAGCTAATCCAGAGTGAAATCCCACTATGATATAAAACCAGACACTGTAATGTCTTGGACACTACTGTAGGAGATGAAGATAGTTCATGTCCTGCAGAAACATTCAGTGTGATCACACTCGATTTTCTTCTGGCCACTACTGCAACATAAGCATGTTGGTCACTCATAGCCTAGATTTTACGTAGATCTTTAGTGATGTTAAGAGAGTTACTCTAGATTTATTTTCTTGCAACATAAATCACATAAAGGGTATTACATACAATTTTCCCAAACAGATTTTTTTTTCCAGCAGGAGGGATTCAGCATCTTGTCCTCAGTGAACACTAATTCAACAGTTTCAGTGTGCTTCACCTTGGAAATCTGTACAATGATCCATAGTTTTAAAAGCAATAAAGACATATCTGCTGGGAATGAAATTGGTTATGTTTATCTTCCTGTTCTTTAGAAGCTTTCCATTAGCTATTTTTATTATTGCTTTTAAAGAAGACTAGTATAGAACTAGCTTAGCAACAACTCCTTTGTCATAAGATGTCTCTGGCCACTTTTCCTGAGGGAACCATTCTGGACCAGAAAACCCATCCCAGCCAACTAAAGCTCATGAATGGAAGGATTGTCCCTGGGAGTGACTTTTTTGTGGAGAGGCAGTACATTTGGTTTTGCTGCTATACTGGCATGGGTGATTGCTGGGCAATCACTGACCTTGGCTATGAAGGAATAGCTGGACCAGCCAAGGTCAGCTCACCGTCTCTTCCTATGACCGCCTGCATGCTCAGGTCAGCCTTGTCATCTTCTACCTCTGATTTATGCTTATTGCTCCTTCTGACATTTATTGGTATGTATCTAGGTCTTGGCTATATGAAGATTAAGATATCTGATTTGTAGAGTCATTACTCTTCCTACTAGTCAAATCTCTGAACTCCCAGGGGTCAAGAAGACCAAAAACTCCCACTACAGCCTTTTTGTGCAATACAGATAATGCTGCTCCTAGCTGTATACACATAGAATCATAGAATGGTTTGAATTAAAAGGGATCTTTAAAAATCATCTAGTCCAACCCCCCTGTCATGGGCATGGACATCTTTCGCTTAATCAGGTTGCTCAAAGCCATGTCCAACACGGCCTTGAAAACTTTCAGCGGTGAATCATCCACAGCTTCTCTGGGCAACATATTCCGGTGTTTCACCACCCTCGTCATAAAAAATTTCTGCCTTATGTTCAGTCTAAATCTCTTTCAGTTTGAAACCCTCTTTCAGTTTAAAACCGTTGTCCCTTGTCCTGTCACTACAAGCCTTGATAAAAGGCTCTCTATATTTTTCTTATAAGCCTCCTTTATATATTGAAATGCTGCAATAAGGCTTCCCCAGAGCTGCCTTCTCTTCTCCAGGTTGAACAACCCCAACTCTCTTGACCTTTCTTTGCAGAAGAGGTGTTCTGTCCCCCTGATGATATTCATGGCTCTCATCTGGAGCCCCTCTAACAGGTCCTTTTTTTGACCTGAGGACACCAGAACTGGACACAGTACTCCAGGTGGGGTCTCATGAAAGTGGACTAGAGGGGGAGAATCACCTCCCTCAGCCTACTGGCTACACTTCTTTTTGTGCACTCTAGGATTTTGTTGGTTTTCTGGGCTGCAACTGCACATTTCAGGCTCATGACCAGTTGTTTGTTCATCAGGTACTTCTTCTCAGGGCTGCTCTCAGTCCATCCATCCCCCAGCCTGTATTGATATCGGGGATTGCCCCAGCCCAGGTGCAGGACCTTGCACTTGGTTTGGTTGAACTTCATGACGTTCACATGGGCCCACTACTCAGGCTTGTCAAGGTCCCTCTGGATAGCATTCCTTCCCTCAAGTAAATCAACTGCACCACTCAGCAGGTTTCATCTGTAAACTCATTGAAGGTGTACTCAATCCCATTGTCTATGTCATTGATGAAGATATTAAGTAGTAATTGTCCCACTACAGACCCTTGAAGGACACCAGTTGTTACCGGTTTCCACTTGGACATTGAGCCGTTGACTGTAACTCTTTGGACATGCCATCCACCCAATTCCTTACTCACCTAACAGTCCATCCATCAAACCCATATCACTCCAATTTAGAGGTAAGAAAGTTGTGGGGGACCTTATCAAAGGCCTTACAGAAGTCTTGGTAGATGACATCTATAGCTCTTCCTTTGTCCCCTGATGCAGTCATTCCACCATAGAAGGCCACTAGATCAGCCAGGCATGGTTTACTCTTAGTGGAGCCACATTGGTTGTCTCTAATCACCTCACTGCCTTCAATATATTTTGACATATCTTCCAGGAAATTCTGTTCCGTGACCTTATCAGGCATGGAGGTGAGGCTGACTGATTGGTAGTTCTCAGGATCTTCCTTTTTACCCTTTTTAAAGTCCAGTGGCATCGACCAAGGGAATCTGCTGCTCATCAGTGAAGTCAGCCACAGCCCAGGTGTTTACCAGTTCGTTCTTAAATAAAGTAAGCCCAATGTGAGCAAATAACAGGTTTAGACTGATTTGCTCTAGTTCGGTGATTTTGTCTTCTAATTAGTGGAGTAAGTTTGGAACCTACAATTGCAATTTCTGTTTTCCATTTTCTTCGGCATCGATGTTTCTTTGATGTGTATTTCTCAACTAGAGGTAGATGTTCTTTGTGACTGCTGCTAAAAAATTTAATATGGCAAGACTCAGTATTTTTATTACTTAATGCTCAACCGAAAAACTAGGAGCATGGGATTATCCCAAAATACTAGGTGTAACAATGTAAATCTCTTCAGCTAGAACACTGTATTAAATGGACACTGTTTTGAAAATGCAAGGGATTTTTTTGCTTGCTGGATTTTTAGATAACTTCTAGCAGTGCCTCAGCTTGATTGAGAGGGTACTGCTCATGCTGGGAATAACTTACTTAACATGAGTCGTATGACAGGAAGAGTAGCACACTTTTAAAATAAAATCAAATAAACCAGCTGCAACTTGTTACTCTCAAACTGCTGGTGACACCATATTTCTTAACTTGGAAATTGTGCAGCTTAGTCACCACTCAGTGTGGACATATATTTTAATACCGTCAGGAAGACTGCTACTTCTTTCTTTGCCACTAGCTATTTTTATTTATTTAGACTAGTTATTTTAGAGTTGATTAAAATGTTTCCACTTTCTGGTGTTGGAGTTGGTTGGGTTTTTTTAATTCTGCTATATTATATAAAGAAGAAGATTAATAACATCTAACGGTCCTCAGAATACTTCACTAGCTTCATCTCTTCCTCTACAATGAATTCAGACTTCTCCACCTCAACACTCAAGTTCAGCCTAGCGTTTCACTAAAGTATTGTTTTAACTTTTTTTTCCTCTTGACTCTTTCTTCAGTTCGTGATTCCCAAGTGAAACTTTCCTGTGTATCTCTCATACTTGCCTTTTTTGCTGGTTTTCCCCACCTCCTATTTCTACCCATACCCAAAGCAATCTCTTCTTCTTGTAACCAGTTGTTCTTTTGACATAATACACCCAAACTCAACTACTTATATCATAAGTCTCAGGCTCAAGTGCTACAGCATAACTGTATGTTCTCTAAAGCACCTGTAATGTTAGGAGAAAAAAATTTTCCCAGCCTTTAAGATATTTTTATTCAATGACATTAACACAGTCAAACTGCTAGTTAGAAGACCTGTGAAAAATATACCAAAGAAATTGAAAAAATGAAATAAATAATAAGAAGAAAACTGTTTGTTGTTTTCGACTGTGAAAATAGCCATATTTTAAAAGGTGACAAGAAAACAACATGCTGGTTATCTTATTTTAATAAATATTTCTGAAATGTGCAAAGATGGGCAAATAGTAAGCCTCTGATATGGAGGTTTTCCTAAATCTAATTTTTCTGAAGTTTGGCTTGCAAGTAGAAGTAATGCCGCAGAGAAATAATGAACTTAAATATCAATTTATATACGTACTACTAACAAGTAAAAAGAGATTAAAAGCTTGAAAAAATTTTAGATTAATTTTCGCTTCTTCAAATTGGAATTCAGCACATGAACCTGCATGTCACGATCTGAGCTAGGATGGCCAAGGTTTGTACACTGTTATACAGTCCAGCCATGAGCAGCAGACGCGACCTCATGTTGTAAGAACAAGTATGTTGTGTAACTAATACAATGACACTTGATAAAATCATAGAATTGTTTTGGTTGGAAAAGACATTTAAGATCATCAAGTCCAACCATTAACTTAACAAACACCTCCAATTCCACCATTAAATCATATCCCTGAGCACCATATCTACATGTCTTTTAAATACCTCTGGGGATGGTGACTCAACCATTTCCTTGGGCAGCTTGTTCCTATGCTTGACAGCTCCTTGGGTGAAAAAACCAAACCTCCCCGGTGCAACTTGAGGCCATTTCCTCTTGTCCTATTGCTTGTTACTTGGGAGAAGAGGCCGACACTCACCTCACTACAACCTCCTTTCAGTTAGTTGTAGAGAGCCATAAGGTCTCCCCTCAGCCGCCTTCTCTCCAGTTACATCTAAGATGTAACACTGCAAAACATTTCCAGCCCTATTTTTCAAATGTTGTAATGAAATCATTTCCATTTTGAGGAAAAGTAGATGCTGTCATCAGTGGAAAAATATCTTTTTCACTGTATTAGTTTTCTGTCTATTTTGAATTTGGAAACAATATGGTACTTTCAGATGCCCTATCTCTTTTCACCATTTCTGTTACTGTACTGAAAATATTTGCCCTTATACCTTTATTCCTGCATCTCAATTTTAGTTAATCAAACATGTATGCACTCATACTTGTATCAATTACTCATTTTGTCAGTGCAAGTGTGCAAGCAAATTGAGGTCAAACTTCAGGCTTTCTCTGCAAATGTAACTCAAATATTCTTTAGGAGAACGTTTGAAATAGCAGGAAATTTGAGTCTACCCAGCTTTACAGCTGCCTGTTGACAGTACTTACAAGTTGCCTGACTCTTTTCCTTCCTTTTCTCCTCAGCTAACTGCAAGATGATTGTTTTTGTAGAATAATGACAAAGGCATGCTTCTGTCACAGAGTCAGAAAATCTTGAGTACAATGCATACTGCACACTACCTTGGTCAAAAGTACATCCCTACTGTAATAATAGATCAGTGATCTGACAGCTCGTCTCCCGGGCCATGTCAAGGCCACCTTGGCTCTGAGTGTGTGTATAAAGATGTCTTGTGCTTGCACTTTGAAAGTTCCCAAGAGAATTTCTTGGTAGGATTTTTCTTGTCAGGGATTGCTTTTGAAATGTACAAATGGACACACAAATGGACAAAAAAAAATCATTACTGCAGAAATATGTGAAATACGTGTTCTGCTCAAAGTTGTTGTGTTTCCTGTACTCACTGGGCAGTATGTACTTTGTAGCAAGGAGGATAAACAAACAAAATAACTAAAATCCAAGGGAATCAAAACAAGGGTACATTCAGGTTACATGAAAGAAGAGCTCATTTGGGGATAACTCACCTGGTGAATTTGAAGGCAAAATTTTTCAAACTTGGATACCTAATGAGAGACACTAAAATAGCAGTTACTGCTGACATATCATGTGTAGTCAGAGAAGAATTTAAAACTCTGAATAAACAATTTCATTTGCTATAGCTCGTTTATAATTGTTTCCTTGAAGGGTTTGTCTCCTTCGTTATTTGGAAGAATAGTTAAGAAGAAAAATCCTTCAAAGTACTTAAAAGAAGCAATAGTAAACCTTCATATTTCCACTACATTCTTCAACATTCAGTGTTCAGTGTTCAGCATTCTTCAAATGTCCTGGATACTACAGATTACAGAGGCCTTTTCTGTTTCGCTCATTTGTTCCAATAGCTTTAGGCTCTGAAATCAGACAATACTAGTCTCACAAGCTATTCCTCATTTTTGTGGCATGTTTAATGGTATTGTCTAAGGCTCTTGCATCTGCCTGCCTGAACCTGTGGGGAATTAGTAAAACGTAGGACAGAATTAGGTACCGTCTGCATGCTGTCATCCACTTGAAGTTGCATTAACCCTTAGTTGCTATGGAAAAAATACTTTCCACATTGCATTTTTGTTTGGTTTTGAATGAGTGCTGCATCAACAACAACAACAACAAAAAAAGTTGAGGGAACATTTGCACTCAAGTGCAAATGTATGTGAGTGAGTTCAGTTTTTTAAAGAAAAATGCAGACATTACTGTGAGAAGTAAAGACACATTTCCCAGTCATGCCACTCATGTCACATCTTTCCACTTAACCCATATATAAATAAATGAAACAAATATATTCAGTCTATAATTTCTGATTTAATAGCAGATTCCTCAACAGGTTTTAGGTAAAGATCTGATCACATGCATAAATTGAAAATTTCCAAAGTTCTTCATAGTTGCATTCCCACTAGAAACACCAGATTTTTCTCTAGATTTCAGTTAGGAGAGGACTCTGTTAGTAGATCCTATATAAAACATAAACCCCAAGTCTTTCCCCATGTAGAAGTCTGGCTAGAAGTGTAAGGACAATGCTGTCCTTCAGCAGACGTAGAAGTTAAATCTAGTCTAGGATATAAATTCTGTTGGGATCCTCTCCTATGAAGAAAGGTCAAGAGAGTTGGGGTTGTTCAACCTGGTGAAGAGGAGGTGGCTCTGGGGAAACTTTATTGCAGCATTTCAATATATAAAGGAGGTTTATAAGAAAGATATAGAGAGACTATTCTTTTTAAATTTTTAATTTCTTCAAGGCTTGTAGTGACAGGACAAGGGCGAATGTTTTTAAACTGAAAGACGGCAGATTTAGATGGGACATAAGGCAGAAATTTTTTACAATGAGAGTGGTGAGACACCAGAAAAGGTAGCTCAGAGAAGTTGTGGATGCCCTATGGCTGGAAGTGTTCAAGGTCAGTTTGGATGGGGCTTTGAGCAACCTGGTCAAGTGAAAGATGTCCATATCCATGACAAGGGGATTGGACTAGATGATTTTTAAACATTCCTTCCAATTCAAACCATTCTATGATTCTATATTTGAAAATCATTCTTATGTGTGTGAGGCAATATTGTCCTGGTAAAGTAGGTGCATTTAGTTTATGAAAGATTTTTAAGCCCTGATGCTGCAATAAACATTAAATAATATTTTACAGAATCCAGGTCATAATTGCTAACAAACTTTTCACAGTGTCTCAATCATCTTTCTCTTCCATATGTGTATGTACACTCACAAAAACCCCCAAACCTAAAGTAATTGACCTGCCCCAAGAAGTCTAAAAGAAGCCTTTTACAACAAGCTATGTATAATGTAGTATTTATATAATTTTTGTGTATGTGTCTGTATTTAAACTCCCTTATTATACTGGAATAGCTCTTCTTAGCAGATCTGATCTTTCATGTAGCTATGCAATTAAGATGTTCTCTATACGGAAAAAAATATTTACAAAATTTCTAGAAAAAAAAAAAGGAAAAAAGAGCTTATTTTTACAGCAATTCCCAGAAGTACTTGGCTGTGGTTTTCAGTATCATTCGAATGGCTCATGAGAGAAATTTTTAATTCAAGAAACAGACAGGCAAAGGAGTCATCATAATTATAGAGTGCACCAAGAAGTATGAATGTTGAGATCAGCTCAATGGACCTTTCCTTCAGTTCTTTGTAACGCTCAGGAATGTTGTTTAGGCTGAAAATATTCACATTTAATTTCAGCCCAAAGATGTCTCTTTGAGGTTTTCCTTCTTTTTAAAAGTCATACAGAGGAAGCAGAAGAATAATTATGTCTTCGTTAACCTCTGGCTCCCTGTCTGTATTTAAATACTTCCATGCATAATTTTCCCACTTCACCTCCAAAAAACTATTTAAGTGTTCAACTCAAAACCATGTGACTTAGTGCACTGAGGCTCCACAGACAGGTAGAGTTTAGTATAAAACATACAAAGAGAGACAGCAGAGCGGGATGGTAAGACCTCTAAGAAAATGTGTCGCTGGAAACCTGCTAAAAGGCAGAATCAACCGTACTTGAGCATCCTTTACATGTCTATTTAACATATTCTGAAAAAAATCTAATAAAGTACATCATAAGCATTTCAGCAATTTATGTTATTTTTACCAAAATTCAGGATGCTGTTAGAGAATTCTGGTATTCTTGGAACCCAATCACCTTACATGCCCCTTCATCGGAGTGTTCATATTTGAACATCATGAGTTCCCACTGAAATCAAATGAGGTGTTAAATGCACTTAAGCATCAATGTCTGCTAGGAAATTTATTATTTTTGTAAGGAATTATAGTATTTTTATTTGTATCCCTGCTTGCTGTCTATCAGAAGGAAACTTAGAAAATCTTGCTAAATTTCTGTATCTTGTTTGTATTCTAAAATATGGTGTTACTACTGTAGTCTTTTAAAATTACTACTGTTTTCTGGAGAGGCTCTTTCAGTTACCTATCTTAAAAAGAAAGATAGCAGAACTATGTTTTAATCCAACTATATATAGACCTAAACCTTGCTTTCCTGTTCTTTATTCCTGAAAGTTTATAGGAGAATGTTGAAAATAGGTTAATGAAAGATAACTCAGGGGAAAAATAAACCCCACAAAACTCCCAAACAAAGAAGCAAACACCCAAACAAAAACTGTTGGGAAATTCAAATTTGCCGTACAAAGGTCGACATGTCTGGCAAAGTTTGATATACATTGGTTTACATCTCCAATAAGGGATGGAATCCAAAAGTTTTCAAATTTGAGAACTATTAGAATATAATTCACTTTATGGAAATTTCTGTATATGTATAAAAAATGAAGGTCAGTCCGTGAGATTTTCTGAATGCATGCATAGGACAAAACAATGTCTTTAGAGATGCACTAGCTGTGTGGATATAAAAGAACTGTTGCAAAGAAACCTGAGCCACAAAGATAAAACACTGCGTTCAGCATCTGTTTGTGCATGTAAATGATAAGTATCTGCCTAGAGTCGTATTTGCTTCAAGTATTCCAGTAGCATGCTTTGCAGGATGAAGATTTAAAATATTAGGAAAGTCTTGTGTTAGAGGAGAAAGTGAACTCAAGACTCCTTCATATATATATTCCTTTATATAGCAAAAAAAAAAAAAAATCCTCTCCCCTCATCTTGCACGATGCCCCTGTTTTGTGCCCAACACAAAAAATTACATGCTGACTCAGACTTTTCCTGAGACACATCTCACAAAATCTTGTTGGTTTCAATTAATTTAGCAGCTTTTCCTTTCCCTTCATACTGCTAAAATTTACATACATGTTAATGAGATTTGCCTCGAGTTAAATATCTTGTCTGCCTTAGAAGGAGTGGGGGATGATTTTGCTTGCCAGGCAGAGTTTCTTAAGCTCTTACCACTCTAAATTTTTACGAAAAGGAATAAATTTTTTTTGAAATCACACAGATGTAAATCAGTGGAAGAATGTTTCTAAAAATAGTGTGTGAAAATGGTTACAAGTTGCCTCTTTTTAATCAGTACACAGGAAAGTGGATAAATATGTGTGTTGGCATTTTGTCTGGTTAATTCAGTATTTTACTGTTAGCAGATACTCTTGAATTCTTATGAAAATCCGAGGTATGAATGACCTCAATCCATCAAGGCACTAATAATAAACATAATTGTGAATGGATGTACTTATGTCTTTGTTTTATTTAACTGAAGATGCAAGATAGTTAAGTTGTAGCACAATAAGAAATTAAATGTAAATCTATTTCTAAAGTCCTTCATCATTACCTCCTACAATAAATCTTTTTCTAAGTTAATTTAAATCTTTTTTTACTTGAAAGATACTGAATCTTACCTGCCTCTTGTCTTTCTCCTTTTCACCTTCTTGCTCATAGTACTACAGATAAAGCCTATTCTAATACCATTGCAAATGGCTACCAAGTCTCATTAGGCCAATGAAATGCACCCATGATAATATAAAAAAACCCACATGTTCCACTCATAACAGTAAAACAAATGGTTGAAAATGTCATCATAAACATCATACCTGAGAAGACTAAGCAAGAGTTTTGGGGCAACATTGCGAATCACCTGCTGTAAATCAGCATAACCTTATTTCTTAAACTAAGTTACATAATCTTAAAAAAAATAAAAAAAAAATTTTAAAAGCGTCTAAGATTAAATGAAATGCCATGCTTTTGTTATCTGATGTTCTGATGTCCATAGGTAACTTGACATAAACTGTTTCCCATAGGAAAAACTATCTGATAGATGAGATACGGCGTAATTTTGCCACAATTGAAACCTGTTGAGTGTTAACCCAGATGATCTCAGGAAGAGATTTGTTCAACTACTCAGATTTCTACCATGATTCCCTGTCAGACACTCAGGGTGGGGCTATTACTTCAGAGGTATTCAGCGGTCACTGGCTTTCCAGACACATATTAATTAATAATAAACTGAGTAGTGTCATTAAAGAATTTCTTTAATTCATTGACATCCTTGTACTGAATAGTTGAGTGAATGTTTTTGCTTGCCTTACAGTTCTTTTTCCATTACACACATCACCAGAGTAGGAAAGTTAAATAGATGCTTTAGAAAGATTTCCAGATTAGGGATGTGCCAATCTATGTACAAAATGGTGACAAAGCCAGCAAATTGACGTCTATTGTTTCACAAAACTGCTTCTGGTGTATTCTTTCTAAAGAGCCAGGATATCTCTACAGAGATCACGCAGTATAAGAGCTGAAAGAAAAGGACTTCAATCTTTGTGCAATTCACCTGGCTCCTTGTGCATTTGTCAACCTAGTTTGCAACTGTGGCTGAAAAAGAGAAAATAAGATACTGCGTCTGAACATTTCTTGAACTTCAGTGAGTTTTGCACAGGCTTACGGGTGTATATTCTGACTGGGGCTTTTGAAAGCAGATCTGTAACACTCCCATGAAGACATTCAGGAGTGAGTTAATGTTACCTGATTTTATATGTCCGAAAATTAGACATCTAATTTGAAATGAATCACCCCACTGCTGAGAAATTCATCTATCCGATCTTAAGCATCTGCATTAAGACCAGGCTCTTTTGACTTACAACTTTCTCTTCACTGATACTACAGAGTCTAGAATGGCTAGCTCAGGTTTTAGATGTTTCTAGTACCTAAACTGCAGCAACCGGATGCCACCCTGAAGCTCCTTCAGTTTATTTCACAGATCACTGCATCAGCTGTAGCTTTTCATTTTCAACAAAATAGAGGCAACACCACATGAGTTTATACAGTCATGTAACTTTACAGGTATGCTGATGCATAGCTTCTGTTATTATAGATAACATATATACATGTATAAAATCTCAGTCTCAAAAATAATTATAATTTTACCCCATTTTAATCATGTTCTTATGCAGTATAAAATCAATGAACCTTAAAGAAGTTCTATAGACTTAAGTGTTGAGTCCATTACCATAGGCCTCGCAGTTTTCAATTTAAGTATTGTAACAATAAGCGGCAAAGAAGTGTAGTCTTATCCTTATTTACAGATGAGGAACTGAATATGTTCATAAGACAGGGATAATAACACTGATAGCAGACAGACTAAATAACTTGCTTAAGGTCACACAGGAAGTCCGTGGTGGATCTGGATCTTTCTCTGAGATCTATGTCCTGAAATCTAGGCACAGGAAAAATTCTCACTGAGATGAGTAGATGATTTGTCTGAATAAGGACACAGGGTTTGCTTCCTCAGTGGAAAGGAAAATAGATTTTTAAATGCAGTTTACTGGGATTAACCAACTGAGATTAGAAGTATGGATATACGTTCATGTTACTTTCTACATATAAGAAATAATATTCCTTAATGTAACACTACCCCTGCACAGATCTGTGGGGTCATTACACACCATACATCAGCAGAAACATATGAATAAATGTGGTTTAAATTTAGCTAGTTTTTCTGATCTGCGGCATTTACTGTAGATTTAATTTTTAAAACTTGCTACCCACAAATGTTTTAGATTGCAAGTAGAAACTTCTAGGGTAATTACTGGGTCACATTACAGAAATTAAATGAGTGGCTCTGCTAACCAAAGGCAGAAGCATAAAATGCTAATTTCTTTCATTATGAAAGTACTAAACATTTCCGTATTTCTGAGATTATCACCATTCAAGAAGAGGTTGACAATTTCTTTTGTTTGTCACCAGTTATCTTTGTCATTGGTTTTAAAAACAACAAACTTGGCTCCCATATTCGTATTACCTGGGTATATGTGTTTGAGTATCTGTAGCATATGGGTAAAGGCCATACCACAGGGAGGAGGAATTCCTACAAAGGAATTCCATATACAACTAAATAAAAAAAGGAGCCAATCTCTTTAAAGAAAAAAGGGTCAACCAACAGATGTAAGTCTAGTAATAGGTATCACTATTAACACCTAACACACGTCTCTGATAAAGACTAAAACTAGAATCCAACCATATGTACCTTTGGACATTTTCCTAATGCTGCACAAAATTGATTTCTCCTAGCATTGGTATTGTGTTTAGGATTTTTCAGATAATAGAAAATACCTATTATGATGTTCTGATACTGCAGCTCAAGGACCATCTGACAAAATCTCACACATCATTTATTTCTTTTTTAAGGATATGCTGTGAAATCACCTTTTTTTTTCTATTCACAATATTCAGAATATGTCTTGAAAGTTCGGGCTGAAGGTCTGTCTTTGAACCAGCTTTCTCCGGTGTCTTTACAAACCATCTATGGATATACAGAGTTGGGCAGCCTGGAAAACTTGGCCCAGATGTCAAAAACAAATTTAGAAGTTAACCTTCACTGAAATACATTCTTCCATGACAATCTTGCATGCCATATTCAATCACAATGATTTAAAGCTTGATTAGATAAACCCAGGAAAAGTTCAGTCATACTTTTGAATGGCAAGTAGCTCTATTTCTTTAAAAGTAGCCACAGTGCAACATAAAACATTAACGAATCAGGGAATGCCAAGACTAACTTTTTTGAACTTGTCTCTTGAATGTCTAGTGCAGGCATTTCTGCACTTCAGTACAATGTAGAACTATTCAAGAAACTACCTAGATCAAATTCAGGCATCTTAGTGGAGGTAAACAACAGATCAGTTTTTCATCATGGCAAAGTAGTCATCATTGAACCAAGCATCAACCTGGAACTCTTGTACCTGCATGAGTGAGTTTCAGGCTACCTGGAGCATATCTATGCTCTGCATGTGTTGTCAGTGTCAATGTGGTTATGTTTTGATTTCCCCACAAGGTGCCTGTTTCATGACTACATGTCTTTGTTTATGTCTTTTCTTATGCAGGACAAGGAACACAGTCCTGTGTAGAAAGGTTATAGTAGAACTGATAGATCTGGTAGGAGAAGAGAAGTGTTAGTTTTCTGGCCTTGTTCATTTTGTATTCTTAGTATTTCTTTAAAACATTAAATATCCTAATAATTTTTTTTCTCAAAGAAAAGTAATGAAACACATGCCTTGATATAACCTAGATGCTGTGCTGCAGTAGAAGGATGGCTCCATGTAGGAGAGAAATTGCATTCATCCATCAACTTGGTAGCCAAGAAAAGTATAGCATCCAGAGGATGCCTGGTTTGCTTTTTTTACAGTTGTTCCAAGGGACTCTAAAATGCATGCACAGGTCAATGAGTCTGTATTCTTTGTAATTAAGTCTTTGCAACTAAAAATCTTTCCAGAGCTACTTTGGAATATTAATTCTGCTTCCATAAATGTTTATTTGGAATTTTATTTTAATTTTGGGTTATCTTGCTGTATCAGCTTAAGATACATTTAGAAAAAGAATTCATTCATGGTAGTGACAGCTAGGTCTATTTCCTTTTTCTGCAACTCTCTCTTCAACTTAGTGTCTGTAAACCTCATACAGGACCCTTGACTGTCCTGTGACACCTTTAAACCATAGGCAATATCCCATGTATTACCAAATCAGTTTCAGCAGAATGTATCTGTATAAACAACAAAAAATGATGTAGTTAAATGGAATTAAATCTTAAAATTATTTTGAGAAGCAAGAGCCTTGGTTTCATGCCACTACCCTTTCCACTCTAGTAATGCAATTGTTCTGCAAGATTTGAGTAACTAATATTTTGGATTGTTATGAAAAATTTTAAATGTTTATATAGTAATCAAATCCATGCAGTTTGATGATTTTTAAGTATTCAGGCTGGACAGAAAATTGGTAGAGAAACCATTTAAAGAAGTTCTCTGAGGCTTAAGGGCGAGATTATAGTCTCTCAGTGAAGCTTCCAATAAACAGACTTGGTGATTGACATGCCCAGGGAAGTAAAACCTCTTTGAGCCTGGCAAGTGTCTCTTTTAATACTCAACTTTTTTAGATTTTCCAGGGCTTAGAAAGCATGACACCGAGGTACTCCTTTTGTTCCACTGTTCCCATACACTCTTCTTTTTTTTTTTTTTAAGGAAAAAAGCCTGTGATACGTTTACTTATTTCTGAGTAAACCGAAATAATCCTTTTGGAAAAGTTTTTAATTATAACAGTGCTCATCTTAGTTATATATGATTTTTCTCAAAGCTTCTAGATTCCTCCCTGCATATAAATTAGTGCTCTCACCTATGCATAGCAATTAAGAGTTGAGATTTATTATATTTTTTAAGATAGTTTTGAATTAAATTTCTTTGAGATGTTTGTGTACTGTTTTGGAGAGGTCTTCACTCAGTGTGTAAGTCAATGTGTATTTAATGGCTCTTCACATAATTTACTTAGTACTGCAAGTCTTGTTTTTTATGTGAATAGCTGTCAAAGTGAATTGGTCCTGAATTAGTAAAAAGAACGAATAAACTGAACATTGAATCCAAGCAAAGCTCTTTTCTCCTTTTTGTATCTTCAAGGCCAGACAGTTTTAATGAAAAAGCTGAACCATTGAAGAAAGGGAATTATTATAACGATTATTCTTACATACCCTGACTAAGTTCTAATTAAATATACTAATACAATAATTTTGTTTCATTAGAAAATCAATGACAAAAGTTGTTTTGGACAGAAAACTGATAATTTGTTCATCCATTCAATTATTCATTAAAAATTCATTGAGACAGGTAGCAATGCATATGTAAACAGAAGCTTTAACAGATGATTTTCCCAAAATGCAAAATTCAGACTTTTACAGTTGATTTTAGAATACTGTCTCTTCTCATCCAAATCCAGGACATCCTGCCCTAGCAAAAAATAAACTCCAAAAGTTTTCTTCCTCACTTATATTCCATTTTTGTTCAAATAAGCCCAAACATCTGAGAAACTCCAGGTTTTATCTAGAGTGTTTCCAGAAGTAATGTTTATAATGGGAAATTAAAATGAGAATAAAACTCAATAAGACTCATTAAATAAATGTCTATAGCCACCTGATTTAGTTTTTGAAGGAGGCTGATAAAACACAGAGAGATATTTTTTTAAAGACCAGTTCAAACAATATGTGCGATTTCATACCTACGGTTAATGCCTTTTAGACAGTACTCTTCAAAGTTGATGCTGCTCTCATGAAGCAAGGGGGAGTTTTTAAACACCTGAAATCCTGCTGTGTGCTTGTGGTTGGCTGTAACATATTCCATCTTTAGTGAATGTCAGTGGAAACAGTTTTGCAGTTGTGCATGATCCTGCTTATATTCTTAACCGCTGCAGACTAAATATCTCAATTGACTTAACTCAGGGTGACAAATCATGTAAGCGCTACTAAATGTGTGTGCATGTCCATTTGTTTACAGGTTCTTGTTTGCAAAATCTTTGGCTCTTCCCTTCAAAGAATTAGTTTTCTCTTTCTGTTAGCCTGACACATGACATGTAGATGTCACTCTGCCTTGCAGGAATACCCCTGGTCAAGGAAACAAGTACATTTGCAGTGACCAGACTTTTCAACCTTCCTTCTCAGTAAACAGATTAGACAACAAATTTCTAGGAGTTGACTCAATTTTCTGAGCCACCCTGAGGAGAAATCTCCCCTCCTCAGCAGTGATTGACCCTTTAGTGACAGTTTGTGTCAAGTGGTCTGAGCTGATGGGTCTGGTCAGGACTCAGGATAGGTCTGTGAAGTGTGAATTTGCCTCTAGGATGGCAGAAGGGTCTCTTCTTCCTTTCTGAGGTTGTCAGAACTTAATGAGCAAATTTTAATAAAATTGCATTTGCTTTGTGAAGCATGTTTAGGGTTTGTTTGCCCAAAATTGGTTTTTCTAACATGCTGCAAAAAAATTTAAGACAGACTTCTTTGCGAGAGCTACAAGGTTTACAATAGTTAAAAAATGCTACAGTGAATGGGACTGAGCAAACATTAACTGAGAATTAATCTTTTTACATTAAGTAGCAACAATCACTCTTTAAACAGTGTCCAGTGTAAGATATTGGTGTAAACATCTATTTTATTTGCAAAAAGAACTGTTCAATTAAAGAGAAAAGATAGCTTAAAGATACTTCCAAATTATTTTTTAAGGTAACTTAGAAAAAAGTTTCCTTTCAGTGAGATCACTGTAAAAGTGCCTCTTCTGAATTTTAAATGAGAATATTGCAAGAAATACTGAAAATCACGAAATGTTACGATTCTTTGCAGAGACCTGCAATTTTGAGCTTCAAAGATGTGGCTAAAGTAATAATACTATGGTATATTACTCTCTCTCTCGATCAGCTAATGGCAGTTTACTCATTTTCTTTCAAAGTAGTAAATAGCAGTTTGAAAAAATACCAGCATGTTCAGTAATACTAATGCTTCGATATGTGCAAATACTAACGTTTTAATATGTTCGGTGTTTTGAACTTTAGGAAATGTTAATATCTTTGACTCATATATTTCACAGTTATCTTACAAACATGTATAGATAATTATTGTGATAATAAATTAATCAAACTGAAGTATCCTGGTCTGATACTAGA
Source organism: Steatornis caripensis (assembly GCA_013398225.1). Taxonomy (NCBI): domain Eukaryota; kingdom Metazoa; phylum Chordata; class Aves; order Caprimulgiformes; family Steatornithidae; genus Steatornis; species Steatornis caripensis. Next base: position 264,702 of record VZSC01006301.1, on the reverse strand, counting down.
ACAAGGCAATTCTCACTATGTCTGGATTGGACATGACATATAGTCAGCTTTTTCTATTTGTATTGTTAGAGTTGCTTTGGGAAATAAGTAATTTAGAGAATACATTTCTGTAAGAAGCCCATTGAAGGGAAAAATGCTTAATTCAGAGCAGGAATCTACCTTTGCTTGTGGTAAAACCATATGTCCGCAGACAGTCACAGGATAGGATCAGCCCCACAGATCCCAATAGAATGCTATTTACACAGCACTTTTTGCATATTAAAAGGTAAGTTTGAGATCAACTGTTCATCCTTCATATCTGAAGGCATGGTACACTTCAGTTATACATCTCATTCTAGTCTGTCAAGAAGTGAGTTAGCTGTCACTCCAAATGCAGTGTACTACAAACAATCATAACGCTCTTGAAGTTTATTTACATGTTTTAGATTTTGTCTCTGAAAAGGCAAAATTTAAATATATATTCTATTATTTCTCAAACATCTTTTAATATATTAACAAGTCACTTATTCACAAGAATACTTCAGGAATAAAGAAGCACTTTTTAGAAAATAAAGCATCAGCCACAAAGGTTTATATTTTCAAAGCTACTTGAAGGATTCAGGAATGACATCCTTTAGAATAACTGCTCATTCATTTAGAATAACGGCTCATTCTGGAACTCATCTCCAAGCACATGGAAGAGGAGAAGACTATCCGGAGTAGTCAACATGGATTCACCAAGGGTAAATCCTGCTTGACCAATCTGATAGCCTTCTATGATGGCATGACTGGCTCGGTGGACGAGGGGAGAGCAGTGGACGTTGTCTACCTTGACTTCAGTAAGGCTTTTGACACTGTCTCCCACAACATCCTCATAGGAAAGCTCAGGAAGAGTGGCTTAGATGAGCGCACAGTGAGGTGGGTCAAAAACTGGCTGAATGGCAGAGCGCAGAGGGTAGTGATCGGTGGTGCGGAGTCTGGTTGGAGGCCTGTGACCAGCGGTGTTCCCCAGGGGTCAGTGCTGGGTCCAGTCCTGTTCAACGTATTCATCAATGATTTGGATGAAGGGACAGAGTGTACCCTCAGCAAGTTTGCTGATGATACAAAGCTGGGGGGAGCGGCTGACTCACCGGAAGGCTGTGCTGCCATTCAGCGTGACCTGGACAGGCTGGAGAGTTGGGCGGAGAGGAACCTGATGAAGTTCAACAAGGGCAAGTGTAGGGTCTTGCACCTGGGGAGGAACAACCCCATGTGCCAGTACAGGCTGGGGGTTGACTTGCTGGAGAGCAGCTCTGCGGAGAAGGACCTGGGAGTGCTGGTGGACAACAGGCTCACCATGAGCCAGCAGTGTGCCCTTGCGGCCAGGAAGGCCAATGGCATCCTGGGGTGCATTAAGAAGAGTGTGGCCAGCAGGTCGAGGGAGGTGATCCTCCCCCTCTACTCTGCCCTGGTGAGGCCGCATCTGGAGTACTGTGTCCAGTTCTGGGCTCCCCAGTTCAAGAGAGACAGGGAACTACTGGAGAGAGTCCAGCGGAGGGCCACAAAGTTGATTAGGGGAGTGGAGCATCTCTCTTATGAGGAAAGGCTGAGAGAGCTGGGTCTGTTCAGCCTGGAAAAGAGAAGGCTGAGAGGAGATCTGATCAATGCTCACAAATATCTAAAGGGTGGATGTCAAGAGGACGGGGTCAGACTCTTCTCAGTGGTGCCCAGCGACAGGACAAGGGGCAATGGGCACAAACTGGAACACAGGAAGTTCCACCTGAACATGAGGAGGAACTTCTTTACTGTGAGGGTGACAGAGCACTGGAACAGGCTGCCCAGAGAGGTTGTGGAGTCTCCTTCTCTGGAGATATTCAAAACCCGCCTGGATGCATTCCTGTGCAACCTGCTCTAGGCTAACCTGCTTTAGCAGGGGGGTTGGACTAGATGATCTCTAGAGGTCCCTTCCAACCCCTACCATTCTATGATTCTATGATTCTATAACTGGAAAATATGTTGCCCATTTCCTTCAGAAAGATCATTAAAGATGTTGAGAGCATGGTTTTTAATTTACGCGAGGTGAAATAAGGGATATATGCATTTAAACTGCTTGAAAGACTTTTGGAAACATGTTTGGAAACATTGATTATTGAGAAATACTGCATAGCTTTAACAAAACCAAAATAATATTACATAATAAACTCTTCAGTAAACTCCAGTGAACATATGTTGTCCAAGAAATTGGTGTAGACAAAAAATAGAGTTAAGGAGAAACTGTATTAATTTTTATGATACATGATAAAATTTTACAAATTTTGAAACATTGATTTTTTTTCCCTTTTTTTTTCTTTTAGATTAAAAATATATCATGGTCTTTAGAACTATGGAAAGGATATGATTTTTTTTCAAGTGTTTGGACATTCTACCTGATGAAAAACACCTTCTTTTGATATAGCGCTCATAAACTAATGGAGTAGCAAAAAATGAGACCCACAGCTCATTTTTTAGATGGCATAGTAATATTTTTTGTTCTACACCACCATACGAAAACATAGTCACGAATTAGAGGTGCCAATTAATGGCACTGCAGGAATATTTCTTTTCTTGGAAGGACTTAAATAGTCCTTAGTAGTCCTTTGATTACACCCTTGTGCAATGTTATCAAGCCTTTACTATGCATTTTTCTAACATGAGAAAAGATGCAGCTTGACTTAATTTTTAGCCATCCAGGATGAGCTAATTGCACCCATTGATAGTCTGAATTACATTATCTCTAGAGGAGTTCAGTGATATTTTGCAAAACTTGGCCAACATTTAATTTTAAAGATGCAGTAAGGAGGGAAGATCTATAGCTTTTCTAGTGAAGGTGGAGATTTTTGCTTTGGTTTTTTGTGCTTGTTTTTTTGTATGTTTTGATTTGGATTACTAAATTTTAGTCAAGCAGGCTTAAAGTTACAGCTGCTTTGCTGCATGTTTAAAACCTGTCATGTAGCAAAAATTTACATGTGTTCTAAATTTTATACACTGTGAGTAAAGCCATTATTTCAATGAACCACAAGAGCACGTATGTAGACAACCATAGATAAGTAAATTTACAAAACTTTTATAGTATCAGAACCCATATGAACTCACAGTCTGTAAAATTCATGGTCCTCTGTCTAAAGTGACACCTTCATCAGTATTGCATGATTTACACAACTTCTTTCTTGTAAAGCATGACTTTCATGACACTTATTAAACTCAGAGACAAATCATGTTATCAACACATTCAATAGAGTAAAAAATGTTTTTCTTATTCTTTTGTAAGGTCATACTAAGTCCTTCCACAGACCAGACTGTCTCATTTTCTCTCTTCCTCTCTGTGAAATATATTATACATGCATTTTTCCTCCTCTTTTTTTCTTTCCCTTCCTTCTCTACTTTTCCCCTCACTGTCTATCCTACTTCCCTAAACCCCTCTGTACTATCAAAAGTTAGTTGAAACTGAGCTTCTCACATTTGTATGAGAAGTCAAACAAGAATGAATCAAATACACATTTTTATTAAATTTTATTCTGTATTGGTCTTGGCTTGACTGAGAAAAAGTAACTGGAAATATGTGCAGTAGTTACTTGAATGGCTAAGAAACTAAAACGGAAATAAAAAAAAGGAAGAAAAAGTTTGAAAATTTATCTCAACTTGTTGAAGCAACTTATTTAGGTGTAATCTGTTTCAAAAATTACCCAGAGGTTCATGATGAATTGCATGTGATTTTATCCCTCATTCCCAGTTTCCGGAAGAAACAATCTCTAAATCTATTGCATCACCATCCAGGCCGCAATTGCTACCTAGAACTTGCACCATTGTTCTATGTGATAAATACAACCATTTTCTGCCTGGGGCTGTTCATGATGGAAATTTTCCACCCACAAACAGTCTTGTTAGTTTCATAATTGCTTCCCCCTTCTAATGAATGCAGAACATAATGAATGCCAAGCCAATCTTTTGGGTTCAAATCCAGGGATCTTCATCAAGACAATGAATGTGCATTCATTAAGTAGAACCATGTTGAAAGTGCTTTTGCCACTAGTACAGTATAATACATTTTCTTTAATGGGAATGTAGTATTTTAACACATTACTTAATTAGGGATAAGCAGACAAATGGAGTTAATTCTTTCAGCTTCAGTGAATGCAGCAGAAGCAGTACATTTTCATTCATTGCTTAGGGCACAATTCATTACATAGAGCCACAGGCTGAAAAAAAGAAATGTATTTAAAATATTATATATAGTAAAGTATAATTTAATAATTTTAATGCTTACTGAAAGGGTGAGGCTGGGGGTGGAACGGCAGATAATCTTAAATATAATCTCTGGGGAGCTGGGATCAAATCTGAGATTATTTTGATACTCTCAATTCTCTATTGATGTAAACCACTAAACAGCCACTCAATTTGGGAGAACAGAAATAGCCAGAATCATGCCATTCAGTAATTAAATGCATTTACAAACATGCATGGGAAAGTTTGAGTTGTACAAACCAAGACTAAATCTGGCAGAGACTATTCTTAATATGCCATCATGCTGGTTAATGTGAAATGTATTCACAATTTTAAAAGTTAAAAAACTGTATTCAAAGTCAACATTTTAAATGAGTGTAAAATATCCCATGACTATTAAGCACTCCAGTGTTAAAGTGCTGGGACTCATTTATGCAAGTATCTTGGCCGCTGAATATGAAAAACTGTAACTGAAAGGAGAAAGTCTCTACTGTTTCCTCTGAAAACAGGATGAAGTATTGCTGTAGTAATTTCAGTAAAGTGAACCTCATAGGAAGTGTAACCTGTAGAAAAAAACCTCTATGCTCTGTGTTCCACAGTACATCAGGATGTCCCCTATAATGCTTCCTATAATAGTGCCTTTGGATGTTATACTATTTACTGTGGGAAAAAGTATGTTAAAATGACCCTTTGTGTAAGTTTAATCAAGGATATTGCATATGATATTACATAATATTTAACAAAAGTAAAATATTCTGAAAATGTGATTTATATTGTTCCACATTATTTTTAAATCAATCTTTATTGGCTGAATATTTTCATTTTGGAAGAAAGAGACTACTGTGGTGAGAGTGTCCATATTTTGCTAGCAGGTTAGAGTACTTCTGTGCACTGAGAACTTGCTTGTTCAATTCCTTCCTCAGGGGATTTGAAGTCGTGGCTCCTCCACCTCTCCCCATTTTCTCTAGGCTGTTGTGGAGAAGCAACATATTCTACATTTCTCCTGCTGATATCCTCCTATAGTGCGCAAAGACCCGAACACCCATTGGGGTCCAACTCTCATCTGCCGTGTGCAGATGGAATAATGTCCATAGATTCTTGTGGTCAATCTCAGTAATTTCTTCAAATGCTGTGTTTCAAATGAAATAAATCAAGCTGGATGCTTCAGAATACTTTGTCTCAGAACACCTTACAACTGGTAGTAAGAAAATACATGACCTTTGTTAAAACTTACAGTACAATCAAACAGAAAGAGCTTTGATTTGGAGCTGTGTCTGTTCTGGAGTGGTCTAGCCCTTAGGGTGGAAGACACTTCAAGGAAAGTTTCCTTTCTGAATTGTTCCACTTTCTGTGAACTACTTAAACAATCACTGATGTTTATGCCTGTGTCAACACAGGCCTATGTTTTCTGCAGCATTCCCTAAAGTTCATCTCAGATTCTCAGCTATTCAAAGAACAAATATGGGGTGAAACTCCCCTGGCTTCAATCTGATTAACTTCTGCATAGTGTAGATTTGTTTCAGTATAAAGAGTATGAGATTAATTTGGATTCTGACTTGCTTTAAACTATAATGTGAATATAACACCTGGATTCCAATATCTGCTGCAGTGGCCTCATGAACATCTTGGGTGAAATATCGTCAGTGGAAAAGACTGAAAGCAGCATCCTATCCTACTACAGTGTAAGTCAGTGTAGCTTCAAAGGATTGAAGCCAGGGGAGTTTCACCCCATATTTGTTCTTGTTATCCAGAAATGATCTATATTTTTTTCTGTAAAAAGGTTCTACACCAGGTATTTTTTTTTGAAAATAGCTTTATTTATCAGCCTGTTGGATCAAGTCTATTCAAGCGATCACACTGAATACATTTCTTCTCCTGGGGCAGAGGAGAGGGCAGCACCAGCTCATGTGACACTCCATTGTGTGCTCCACTATAATAATGATATAAAATAGAACAGTAAATCTCTTTCTGCACAAATGGAACGTGTGTGGTGTTATACATGGGTATGGTCATTCCTAGTTTTAGGATTGGTCAGTAACCTATTATGATAATTTATTATTCTTCTATAATTTAGATAACATGTTATTTGGCATAAAAATCTGACAGGCGGTGGTGTTGTCCCTCTTCTATGGTCTCTTCATTCATAAAGAGGGCTCAATTCCTCCATAAAGGATTTAATATGTAAGTATTCAATTAATTGCTTTCATGTTTGTATTGGACTTGTGATGTTCTTTTGTGCAGATGATATTAAATTACAATGTTTCATTGCTAATAAAAGCCTACTAAATGCCAGTTCTTTGAGTCATATTATTTTAATTACAGGAAGAGACAATACAAAGTAGATTGTTTACTTCCCACAGCTAAGTAATACTCAACCAAATGAATAGCTCTAAGCAGGAGTTCTATTAAAGGCTTTAAAGTTGCCAGGGACTTCAGAGGACAGAGAATCAAACTGTGTCTCAAAGGGTTGCAATTTTGTTGTAGAAAAGTGTATAAGTAAGGAAAGTGAGAATTTGCTTGTTTAAAATTTACATTATTTATTTTAATTTACATAAAAATATTTAGAAGCTCATTCTGGAAGAATTTTAAACAAAAATGTTGATAATACAGAGACTACATGAGGTAAAATAGAATATAAAATTTGTTTTCATGTCTGGCACCATGGTTTGTCTTACCCTGAGTATTGGAGAACAGATAATGTCACAGCTATAACTACAGTTCCAATATTAGATTACGAAGATGCCATTCATCAGTGTGAAATGAAATCACAGCTGCAAGGGACTGAAAGTTCCCAGTGACAGATCACATTGATTTACATTGCTGTGCCGTTCTTGAATGAATCACTGTAATATGTATGATAGTTCTGGATGATTAAACATTGAAAATAAACATAAATTGCATCAGCATCAAGATCTACTTAAATACATGGAAAAAAATCACTCAATTACTGCTCAGCAACTTAGCTAGTTGAGGAAAGAAATAATTGTTCACTGAGATAGCAGAATACACACTCATTTATCAAACATAAGGTTGGAAACTGATCTTGAAAGACTTTTTTTTTCTGTTGAGGGTTAACAGACCACAATGTAGGAAATAAAATATAAAGTGGAAGTGTCATGAAAGCAAATCTATATTTATATTCATTCTACAAGGTAATTGAATGCAGGGAAGCCCAACATATGTAGAGAAGGGGCTGACTTAAATGTATATTTAGGCTACTGTATCTAGACTCTTCTAACTTCTAAATACTTGCTTTTAGAATTTGAGTATCATTCTCTTCTGATGAAATGCACAGGTACGTGATTTCATAGACTTCTGAAAACTGTGAAACTCTATCTTGTTGACATTCACATGAACAATTGTCTGTGCTAGAATCTCTGGATTCATCACTTGGACTTTGCTCTCCAGCTGGTGGATAACTAATTGCCCTGTGTCAATGGAGCAATCTAACAAAAGCAGCAGGTCCCTCAAGTAGCCACTTTTGGACCCATATTATACTTGACAGCTGGTTATGTTCTGGCAATGTTTGCAGACCATAAAGAATGTGAAAAATGACAGCACAGAGAGTGGGTTTGCACTGGGGACAACGTGGGGTGCACCAAACATACATATGTTCTGTCCAGTAGCGCAAATAAACAGCAGCATACAGACTTAGAGAAATGAGAAATAACAAAATATCTATAATCTACCTAGTTGCAGATATTCACCAGCAACAACAGGTAGAAGTGTACATCACAGATGAGGCTGGGAAGATGATCTAAGCCACTCAGAGACAGAAAGATCCAACAGTGTCGTGTTCGTGGGTTATATTAACTGTGTAGAACTCAAGTTTAGTGCTTTGCTTCCTCTACTTTACATCCTTTGACTGCCTTATTAAATGCAAGTGTCTTAGTATAGTTAGTCATTCGTTCATATCAAGGTTGCATGCTGAACAAATTGCATGAAAAATTTGATGGTTATAGTTTACTATGGATAGGTGTCGCGGTTCAGGTCGAGCTAGAAACAGAGCACCACATGGCTGCCCACTCACTCTTCCTTCCTCCATGGGATGAGAAGAAAATGTAATGAAACCTGGTGGGTCGAGACAAGGACAGGGAGGGTTCACTCACCAGTTATGGTCATAGGCTAAACCAGAATCAACTTGGGGAAAAAGTTCAATTTAATCAGTCACCAATCAAAGCAGAGTAGGATAAGGAGACAAGAAAGCCAGATCTTAAAACACAAATAAATATCCTTTGCCCCCCACCCCTCCCTCCTTCCTGGGCTTGAGTGCCCTCACTCCTGATGCCTCTCCCTGCTCTCCCTCAGCAGCACAGCGGGACAGGGAATGGGAGGTGCAGTCAGTTCACCAAAGATTGTCTCTGCCACTCCTTCCAGTCCCTCAGGAACTCTTCCGATGTGAGTCCTTCCAATGTGGTGCAGGCCCTCAGCAACGCACCGACCCAGCACGGGCTGCCCACAGTCACGGTCTGCTTAAGGAACAGGCACCCACCCTGGCATGGGGTCCTCCACAGGTTGCAGGTCCATCTCTGCTCCTCCATGGCCCCTTATGGGCTGCAGGTCCATCTCTGCCTTGCCGTGGTACTTCACAGGTTGCTCCACCACAATTCTCCACGGGCTGCAGGGGCACAGCCTGCCCTCTTCCTGCGGGTTGCAGGGGAATCTCTGCTCCTGCCGCCTCCTCTCCCTCCTTCCTCACTGACTCCAGGTATCTACATAGGTGTTTCTCTCACCTCCCCCTCCTCCCTTTGATGCAGGTCTCAACCCCCATTGCTTTGTCCTGTCCCCTTCTCAAATAGATTATTGCAGGGGCCCATCTATTGTCTCTAAATGTCCCTGCCTCTGCCCGAGGTGGGGCCGACTTGGAGCTGGGGGAGCTTTGAGCAGCTTCTGACAGGGGCCTCCACCCCGTGTAGCCCCTTCTGCTGTTACCAAAGCCCTGCCACACAGACCCAACACAATAGGAGTGAATTCAGGTAAGTGTGTGTGGATGGAGCAGTAGATTGCTTCAGAAGGGACTCCTTTGGCCTCAGGATATACATACGTCTGCAGGTCTTAATATTATTTGCAAGTGTTGTGAAGCCACCACTGTGGCATTTTGTCTATAGCCTTGCAAAGAGAAAAATTGACTTGTGATCCAAGTCTTAGGTGTTACATTTCAGTTCTGTCCACCCACTGTTTCTCAAGAACTGTGTAACAGAGGAAAAAAAGCCTGAGGAAACAAGGAAGCATCTATGGTACTTTCTTAACATTTGAATGCTGGCAATTGGTGTCTGTGAGAATTTTATCCATGTCTTCAAGGAAAGAATTTGTTTTATTCCATATTCATACATACATACTGAGGGGATTACACACAGAAAGCTGCAGCTAGATGTAGCACTCCCAACTATTGACTGACTGTCTTGACGTGCGGAAAGCAGACTCCACAATCTGTAAGATTGTAAAGTAGGTATGTTTATTTGGCGCTGGGCGGCACGGGGGGTAGTCCCACCAAAGTCGTG
>VZSC01006301.1:222634-254410 GCA_013398225.1 Steatornis caripensis | reverse complement strand
CAACTTCTGAAAACTTCGAAGATCAGTATAGTGCCAGTTCTCTTCTCTGTAAATGAAACTCTGGGGCTACATATACATATATTAATCTTTTGACTTAATGTAACTCAAAATGTACGCCTGGTAAACTGAAGAAGTGACAATATGGGTCTCCTCTTTTCTCTCACTGTTTTGTTTTGCTGCACATCTTATGCAACCATGAAGTATAATTGTACATTACAAATACTATGTGATTTTTGAAGTATTTATTTCTTCACCATGCAGCTGATTTTTCAGGAATTTAGCAACTAGATCTAGTGGAAATTCTAGTTAATCCTGCTCAAAATCTCAATATGTAGAATTTTTTTTTGTTATAGATGGGAATTTTACTCTGAGTAGCAAGATTAAAGTTCTTTAAAAAGTTTTGTCTGCTTCACGTAAGTCAAGTCCCTAGATCTCTAGTTTTTATATGAATTTATATGAATTTTCCCTTTCTCTTTCATTTATCTTTGTTAATTAGCCTCCTTTTACAACACCTTGGATTTTTCCTTGATGTGGACAAAAAACATATACATTTTAAATTGGAATTCTATTGAAAGACCTCTTTTCTATTATTAATCAAAACTAATTTCATTTTAAAACTATTATCAATGTATATAATTCCATTATATCATTACAAGACATATTTAAAGATTATTATCACTAATACTTCCGTGTACTGCTTGAGTCTGTTGCATGACACTGTTTGCTCCGCATAGTCTCTATAGTTTTAGCTATCCTATGCCCTTCAAAATGAAACACCTCTATAGAAAAAGAAGCATTCAAAAAGAAGGCAAATTCCAACTCTTAACAATGCTTTTACAGAGAAAACTCTATTAGAGAAATTTCTATTACGCAACAAAAGCAATGTGGTACACGAATGACTTCTAACTAATAACATAAATGAGGTTGTCTTCATGATATTTAATGAGGCAATTGAATTTCACTTTAAGAAAGACCAATTGGCAAACAATATGTGAGATCTAGACTTTGACAGTGCTTCAAATTGTCAAGAAATATAATTTGCTGTGGGCTACCCTGTGGCAAATATCCCATAGTATTGGTATGTCGAATATGGTAATACTGAAAGTGCAGAAGTATTCCGGGAGCAAAAACCCTTCTTTGTAGCAATGCAATGGGCAGTTATGTTCCATAGTAGCTTGAGGATCGATAGTCTTGGAACTAGTTACAATGTTTCTATGCAGTGTTATATCTAAATAGAAACTTTCATTGTTATTTAAATTGTGTTATTGAAGTTTAAAAATAACAAATGTATTAAAATGCTTCTATACTTACGGAAACTTGTCAGATAAATTGCAAACTCACAGACATGGAATTATTGCTGTAATTCATTTCAATTACTTATTAATTAAAAGTAGCAATCGGTAGTTTCCAATATAATCTTTTTACATCAGGTTAAATCAATAGGTAGATGAAAACTTCATTAAACTGCAGTTAAGTCTGTAAATGAGGTTTCTCTTTGTTACTCATTTACTTGAGAAACCAATCTTCAAACAAAAAAGCATTGCGTTTTTTAGAAAATTTAAAAGTCCAGCACTTCAAAGTTGAGATTTCTGTTCAGAAAAAGAAACCTTCAAAATAATTCAAATTTACTAAAACTTACTTTAGATTTCTGCCTTTCTTCTATCATCACATTTTGTCTGAAAGATGTGGTAATTTTGATCAAGAGAACATGCAAAGCAAATATAGAAGTAAACAGCTGATACAGAGGGACGTCCATTTGCACAGCATTCCTGAGGGCTGAGATAAGAGGATTTTGTGTGCTTAAGTGCAGACTACATTAGTGTGAGTACCTGTCATGAGCTGCCTCTTCTATGTCATTTTTGCTGTTATGGTTACTAAGTTTGTTGTTCTAAGTTTTTTGAAACTTTAGGTTGATTTTCTAGAACACTTGGAGTAGCATCTTGGTGGTTGTCAACATGATGTTTATGATTGATGTCAAACTGAACAGAGCAAGGTTGGTTTTGAAGGATGATAAAAGTCCTCCTCTCTAAAAGTTGTCATGATTGCTTTGATCAAGATGTAGACATGGGTTACATGAAGACATTTAATACAACGAATCTGGAAACTCTTAGGAAGCCCACTGCTGTGGTAGAATGAGATGTTCTTTTTTTTTTGTTTAAATGCTCTGGCATTTTGTAATGTTTTTTGGCATGGTGAATCCCTGCAATCAAATAAGGCAGTGTTACAAAAGTAAGTTGAGGTGAGTCAAATGCAAAGGGTGGATAAGCATAGGTCTATGACTGCCTTTTGACACAAAATTACTTGCTTGCTTCCGTTGCATGGTCAATTTACCAAGGTCATAACACAACAGCTCATCTCATTCCTTCAGGGAAAGACTATGGTGCTTTACTCCCTAGCTTCATTTGTGGCCAGGAGCCCAATCATTAGTCAGTAAATTGTACTCAAACTGGTGTTCTTTAGGTGTATCCTTGAAACACCTCCTTGGTTAGCAATGTTTATTTCATGATACCCTTGGACCAACATTATTGTACTCCTTGTCTCTCCATAAAATATCTTATGCTTGACATAAAAATGGCATGTAAAGTGCTCATTATCACATACTTTGATATCTTCAGACTTGCCCTTTTGTAGCAGACTTTGGTGGTTGCTTTGCAGCTGAAATGTAGTATTCTGAATTTTGGCTGAGTTGTGTGATGGTCCATCATGCACTGAAAAAATTAATCTGACACCATTCAAGTCACAGGGACATATTCAACATGTGTGTTTGGCAAGATTTCAGAAAGCAGCTCCAATGACTTCTCTTTATTTGTAGTAATGATGACCACTAGATACATCAGATATTCAGAAACAGATTGAAATTTCCGTTAGCATTTCATATTTCATTTCAGTCCAACAGGTGAGGCCAGAGAGAATCATCTGCCTCCATGTGTATGTTGAAGCCTTCTATGAAAACTAGCATTTAGAAATGAAACTAATGAGGACCATTTTTTTGTTTTGTTTTGTTTTAAACTTTGGAATTCAATGTATTTTATTCTCAAAGTCAGTGCTACAAAGACGGGCTCTGTCAGCTGAAAACCCTCATTAAAATGTCTTATACACAGAGCCTCGTGCACTTTTAGAAATCTGCACTGAAGTCACACATCACTGGTAATATTTTAAGACCACTCTTTTATGTAGCGTTCTCTAGTATTACCTTATTCAAAGTTCTTTGCATACTTTCCTTTTTCTTAAAATTAGGTCCTTGGAAAATCATTAATCTGAATGCCTTCTTGATTCAGAAGTGTGCCCTAGAACATCTTTTCCAGTTGTAACAGTCTCCCCTCTGCTTCACTTCTTTTCCTTTTTTAGCTGTGTTCACATGAAAGATTACAGAAAGCTAAAATCTTGCCAACTGAAGGCTCTAACATATGATGGAGCCTTCATCATGACCACAATTACTGGTCTTAATGAAAATTGTTCCCTAATGCAAACATAGATCAATGGCTCACTTGTATATTCTGTTCCACGGAGTAACTATATGCCCTGAAAACAAGTCTTTTATATTTATAGAAATATGAACCCTTTGGAATGTTGTGAAGTGAAGCCATAATTGTTCAGATATTTGAAAACAGACTTTCAGGACATAAGACAGAGGAAATCGGGACACAGGAAAATTTTTTTGCTCAGTCTTTTCACTACTAAGATTCTAAGGGCAAGACACAGCTGTACAGACAGGGGAAAATTACATGATGTTATTATTTCTCTAGTAGATGAGCCACATGAAGTACTTCTCCAGACTAGTCATGGAGCTGTAATCTTTCAAAGTGCTTTTTCAATTCCTTCCTTCATTAATACTGAAATTGTGAATTACACTCTGCAATGTATGGAACAACCTACTTATAACAATATTTAGTCTACAGAAGAGGCTTTCTTGGTATGCCCCCAAATCCACTGGGCTGGTGGTAAAGAACTACCAGAGAGAGAGGAACAAATATTTTACAAAAATCCCTTTGCTGTTATCCTCACTGTAGAAGAAGTTTCGAGATTGTTTTTTGTTTGTTTGTTTGTTTTAATTTCTTCCTCTGACACTATGTTGTAGCTGGAGGTAGTAGTATGAACTGTTTAATTTCTTTTCATTGTGTCAGAAAAGGACTAACTGTTTTTCTTTAATCTTCCCAGAATCTATCCTGAAGTTACCTGTTTACCTTGGAATAGTTACTACTCTGTCTCAGCTGCTATCTCTGATTCTCTGTCTACAGTGACTGACAAGAAAATAAGATACACTTTGTAAAGATTACGAGGTTTACCATAAGGTGCTGCTTTGGATATGCTTACCCTTCACAGCTGTTTCATCCCTAGCTAAATAAGGGCATGCTACAGTGAAGGAAAAACCTGTCTAGAGCACTTAAAAGCTCAGGAATTTTTCCACGGTTTAAGAGAAGACTTTGTATTAGGAGAAAGCTTGACTTAAGATTTAGAAAAGGTTCACATTAATTTTTTTTTCATTTGACCACAATGTTTATGTTAGTTATAATCGTCACAGTCTGTCACTCCACATTATCTTTTAACTCTTTCTCGTTTATAATTCTCCTTCAAGTGAAGTACTATGTTTTTATATTACCCCTCTCTCCAACTTTCTTTCTAAAGTTAAATATATTCCGATAAAAATGCTAGGCATATCTAATTTTTATATAAATCCTCCGAAATATTTGAATATTGCTTCTGTTCTCTTCATCCTACTCTGACTCTAAAGGCAGTTTATCACAGGTATTAGATTAAGCCAATTTTACTTTAAGCTGTAAGCATAAACTTTATGTTAGTGTTCTCTCTGTCTGGCTAAAGTGAATAAACATCACCAGGAAAAATGGATTCTTTTTGTCCTTTGTAAGAAATTAGCAAACAGCCAATATTCCTAGACACCAGCATAATTTCAACCTATGTGACTCCAACCACATTGTTTGTCCTGTCAAGACCTTCAAGCAAATTTCCAAAATGTGGCTTTATTTAAATCCATTCACTTATAGACTACACACTTGCTATGTCGTCAGCTGGCTGAACGTGGTGGAAAATATTATTGAATGTGTAAGGGTAGTTATGCAGTGTTACAGTGTATTTAGGCACAGGGCTCTGCCTCTGCATTTCAAAACACCACAGATCCTTTGGGGCTGCAATACTTAGCAGAAATAAGATTTGCTATTCAACTTAGTGGCTAGCAGTTATTTAACTAAAGGATCCAGAGTTAAATATGTTTGGAGTCTTACATCTCACCCATACTAATCATTACAAATCCAAGAATGATAATTTGAGACAGGTTGACACAAGTGCCTTTTAAGAAAGATATGTGGCAGTCTGAACAGACTAATTTCTGATCCTAGAAAAGAGAGGGCCATCCAAGAAACAGGTTCTGTTTACAAATTGCATGCCTGGCCTTTTACGCTGTCCAATTAATAAACAAGGCCTTCATTTTTCTGCTCATTTAGCATCTCTCTACAAAATTTCTAACAAATCTCTACTCATTTAGCATTTACAAAGACAGGGATTTTGCTTGAGAACTGCATGAAAGTTTTCTCTGACATAGTATTTATGTGTATAACTCCAAATTTGGCATCAGAAAAAATAGGAAATATTATCTACGTAAAAGGTGAACCTGTTAAGATGACATTAAGATCAGACAGAAACCATTTCCCAAACCATACAGTTATGTATATGTCTCTATAATACAATGTAGTGCTGTGTGAGATACTTCTGCTAACTCTGTAGCCATTGCCTGGTATACTGGAATTAGTGTAATAAATTACATCATCCCATTGGCTTGATTAGCACTGTTGAGAAGCAGGTAATCTGGTTTTTGCTATGGTTTTCTTTTTCACTAAAACCAGCTTTTAAAGATTGCATTAGGAAGTAGGTATGTAAACTATAAGCAATGTAGTATGTCTACACGTACACATATACTTTTATATCACCTGTCCCTGCCTACATCTCTATCTAGAGTTTGATATTGTGCTATAAACATATTTCAAAATGCTATAAGAACTGTATGATTGAAGATCCAGAAGTAAAAACTCTCCAAGTTATGGATCACACAGAGTATTTTTTGGTCCAGTGAGCTGTATGTTGACTCAGTTACTGCAAATTTTTAAAATTCATTTACTCAAAAACATGCTTGGCTTCCTAGAAATTCAACTTTGTTTTCATTAATTGACAGAAGGAACCATAATATGTTGCTAGGACCTTTGATTTAGGTAAACAGAATCCACATTATTAATACTATACATGCATGTCCTTAACATCTTCCTTTTTAAAAAAAAATAGCTTTTATTTTTTGCTACTTACACTTAAATCATTTATTTTCCCTTCTCTTATGCTGTTACTATAACATTATATCACAACTCTACGCAAAATAAAAGAATTACTAGCTACTTTGAAACAGAAGCCAACATGAGCTCTCCACTTTCTTTGTCTTAACTCAAAACTCAACTCACTCACACCAAACTCTTTAGGGCAATTGTTATACTACCATAATTCTTTAGATCAATAGGGAGATCTCCTTCAAAACTGATGACATCATAGGATCTTGAGAATGGCATGCAACCTATATAAATGCTCCTTGCTCTTCCTCACCTAGCATCACAACAGAACTGTGTCTTGCAAAAGATGGATCAGCTGTGGTTACATGGTGTTTTCAAATACTGGTGGTTGATACTGAAATGATTCTTTTTATTTTGGCCACCGTAACCTCTAGTGGGGTAACTTACATTCGAGCTATGGTGTCTTAACTCCTATTATAGTTTATGGAACCCTAGTGAATACTGTCAATAAGGCCTGGAGATGTATTCAGCTGATCAAATATAGATGGAGTTTTTCTCTAGGCCGCATCAAATGCCATGGAAACTTAGAGATCTAATTCACTTGCAGACATACAAGTTTAAATTTCTTTGTCAGCTGCATCTCAGTGTGTTGGACAAAATACCTGGAACAAACACAGGTTTTAGCTTGTAGACATTTGCTTGCATGACAATACTCTACATTTATGGTCAGACCTTAGCATTTAATATTATTGTTAAGAGCAATTTTGCTGTGGATGTTCTGATTTCTAGTTTAAATACAATTTAGAACCATTTACTTTTTATATTCTAGTTAAAATTAAGATCATAGGTGCTTACTATTGATCTTGATGTCCTGGAGTACATTCTAGAGTGAAGCAAGGAATACTTCAAGATGCTTTGCATGAAATAAAAGCCTTTATTAACTTTTCTTGTTAACTCCAACAGAATGTTTTGATATTTTCATATTTAGTGCTGTATTACTTCGGTTTTCTATATCACATTCTTTTTTTTCCTTTCTCTTAATTTTAATTGTTCTCATTCTGTACTTGGGCTGTAGACGTTTGAGAGTAAGGATCAGAAAAGATGGGTCTGAAGCTGATTTCCATTGAGCCCGCATAACAGGTCTTTCTTTAAAATGCATGTGACACACTTGACTGACTCAAAACTATTACAGACCCTGTCAGGTACTATATTAATGTGTGTGAAGAACATGCTTTTCATAGGGTGTGTTAAATAAATAAGAAAAGCAATGGGTCTCTAACATATCCAGTGGTTTTGCTGGGAAGTTAATTTATACATAGTATAAGTATACAAGTAACGAAGTATTACATTCTCTATAGAAATTGATTGTTTTATAGGTTCTGGCTGATCATTCAAAAATTCATGATTTCCTCTATGGTAGGTCTTTCCATACTCATGTATCCATGTGTGAATTAATTTTTAAATGTAAATATGATTTTAGACTTTGTAGAAAGTAAAAATTAAGAAAAATGGTTTTTTTCCAAATATGCTCTCTACAACTACTTAGAAGCAGTGGAGGAAGGGGATACCAACAGGACTGAAGTAGGTAAGCCGAGGGTTGGCATGACATCACCAGAGGATGGCAATCCCAAGTGGGAACATTTACACTGCTCCTGGGAGCACGGAGGGCAGTTGGACTATATGATTGTTGTAGGTCCCTTCCAAATGAAATAGTCTATTCTATCCTGTCCTGTTCTACCTGAAAGGAGATTATAGCGAGGTGGATGTGGGTATCTTCCCAAGTAGCAAGTGATAAGATGAGAAGAAATGGTGTCAAGTTGAGCCAGGGGAGGCTTAGATTGGATATTAGAAAAAATTCCTTTACTGAAAGGGTTGTCAAGCAACGGAACCAGCTGACCAGGGAAGTGGTTGAGTCCCCATCCCTGGAGATATTTAAAAGATGTGTAGATGTGGCTCTTAGGGCCATGGTTTAGTGGTGGAGTTGATCGGCTTAAAGGTCTTTTCCAACTTGAATGATTCTATGATTCTATGATTTTATGATTCCATGATAGATTTCAATTACTATTTCTTACCAGGATCCTAGTGATAACATGATTGTGTATCTGATTTCAGGTCCAAGCACATGATTTACATATAACTGATAGTAACCAAAAAGGCAGAAAAATTAGTTCATATCTTTAACTGAACACATAAATTTTAGTCATGGATGAATGATTTGATCAGGATGCATTGCCTTTTACCAGGTGCATTTTCACTGCCTCAGGCTTGTTGACCTCAGCAGACATTTGTCTTGTTGTGAATGACATCACAGTTGACCCTCTCTTTGGAATGTGAGCAAAAGATGAGGACTGAGTAGAACATGTGGCAGAAAACCCTCCCATCCAGAAACAGTTAAGCCGCATGTATGTATCTGTGATTTTCAGATCAAATGCAATCTGGTTTCACTGAGGGCTATAGAAATATAGCAGAGAGTTCAATGGGGTCAGAAATAGTGTCTCAAGAATAGTGAACTTTTCTTTCTGAAGGATTTATTAACTCAGGAACATTTTGGTAGAGTAACATTGATGAGCTCTGTTCTTTCTGTGTTAGTTCAGTTTGGTTAGTAAAATATCAACACAATGCAAATCAGATAGGAAAAATAGACTCTGATATCCATCTTTTGGCACAGATTTCTCCTCCTTTACTTCATCTTATGTGTGCTGGGAGAGACATGTCTACAGCAATAGAACTTCTTCCATTACAGTATCTTGAATACAGAAAAAAAATAATTCTCTTTAGTGTTTCAAAATATGTGTATTTTTAAAACTTTGAATCTTGCATGGTAGTAGTGGCATGAAAAAGAAAATTATAAGTATATAAAACAGGTAGTTCTTTTTAAAAATGTTAGGCAAGTACACAAATAAATACTTATTAAGTTTAATTTTACCTAGTCTGCAATTGTTACAAGTATATGCCTTTATCACGAATAAAAAGGATTAAGAGTCTTCAAGAAATGTAGATATAATTAATTTGCCTTCTTTCTAATTAACATATCTTTTCCTTGTTATTAGGATTACAACTGTAGTATGATAGTTGGAAAATTGGACAATGATATTAAAATTTAGCTAAATGTTCTTTCATTTTAAATGTTTACTACTCAATTATTTCTAACAGGCCAATGGAAAGCATTTATACTTGAAGCACGACAGCTATCATTATCAGTTCCCAGTCTCCCAAGACTACTATGAACAAACTCTCTAGTTTGGAGTACATAAATTGGCTTGTATAGCTTCAGAGAATCCTCTAGCTTAATCTGCAAGAATATTCTAAAATTAGCATGTACTCACAAAGCATGGTCTCCTGACATATACATGCAAACATCAGTGTAATGGATCTATCCCATCATCTGTTTGCTAGACGTCCTTAGTTTCCTTATTATTTTTAACTTTGATAAAAAAATGGCATCCTCTTCTTGGTGGTGTTTGCTGTGAAAAGCGTAAAACATTTCAATATGCAAATATTCATAATACACTTTAATGAATAACTAAATTAATAGTTGTAGTGTCAAGCTCTTTGCAATGCGAATGAAGACAAATATTCAGTCACAGTTAAAAATGAATATAGAAAAAATGACTGAAATATGCCAATTCCCAGACCTTCAGATCTCTATATTTTTATGCAATCTGTTTAAAAGGTACTTGTAAATACCCTGGGCAAGTGGAGAAATTTCAAGAGACAGTCAGAAAAATCAACTGGAATTTCAATCACCTTTCGTGTAGGAAAAGAAATCCTTTCACCCACAACATTGATTCTACAAATCTATGCACCTTGAAATGCAGCCAACATAGTCCTTGACACAAATATGTGTGCAACATCAGAATAGTCTAGTGGGTCTGGTTTGTGCAAAGCAAAGCACGTTTCTTAGTGTAAAATCACATCGCAATTATTCTACATACTTATTTTCCAGCAAGAAAAGCCTACAATTTTAGTCTAACTGAGACTTCTTATCATTTTTGTAGTAGATTTTATCTGAGGGATTCTTTTACTGGGCCACAGAAATACACTCTGTAAGTCAAAACATAAAACAAAATTAATAAATTCTACAGAGGTCACTACAGAAAGTCAGTTGAGATATGAAGTGAGAAGTTGAAGGCAAATTCTCTGTTCTCTGCAACATTGCTGTAGGAAAAAATGTATAAAATGCCTGCAAAAATGCTGGCTTGATAGCAGGACAGTGGAATATTTTCCATAATTCTATTTTATATTCTGTGTATTTATTTCTGGGATTCTTCCTCAAAAGAAAGTCTGATTTAATGAAATATCAAATGTGAATTTCAGTTCAAACAATGTTTTAACATACATTTTAGGTAATCTATACCTCACCCAATTATATGGTCCCACTATGGTCATTAAAATCAAAGAAGTCCATAGATTTCTTCAGAGTTTTCAGTTGCCTTTTTCTGTGTAATTTTTTAACTTTGTCCATTGGTATGAAGAGAGCTTCCAAAAACTATTCTAGAATTAGATGTCAAAACTTTAGGTGCCTATTTTAATACAAATGAAGTCTACCCTTAAGCACTAACAAACATTTCCTTTGTTATCAGTGCACCCCATGATATGAAGTGACTTTGATTCAGTAGAAATAAAGCTGACTACTCATATTATCTTTAATGACTGTTTTGATTTTTATTTTTCCATAGAAGTTCTGATTTTGTTTTAAGAAAGGATCAGGTTTCTGTATAAATTTGGAATCTGCCACTTCAGTTTGGAATGAAACGTTCTTAGTCAGGAGGAGTTTTGGGTTTGTTTTTATAAAACTTAGACAAAACAACTTTTCAAGATAAATTGTTGTTTTGAATAATTTTTATTGTTTCAACCTTTTTCAATACGTCCCATAAAAATCCTGAAAGAATCTTAGTAACTTTGAACCAAATTTTCAAATCCTAAAAAATGCAGTGTTCTAACTAGGTAGAAGTACAGTTTACTTACCTGTTTTAACCAACAGCTTGAGTTATGAAATATCTAGATGGAGCCAACTCACAAATAAGGTAAAGTTTTCCTTTGTCACAGTTTCTTTTTCTCTCTGTTTCTCATACTAATTTTATTTTGCTGGTCTAATGTGCCATCATTTATTCTACTCATTCTTTTTATTCTGTTCCCTTTATTTTCTTCTTTGTTTTGAAACACAACAGGAGTCAGGACGTAGCATAGCAATGATGCTAGTTGTAGTTACTTGCAGTTGATTTCAAAACCAAACAGGAAGATACAATGGGAAAAAACATTTTCTACAAACTTACAGCAGCAATAAAGTAGATTATAAGAGTTTTGAATTAGTTTCCCAACAATTTAAATGAACATGTTTATTGCAAATGAATGGTGAATTAATTAATGTTAGGGGTAAGCGTCCTTGAAAGTGGGAGGCACAATATATTTTAAAAAACCCCAAACTGTTGCTGGAGCATTTATGAGAATGAACATGAAGAGAATTAATATCAGATGTAGTTCCAGTAAGGCTGTTGAATTCACAACAATGCAAGGTATGAGGTACCTTGGACAAACTTGTCCTAGGATACTTTTCAGTCAGAGGAAAGAGCAGGCAGACAGTATTATTAGAGTATGCAAGTAGAGGTGCCGTTTCTTCATAAATGAAGCTGATGCTGTATGCTGCGTGGAGTATGAATTGCCTGCTGTCCTTAAGATGAAATCTTCACCCTCTACCTGCCACACAGCTGTCTCCCTCCTGTCTTGCTTTCCCATATCCCTGCAGCAGCTTCCTTCATTGCACAAGTTCCACACAAATATTTTCTGGATCTCTAGGAAAGCATCTTTCTTCCTGTCTGTCACTTTTGAAGCTTGCTTGCTTGTTTGTCTCCAGTTTCAGGGTAAACTGTGAGCTCCTCTTAGGGATGTATGAGGATCAGCTGTTGCCTCAGGCTCCCTCCTGGCTTTGCCACTGTGCCTTCCCACCCTCCTGACATTTCTGCCAGTCGTGTGCTTAGTTGTCCTTTGAAAGGACACCGTCTCATTCTGCTTTTGGATGCTTCCCCTCAGTCCATAGGAGGGAAGCCAGGGTAGCCTTTCTTGGCAGCAGTAGTTTTAACACAAATCAGAGTGGTGAGCAGAGAGTGTCTGCAATAATAATAATAATAAAAAAAAATTATACCATTCACCACATGCAGTAAGAACTGAAGAAGTAGCTGCTAAAGAGCATTTAGTGCTTGGTAGAGTCAGTATGTTTCTGTCCCATAGAAAAAAAAATATTTTATTTGCTTTATGCAATGGTCTTATTTAGCCTTAGCTGTCTCAAAATGGCACACTCAATTTTTATGAAAACAGACTTTCTTGTAGATTTTCTGATTTGTCATGCCTCTGGTATAAGATGACAGCTAAAGTCTAATGCAGGACCACCTCCTTTCCCTGACTCTAGAGCAAGGGTGCAGCTGAGGGAGGGGTTGTTCTGTTGACATCTGACAGGAAGACTGGAGAAGATAAATAAGAGAGGGATTTTTATTAAAAAGCTTTCAAAAATCATATGACTTGTAACAATGCACAGAAATCTTGGGTAATTAATTGTATGAATATTCTTAGGGTTACTGTTTGCTCTAAACTTTGGCAATTACTTCAAACATCAGGATGCAAAAGCTAACACCTAGAAAAGGTAAAAAAACAGGAGAGCAAGAGATTTTATGTAAATGTCTTCCTTGGTGGGAGAGACGCCAGAAACTGCTGAAGGATTTCCTGTGAGCTGAGAGACTCTTTCCTGTTAGTACTGTTACTTGCAATTTTTTAGGAGCTGAAACAGAAGTGTTAGCAAAGCTGTGTGAGTTAGATGGAGAGGTAGCGAGTGAGGAGCAGCGTAAGGCAGAGCTGGTAGAACGAGATGCAGAGAGAGGCAGAGCCAGGGAGGACACAGAAGAAGCAGCAAAGGTGGCTTGCATGGCACTGAGAGCTGACTGAGCTGCATGTAGCAGCTACAGCAGTGAGACAGCCTGCAGGAACAACACAAACAGCAGGTCAGATCGGCTTAAATCAAACCTTGATGCCTAATGAGAGTTAAAAATGTAAATAAGTGAATGAAAGTTACTTCAGGGAAGGAAAACCATCAGTCTCACAGCAGTCAGAGGAAAATGCTGTGAGGTTTTATACTTTGAGAACTGTTTTTACCCTATTTGCTAGAGATTTCCTATGGAGTTTCTACTTTGTTGGAGTTTTCTGCCTTGAATAAGAATTTTTTTTTGTAAAAAATTTAAATGAATCATGTTTATAAATGGTGCAAATTAGTCATCTAAACACTGGAACATTAACTATATTAACTATATTTTTCCCAGGTTTCTTGATAAAGACCTGACCTGGTGTTTTTGTTAATATCCCTTTATAAATCACTTTATTTATTTCATGTGTTTTGTACCGGCTTCATAGTCTTTTCATAATACACAATTTAATTTTAACTGGATTGTGTTTTCTCTTCTTTGTACAACAGGACAGTCGTAAAGAGATCTCCCTTCAAAATAAGCTCAATGACTCAATCCTGATCTCTCTTTTCCTCACTTCCGGAATGACTTCTAACTAACTCATTTAAAATCTGTCAGTAAAATTATTTAAGGTACATACAGTTACATTTCGTATGACTGAGTTTTAACCAAGGTAATTTAAAATTCGTTATTTAGCAGCACTCTGAAGTTGTGTAAATAGTCCATTGTAATGCATGACTGATTGATTTATTAATCAATATGGCTTCTTCAAGGAGGAATAAGGGTCAGTATATATAATCCAAAAACTATTAGATTGAACTTCACTGCCTCCTTAGGGTGCAGTTTGACAAAATAGGTTCCAGTGAGTTGATAGGTTAGGTAGTGTGTCTGTATCTAGAGGCAGGGAACATTAGCATCTGTGGAGTCTTCAAAAGTAACATTAGAATGAGTGTAATAAAACCTGAAAATAACAGTCAGCCATGCAGCACTGGCAGATTACAAAATCTTCCACCATTTTAGATGTCTTTGTTGGAGTCCTTTGAAGAGAAAGAGTGCACGAAGTCATGAGGAGAATTCAATCTTTTACAGGCTTGGATAGAGACAGTGTCCTGCTTGCTAATCCAGGAAGGAAGGTGTTAAACACTTACTGTGTGTGCAGCAGTGCTTAGCAATGAACCTTTACATCCAGTACAATTAATACCCCTTTGTGTTTCTTTGATCCTAGTTCTTTTGATTTTAACTCCTCTGATACAGATGTCTAGACAAATCCAAATACATTTACAATAAATGTAATCTGCCTTGAAGGACATACGGTTCAGCTCTAAGAAGTTCTAACAAGAACTCATTTTTGCAGATAGTCTATCCATCACTTCTGGGTTGAGAAATGCACAAAATAGCCAATTCCCTGAAAATGAAAATCTCTAAGGGTGTATTTTCTCTGCATCTGTAAGTACATAAAGCAGGTAGATACAAAGCTACCAAGGTCTGATTTACACTTTTAATCTAGAGTTCATACTGACATACGTTCACATGACTTAAAACTACTCAGGCTTACAGCAGTGACACTTCTCAGGACCTTTAAACAGCTACAGAGAACCTGGCTTGATCCTCAGGAGCTCATGGGAGCCTAGGGAATACCTAGGTTGCACAAACAGTAATCCTGTTTAAAGAAAATATATACTGCCTGACACATGATAGAGTCTTTGAAACCGGCAAAATCAATGTGGGAAAATTTTAAGAACTGGAAAGGAATGGCAGAAAGACACTATTTTGACTGAAAGTCTGGGGTTACACTGAAGGACTAAATTGTTCTGGGTTACTGGGAATCGTAAAACCAAACTAGGATGGTCCACTCAAAAAAGGTGTGAACATATTGGAGTGGTTAAACAGCCAACTTCACTCCATAACAAGAAATCTCCATTTAGTCTTCCTTATTTTTACAGTAAAACTCTTGTTATGGGCAAAAAGTAAATACACCTCTACGCAAAGCCAAGGTATCATTCTTACTGCAAATTAAATTCAAACAATATAATCAAAGAAATTACTTTCACATGTATGTTACAGAAAAAGAAAGAAGAAAAAAGAGAAAAAAGAAAAGAGAAAAAAGAGGAAAAAGGAAAAAATTTGGAAGAAGGTAGAAGGAAGAAGAGAGGAGAAAGGTGAAAAATATGACTATATACTAGTTCAATTTGTGGCATATCATCTCGCCAGCATCTATCCCTTTCTATCTAGTACTATGCTCACCCTTCCACTGTCCTTCATGGTCCAAAGGTTCAGTCTCTGGTGATGAGGATAATAGCAAGTGGTCTGTCCCAGGCTCCTTTTAGGGTGGAAGATTGTGGTGGTGGCAGTACGGTTCTTCTTCCTCTTTCTAAGGTCCACTTAGGACTTTTTCTGCTACACTTTTAGACTTCCACTCTTTCTCCACTCACATGCAGCTCTGTGTTATATCTGCATTTACAGTGTATGAAGTGTCTTATATCCTCCGTAGGTTCTTTATTCTCTTAGCTAACCCTACGTATTGAGTTTGTGTGGCACGATTTGTGTAGCAGGGGTACTACAGGGATGTCTTCTGTGAGAAGCTGCTAGAAGCTTGCCATATGTCTCACAGACCCAATGCCAACTGGCACCAAGATGGGGCTGCTGCTGGCTAAGGCCAAGCCCATCAGCGATGGTGGTAGTGCCTCTGGAATAATGTATTTAAGAAGGGTGAAAAGTTGCTGTGTAAAAACAATTGCAGCGAGTGAGGGCTGAGAATATGTGAGAGAAAAAACTCTGCAGACACCACCAAGGTCAGTGAAGAAGGAGGGAGAGGAGGTGCTCCAGGTGCCAAAGATTCCCCTGCAGCCCATGGGGAAGACCATGGTGAGGCAGGCTGTCCCCAGCAGCCCATGGAGGTTAACTGTGGAGCAGATATCCACCTGCAGTCTGTGGAGGACCCCTTGCTGGAGCAGGTGGATGCCCAAAGGAGACTGAGAAACTGTGGGAAGCCCATGCTCGAGCAGGCTTCTGGCAGGACCTCTGGCCCCATGGAGAGAGGACCCCATTCTGGAGCAGGTTTGCTGGCTGGACTTGTGACCCCACAGGGGATCCCATGCTGGAGCAGTGTGATCCTGAAGGACTGCACCCTATGGGAGGGAGCCATGCTGGAGCAGTTTGTGAAGAACTGCACCTTGGGGGAAAGACTCACATCAGAGGTGCTCGTGAAGGACCCCATGCTGGAACAAGGGCAAAGTGTGAGGAGCCCTCCCCCTGAGGAAGGAACAACAGAGACGTGTGATGAACTGACCATAACTTCCATTCCCCATCCCCCTGTACCACTGTGGGGGAGGAAGTAGAGAATTTGGGAGTGAAATTGAGCTTGGGAAGAAGGAAGGAGTGGGGAGGAAGATGTTTTAACATTTGGTTTTATTTCTCATTACCATACTCTGATTTTGATTGGTAACAAAATTAAATTAATTTCCCTGAGTCAAGCCTGTTTTGCTGGTGATGATAATCAGTGACTGATCTTCTTATCCTTATCTCTTGCTATTTTTGTTCTCTCCCTCTGTCCAGCTGAGGAGGGGAGTGAGACTTGCTTGGTGGGCACTTGGCATCTAGGCAAGGTCAACCCACAATACCCTGAAACTGGCTCAGCCAGGTTCCATAGTCTATATATCTTTACCTAAAAACTGGTGAGTAGTTTATAGCCTTAGGCCTCCAGCATCATTCTATGCTCCCTTTCTGGTCATGCCATGTCTGTTCTATACACTGTATTCTATGTTCCTGCTTTGGGGATCCTCTGCTCTCAGGCCAGTCTGGTACTCCTCTGCAGTGTATCTATCATACATAAATATGTGCATTGGTGGAGTCATACCAAGTAACTACTTGCTACTGTTCTGCATATAAGAATTATGTTAAAACACACAGACAGAGCAGTGCCTGTAAAACTCAGTAGGCAGAAATGACCTCCTGGTCACTGGAAAAATTGCTGTTACATGTAAACAAAGTAAAAGAAAGCAGGCCAAAACAAGTTCATACATAGCAAGCTGAATAGTCTTCAGTGCTCAGGCCTTGCCCAGTTAGCTCAAACCTTCTGGCCACTGACTAGCAACAGCAATGGTGTGTGCACTGAGCTACAGTGCTTCTTTATTGTCTTCATTTTGGTGTCCTTCTACCCTGAAAACCCTCAATCCTCCTTATTCTTCTAGTCTACCCCTGCAAAGATATGCTAATTCTGTCTATTTTTTTTCACTCTGAATTCTTCTCTTTGTGCATCTTCATATACTCCTGGCCTCTGCCTTGTCAGAAAGACAAGAAGGCACTTATTTTCCTGTTGTT
Source organism: Steatornis caripensis (assembly GCA_013398225.1). NCBI lineage: Eukaryota > Metazoa > Chordata > Aves > Caprimulgiformes > Steatornithidae > Steatornis > Steatornis caripensis. The sequence continues at coordinate 236,853 of VZSC01006301.1, read as the reverse complement.
AGACATAGTAAGAACAGTATTTTGTAATAGTCATCTCTTCTTTGGGAGGTTTTGTTTAAAACTAGACATTAAAGACCTGTAGTGGACATTTTGTTGAGGTCAACCAGTGACTTTGGTCTCACTGACAGTAGTAGAAAACAATTACTATTTTGGGTGAGGATGATTTTTTTTTTGTGCTGAAAAGATGAAATTGGAAATTACAGATACATTATGAAAAAAGGCCAGTCTTCAGCTTGTGGGAAACGTTACATCAGACTTATCGTTGACACATTTTGTACATCGCCTGTAGTTGATGTTTTATCCCCAAGATCTCATCCTGCCCTTAACGTCACTGCATCTGGCTGGAAAACAGGAACAGAAAGAATCCTGGACCTGTCTTTAAAATCCATCCTAACTAAAGCAAATGCCTAATACTTCCGATGATGATGCCTGCGTAACAACTGAGAAGAATGTCAAGTACTAACATACTGCTTCTGAGACTGCAAGGTCATCCTGGGCTGCAATGCTGTTCTCAGCATTACCTCCAAGAATAGCATTTGAACCTTGATTGCAGCCTTGCTTTTCTGAAGTGTCGCCTGGCAACAAAATATGCACTCAGCGACTAGTTTTTTCAACTTACGCATGTTTTCTGGCTGAATTTCCCCAAACTTCTCCAACTTGAACATTGTCTGCTTGATTAAAAGGACAGCAATGTCTTAGTCATAATAAACTATTTTAAAATGTCCGGAGCTTCAAAATGACTGTAATAAAGCACTGCTTTTGATGCATTCCTGCCATATATTGATATTTGCATTATTAAAAGTCAAGATTTATACAGAGAGAAGTTTTATTTTTTGTTATTTTACTCTAGAACTTTTCAACATAGGGTCCTTGTGTTGGATCCTTCTGGCAGGAGAAAGCTGTAAGTTGTACATTTGAATAGAGGCATACAGCTGAATACTAAATAAGTACACAGTTACAGGCAAGGTTGGAAAAGGTCAAGTAGAAAATGAAATACTCCCTTTCTGGTTGTAGAGTGAGCATACACAGCCTCTTTAGCGAATTAGCACCTTATCCACTCCTGTTGATGCATACTTTTGTGAGGGTATAAGGACATATATATTCAGGGTGAAGAAGAAATTTCATCAGGTGCCAGTGCTATTAAGCTTCAACTTCTCATCCTTTCTTTTATATCTTCAGTACCTGTGGAAATAACTTTAATCTTACTCTTGTATTTATAGACAGTCACAATACGTAAGAGGATTGTTTAGCTAAATTTTCCTGCTGTTTTTACCACTGTGACACTGGAGTTGAGATTTTTACATACATCAATGAAAAAGAAAAAAATAGAAAAAAGTTAACCAAAGAATTTATGCTTCAAATGGAAGAATTACTGGGATCAATACTTAGAAAGTGCCTGGAATAAGCAGTCCTGGTAGCAGAAGCTGAAGGCTGGCATCAAGCTGGATTCTGCCCTAACAGGTAGGATGGGTAGGAGCTGTACCAGGGAAATATGCCTACCTCTGAAACATTTGCTGCAGTCATGCAGAGAAAGCTTATGCAGGTAACAGCATGAAGTTGCTCTCTTCCCCCTTCTACACCGCTCTCCTCTATTTCCTAGCATGATTTTCAGGACTACTGCCTCAGCTGTTTCACATGCTTAACACAAATAGGGAGCCAGGTACTCATCTAGCCACCCCAAGCATCTAAGCCACTTGCCTGGGGAGCAGTACATGCAGATGGGTTGGTGACTTAGAACCACTTAAGTTGGAAAAGACCTTTAAGATCATCAAATCCAGCCACAAACCTAAACTGCCAAGCCCACCACTAAATCATGTCACTAAGTGCAACATTTACATGCCTTTTAAATACCTCCAGGAATGGTGACTCCATCACTTCCCTGGGCAGCCTGTGCCAATGCTTGACAACGCTTTCGGTGAAGAAATTTTTCCTATTATCCAATCTAAACCTCCTCTGGTGCAATTTCAGGCCATTTCCTCTTGTCCTACCTTCATAGGCTTTTGAAGAAAAGGACAAAGCAATGCATAAGTATGTCTCTCTGGTGCAACTAGAAACACATGGCAGAGCACACAGCTGATATTAGCGACAGCAGTCGTGAAAAAGAAAAAGGTATAGACATTTAATGACAACAGCTTGTGAAGAACACAGCTTCAGCTTTCAGCAAGTGAGGAATAAATGCCACATTTGACTGAATCTCTCCCATCTCATACAGGGTTTCCCTCTGCTTTTATCATGTGCAAGCAGAATTTGGCACAGTAAAAATGGCATCCTCCCCCTGTCAAGTGGGTTTGCTCCTACAGTACCTGTGAATAGGCACCATCCAGAATGATTCAGAGTGGAGCCTCCTCCAGATAGACATCAATTCTGCTGCTTTGAATCAGATATAGTATGGTTTTTACTTACTCTGTAAATTGGCTTTGTTTGCATATCTATGTGTCAGTTTTGCCTACATACCAAAAGGTTATCTGCCTCCAGTTACTTCAGAAAGGGAAGATGCATGTCTCAACACATAAAGACTGTTTATCCAGGGAGCACTCAGGTCAGGGTCTGTTTCAAAGACACCTCTCTACTGAGACTGTTGTAAATCTGCATCCTTCAAAATGTTGTTGTATGGACATTGATGACTTCAAAGTGCCACAGTGGCTTAACACATAGTAGTGAAAGAAAGGTTGTAGAGGCCTTTAAGATGCTTCAAGATTGGGAAAGTGGTAGTAGGACACCAGAAGAAATACCCTTTCTGGTGTGGTCAATCACAAGTGGAAATCTTCTGGTTTCATAGCGTCTTCTTACGCTTGTTTCATCCATCTCACAATCCTCTGAACAATGCAGTTACAATTTGACCCATGATCTCCACCAGTATGGAAGTCCTAGTCTCTGATATCAGATGTATTTTTCTGAAAATTTTTCTAACAATTTTTCTAAGCATTTAGAAAAGAGGAAAGTGTTTCTTTATGTTATGTTATGCATTTGTGCACTTCTGTTTGTGTGCTCAGGGCTGCCAGGAAAGGCCCAGGACTCAGCCTGAAGCTGTCACACTTAAAAACCAGAATGGCAATGCTTTTCAGGCTGGCTGTATTACAACTTCATGAAGAGTGAAGAGGAGATGAAATGTCAAGGGCAACCGCATGCTGCATATCTGTAATTACTTTATTATCATTTCCGATCTATAGCAGATGGTTGTGACTACTAACAATTGTTAGAAATATTATGTACGTATGTTTGTGACTGAGAAAGATAAGGAAAGAGATTACTTATTAGTAGCACAGTACTGCCTTCTGCTTTTAAGTACTAGACATACTGAAGTGATTGTCATGTCTGGTGACACCTTCCATAACCCATGTTTTCTTAAAAGAAGATGTAGAAATTATTATAGAGAGAGTGTTAGGAGCATCATAAACCAAAATCAAATCAATCTTTAAAATACATAGGATACATTTAGAGGGAGCCATAGAGGAAAATGTTTTATCAGAAAACATTACTAGGCATACAGGACCATTTGCTAAAGATCATGATATATGTGAATATTATTTCTTTATAGACCTGAGAGGGCTCAAGGGACCGATAAGACATAAATTTAAGCTAGGAAAAATGATAAACTTTTAGTTTGAATTGGAAAAATATTACCTTTTTGCTGGTTTCATGAAAAAAGTTGATGAGAAAAACCTCAACAGTAAGCTAGACATCATAGGATTATTTTTTTCTTTAGTCACTTTGATTCATGGAACAGAGATACAGTGTATCCTGATGTCATGGTATTTATGTTATAAAGCATCAGTATTTTATAACAAAAACATTGCTATAGAGCAGGACCCTGATCCTGTCCCTACAGCTGTTTCCCGGTTCTAGATTCACCTCTCCTTTAAGCTGTATTTTATGTGTCTTCACTTCCTCATCTCATGCAGTGCTTTCACGCCACTCCATATTATTCTCGCTTACCCCCCAAAAGATCAATTTCTACCAAACTGTGGATGGGTTGGTTTCTGGCTCCAGTTTAAGGCTCAATCAACCCACTGAAATTCAGTCTCCCTATCCCCATCCACTATTCCTCCTTTCCATCATTGTTGCCTCTGTGAATATATTCCTTGATGTGTTTTTTGTTATTTACTGTACAGCTATTAGATGCTTTCCACAGTGTCAGTCTTGGGCATAGCTTAGTCCTGGACTCTAGTCTGTAGCATCCCCTTTTATGGAGGTAGGATGCTCTAAGCATGGAACTAGGAAATCTAGAATCACTGAGGCTAGAGTTCATAACACCTTTACTGTTAAACAGAGTACATTACCTATGCTTTTCCAAGGCTTGCACTTTGGCTGGATTAAGTGGCTTTTCCTAGGGACAACAGAAGGTACCTTCTTCACTCTAATACAATAAGGACTTGCTTCAAAGCACTATGATGCTAAAGGAGCTACATTGTCTCAGGGGGGGGAAAAAAAGGAAACAGAAAATTTTAGTCATACTTTATATTTTCTTTTTACTTTGCTTTTCAAAGCCTTAGAAGCATTCCAGCTGATATTTAGAAAGTAATACTTAGCATGAGACCGATTGCCTGAATGAGAAAATTGTGGTCCAGACTGTAAATGTTTGGTTAAGTTCTAAACTCAGCAAGATGTCTTTTACTGGGAAGTGCCAACATTAACAGTCCAGTTTACAATCTAAACATCTTTTATGGGTCCTTTTAGACTTAAAGCAGATGTTGAATATCTTTGTATTGGGTGTAAGTGGTAAAGTTTTTGTAACCAGAGGAGGAGGCTGGGGTTGTAGGTTTGGCTTCTCTGAAAAGAGATCAGGAGTTGCCCCCATGTTGGACAGAGTCAGTTCGTGGCAGAGACCATAAGCAACACTGGTGAAGCCTCTGTGATAACATATTCAAGAAAGGACAAAAATATCTGTGCAGTAGCTGTGAGAGAGGAGTGAGAAAATGAGAAACAACTCTGCAGACACGAAGGTCAGAAGAAAAAGGTGAAGGAGGTGTTCCAAGTGCCAGAGCAGAGATTCCTCTGCAGCCCATGAAGAAGATCATTGTGAGGTAGACTGTACCCCTGCTGCCCATGGAGAACGATACTGGAGCAGATATCCACCCTGCAGCCCATGCTGGACCCCACACTGCAGCACATAGAGATGCTGAAGGGAGCTGCAGTCAGTGGAGAGGAACCCAGGCATGAGCAGGTTTTCTGGCAGGCACCTTAGCTTTTGAGGGACCCATGCCAGAGCAGACCATTCCTGAAGGACTGTACCCCATGGAAAGGGCCCATGCTGAAGCAGGTCTTGAAGAACTGTGGCCCAGGGGAAGGACTAATGTTGGAGAAATTCCTGAAAGATTGTGTCCCATAGTAGTGACCCCCTGCTGAAGCAGGGCAAGAACATGAGGAGGAAGGGGTGGCAGAGATGAAGTTTTATGAGCTGACTACAACTCCCATTCTCCATTTCCTTGCACAACTCAGGGGGAGAACATAGAAGAATCAGGTGTGAAGTTGAGTCTTGGAAGAAACCAGGGTAGAGAGAAAGTGGTTTTAGTTTTGTTTTGATTTCTCACTATCCTACTCTGTTATTAACTGGCACTACATTAATTTCCCCATGTTGAATCTGTTTTGCCTGTGTCACAGTTTAAAGCTGGGCTAGCTATTAAATCAATAACAGATGCTCTTTGTTAACTCCCTCCCTTCCCAAAATGGAGGGGAAAGAAAAAAGGGAAAGAGACTTACGGGTTGGAAAGGTTAAAAACAACTTTAATCTAACTACAAGAATTGTTTATTATAATAATGGGAAAACATGCACAAACCTGATATCAAGCTCTCCCCACCACTGATGACAAATATGTTACCTGGATGCTGTGGGGCACACCCCAGGAAAGTCCCAGACTGTACTCAGCAGCAGGCATGAGCTGGATTCAGAATCAAAAGCAGAATAATTGGGTAGAGTCCTCCTCAGAAGGTAGAGTTGGAGAGCAGCACCCTACAACATCAGCCTAATAGCCCCATACTGGGCTTAAATAGGCTCCTGGGCCATAGGTGTGGGCGGAAGCACTGGGTGAGGCTGCTCAGGGCCATTAGAGCCCATCAGTGCCCTGGCCATGAAGGGAGAGGGAATGGCCCTTGTGATCCCTCACCTTTATTCCAAGCATGTGTGTATCAGATGGAGTACTGTATTGGGGTCAAACCAGGACAGCCTGCGATAGTAACTGGTGAATGATCTCCCTGTCCTTATCTTGACCCATGAACTTTTCCATCATGTTTTCTCTTCCCTGTCCTAATTAGGGAGGGTGAGTGAGAGAGTGGCTTTGTGGGCACTTGGCAACCAGCCCATGTCAATCCACCACAATCTTTTATGAAGTCAGTGTTGTTGGTATCAATTCATTCATGACATTGATTTCCTCAATCATGTTTCTCTTACTCAGACTGGGTGAGCAGTAAGTGAGAATATTACTGATTATTTAGCTGTCTAGCCCCAAATTGGGTCTGTTACATGCATACAATTCAGGAATACTGAGAAAGATATTTTATTTTTCCAAATCAAACAAATGGTGAAATAAATAGAAAAACATTCTTTTTCAGCAGTTTTTTCAGACATACTCCAAGTATGACTAAAAATAAACAGCTGTGGTAATGATCTCCAACTCTCCTATGATTATTTTATCTAGAATTTTTTTTATTTTTATGTTTCTATATGTATAATATGTATGTTCATCAGAATTAGTTTTTTAACCCTAACGTTAAACAGTTTGAATGGTCACAAATCAAGTGTAATGTTTGAGGTTGATAATTTTGATTAACAGCATCGGAGGAACATACAGATTTGTACAATGATGATAATAATGCGAAGCAGCTAAATAAATTGTACTAACAATATTTGTGTTTTGGTGTAATAGAATATGATCTGAAGCTTGATTTTTAAATCACTGCTCTTCATTTTAAGGATGCATTTTTTCTACTGAGGGTGTGATTAAGCTCCTATTGATGTCAGTAGAAGAAGGACTTGGCTTAAAGTAAGCATGTAACTCACATTATCATTAACGTATAGTAATTACATGCATCATCAAAAGCAGAATGTGGCCCTAGATGCGTTCTAATGAAAACTCTAGTGTGTACTGTATACATGTTCTATAGCTCATTTTAAAACCTGGGGATAATATTTCTATGGGAAAATTATGGATTTGGGAATGCATTTTACATCAGGAATGTTTACTACCTACTGTAATTGTGTATTTCATTGAACTGCAAAAACTTGTGAATGTCCCTTTGTACTTTTATACCACAGCGCAGAATTGGAGATAAAAGGCCAAAGTGAGCTCAGTTATTTCAGCTAAATGCCAGGGGTTATGAATCTGTGGATCCTACCTCAGCTCAAATGTTTAGGTGGTACCCTGGATACATCTAGCATTCAGGCTGACTTTTGTCTCCATTAATCTGCCTAGCTTCTAATTACAGAATCACAGGATGGTAGGGATTGGAAGAGACCTCTGAAGATCATCTAGTCCAACCCCCCTGCTAAAGCAGGTGTGCCTAGAGCAGGGTGCATAGCTACACATCCAGGCAGGTTTTGAATATTTCTAGAGAAGGAGACTCCACAACATCTCTGGGCAGCCTTTTCCAGGGCTCTGTCACCCTCACACTAAAGAAGTCCCTCCTCACGTTCAGGTGGAACTGCGTGTGTTCCAGTTTGTGCCTGTTGCCCCTTGTCTTGTCGCTGGGCACCACTGAGAAGAGTCTGACCCCATGCTCTTGACAAACACCCTTTACGTATTGATAAGCATTGATGAGATCCCCTCTCAGTCTTCCCTTCTCCAGGCTGAACAGACCCAGCTCTCTCAGACTTTCCTCACAAGAGAGATGGTCCACTCCCCTAATCATCTTTGTTGCCCTCTGCTGGACTCCGTCCAGTAGTTCCCATCTCTCTTGTACTGGGGAGCCCAGAACTGGACACAGTACTCCAGATGTGGCCTCACCAGGGCAGAGTAGAGAGGCAGGATCACCTCCCTCTACCTGCTGGTCACACTCTTCTTAATGCACCTCATGATGCCATTGGCCTTCCTGGCCGCAAGGACACATTGCTGGCTCATGGTGAGCCTGTTGTGCACCAGCACTCCCAGGTCCTTCTCCGCAGAGCTGCTCTCCAGCAGGTCAACCCCCAACCTGTACTGGTGCATGGAGTTATTTCTCCTCAGGTGCAGGACCCTACACTTGTCTTTATTGAACTTTGTCAGGTTCCTCTCTGCCCAACTCTGCAGTCTGTCCAGGTCATGTTGAATGGCAGCACAGCCTTCTGGTGAGTCAGCTGCTCCTCCCAGCTTTGTGTCATCAGCAAACTTGCTGAGGGTACACTCTGTCCCTTCAGACATAGGAATTAATGAGATGATTTTTACTGGAGCAAAAAGTTTTCCCTAACAAGATTCTTCAAATCTCCATTCAGTGTTGAGTTAATGCTTGGTTATGATGTTAAGTTTTTACATATATCACTGATGCGTTTTTTTTTCAGAGTAATGAAAGAAGTTACTGCTTTCTGACCTCTCCAATATTCTCTTCATGTAGTACATAAACCCTTTGCTGTTCTGTACCAGTGTCAGAAATGGCATCACCTAATTATTTTAGATAACTTCTGGTTTACATGATACTTTCTGTCTTGTTGCTTTTCCTCCTGTAAAGCCTTCCAGTAGTTCAAAATTTTTGGGTCTGAATCTCTGACTTACATGCCTCCCCAGAGAAATAAATGCATAAGAGACAAAAAAAAAAATATTTATAACATTAAATCACATGTCAATTATGTTCATACTTGTTCAAGTATCTGTCCAAATTAGCAAAAGTCAATTTAGTTGACTGACTCCTGCCCACAGGTGGTACACAGCAAGACTAAAAAGTTGCTGTATGTTATATATAGTCCTATATCAGAATATTCAAAATAATAACACGTCCTGTGTTTTTTCGGTCCTTTTACTGATATTTCTAAGTGCCATTCTAGGTCAACTCTCTCTCCATTGATTGAAAAGGGTCAAGCAAAGGAACTTAGATAAATAACAAGGAAAAGATATAGGAAAGCTGTGTCCTAGCAAAAACCAGTTCTGATTGAAGTGAAGCACTTGACCAGTATCTTCAGAGGTGTTAGTAAAGATCTCAGCATCAGTAACAGTTACATGCTGTGGTTGTCCTCCAAATCACTTCCCAGTGGCCAGTCAACCCACTATCTACTCATGTCACATAGAGGTGCTGAGAGACCCAATACCTTATCCAGGCAGAAGACTTCTCAGACCTGTACTCCTCTTTTTATCCTATAAACACGATTGGATGCTGCAAATTGCAGCCAATCTGTATGCAGCATATGCAAAAAGGTAAATGGAAAACAAGCAACAAACTTACTGCCGAGTATTGCGCACTTGGGTGAGGGAAAGCTCCCAGCCGAAACTCCTGCTGGGTTGGTTTGGAGATAGATTGATTTTAACCTGTATTGTTGAGTTCTCTACTAGCCCTCTATAAAGCACTTCTGTGGTAGCTGTTTTTCTAAACATACATCAGTAAATACATTGTGGACCATTGATATGAACCTCAGCTTCCTACTTAAGTGAGGCCTAACTTACAGCTGTATTGAACATTGGTATAATTTGAATATGTATAGCCAAATTAAAGTTGAGTATTATATGTTCAAAGTAACGACTGTTACATGCCCTAATATAATAAATCTCTTATAAAATCTGAATGGATTCAAAAGGAAAGGAAGAAAAGCCAGAGTGGCTTAAAAGTTTCTTTTATACTTGGAATATTTCTATGATACAACCCAGAACAAAACATTTATTCAAAGTAACAAGCTAGATTAAACTCTGATATAGATAGTTCAAAGTGGCTGCACCTAAAACCAAGGTAAATTAAGCTGAATGATCCCAGGTAAGTGTTCAGAATCAGCTCTGGAAAACAATTTTGAAGTAAGTGTTTGGCATGAATACAAATTTTGCCCTCCACAAAGTGAATACAAGCTCAACTTTCAGTATATCATGTGTCTATTCAATGCCACACTGTGTAACTACTGGTAGTCCTACTGTCATATTTTGCCTGTTTTGTAGAGAATCGCTTAGAGGCTCCTTAATAAAAATCATTTGGAAAAAATTTGGAGAGCAGAAAGACAGTGGGCTACACAGTTCATTTCTTAAACTCTGAAACACAAAATAAGTCACACAGGAGGTTACATAATTTCCTTTAGTTACAGCACATAGTATTTCAGCTAATGAACTTCTTAATCTGTTTTGTAAAATCAAATAGAATGTAGTAAAACACTAAAAATAACCTTAATAATATTTTTTTTTTTTTTAATATACAGGACAAAGCCAAGAGAACAGATAGTACTACTTTTCTTATTTCATTTTAATTTTTGTAAATGACCTCAGAGATATATAGGATTTAATCTATGATTCTGTGAATCCCACACAGGAAACTATGTTTTTAAGGAACTATTTATAATGCAGGAAGTACCTCAAAACGTTTTTAAACTCAACAACACTCTTTCAGAAGATATATTGGTGTATTCTCAGAATCTTCTGCCTGCAAAATTCCCTTCAAGAGTTTTATGGCTCTGTTACTTTTGGAAGGTGGGAGAGAAAAAGTACTATATTTTGAGTGGCTAATTGTGTAATAACGTATCTGCAAAAATCCAAAATTACTAGAGTCTATTGAACAACTAACTAAATGAAATGTCCTGAATTTAATTTAATTTAAATAAGTAAAGATCATATTTTAATAAACTAATCTATGGTTGGAATTTTTCTCATTTAACTTGTATCCATCTAAAATTAGGTACCTAGTGTAAATCAGTTGTCTGAGCTTCTTTTATATTCCATAAAGGGTTGGACACCTCCAGAGATAGTGAGGATAAATCTGCCTTTGGAAACAGTTATCTTTCTTCACTTACTATGTAGAAGGAGCCTAAATTTAGAGCAGACATCCAACTTCCAGCTTATCAGAACTAGACTGAGTCCCATTAAATGCTTTCAAACGGGGCTACTCACAGAGTGAGGTAAGAGTCACTGCAGGAAGGTAATTACATTCCCCCTGTCTGTTAAACCCCTTACCTTTCACATTTGATGGACACTTAGATGTATGAATCTCTTGTATTGAAAGATCAGAACTGTTGATTAGCTATAATGTGATTCATGGAGACCATAGTTCTTTCATAAGTGAATTCTGCAAGAACTTTACATAACAATTTATTAACAGTAGTAAAAAGATTAGATCTGAGAGCTGTTATGTAAAATCCAGTGTGTATGGAAAAGAAATAAGTGAAATGGTCAATTGTTGTGAAATTCATCAAAACATCTTGCAGCAAAATAAACAAAGGAACGTCACAAAGCCTATTACAAAGCTAATAAAAACAAAGCACAGAAAATAGCATCCAAGTTTCTCATTTTCATTCTCTTATGTTGAAAAAAGTTTGGAAGATACAATGAAAGTGTCTAACACTAAAGCAAATATGTGAATAGAAAAATGACATCAGGGAATTGTGGAGGTGTAGAGTAGGAACACAGCAGAGGTAGAACAATATAACAAGCAAGTAAAATATTAGTTGACAAGGAAGAAAGGCAACAAAATAATTCCTTAAAAAGACAAGCTGAATTCAAGTATATTGAGAATTACATTAACAATTACAGGTTAAAATTTAATGGATGTTGTATCAGTAATTTATATGCCTACAGAGACGGGAACTGCAGCTGAGTCTCTGAGATATTGTATGTTTTGTGGACTTACGAAATTGGACTTCTCATTAATTTAATTGAGGCAGAGGATGATAGTTTCTTGAATATGCTCATGGATTACATGTTGTCTTTTCTAGCAAAATTGAACAATGGATATCATGTGGCAAAAAGGAAAACTTTGAAAAAGTAAGAATTTAGTCTATATTTTTGTATCCTGCAGAACTTTGCATCGTGTAGAAGTTTAGAAAATAATTATTGAAGAGTTTGCTTCATTTAGTTTGCAAAACAAATGCATTTCAGTTTGTACATTATTACATTTTTGTAGTAAGTGTTATTTTAAAAGACCAAGTTTAAGGCATACCTACAATTCAGTATGATTAAGGCTAAGCAGAATTTGATTTGCCTCCTATTTTGAAGTGGAATATTTTCCATTATACAATACAACATCACATTAATTGCACCTCTCTACTGGGCTGCTCGTCTCTTTTATATCAAGAACAAGTGCTTGTTTTCATTGTTAAGGGTATGTGTAACTGATCATATCTCTGCATATTAGATCTTATTAATTGCTGAAATACTAACTTTCACATTTGACTAATCAGTTATGTCAGATTTAATCTCTTAGTTATTGAATTCTGAAAGAACTTTCATGCTTCCTTCCATGCAGCCTCAAGTGGAGATGTGCACCCCATAAGCATATTTCAACTACTATATTATGGAGATCCAAATACTTCTTGTTTCTTTTATGGCTAAAAAAGAGTCTTTAGAGTAATTAAGCTGTTGTAGCACTAAAACCACTGCATATGGGGCTTTCTGCTGTTGCTTTTACTTTTCTACATGCCTTCCTTCTTTGGGTGCAACTGACTCTTTTCTCCCATATAAACTCTCTGGGAAGAGTTTAACTTTATTTCTGTTTCTAAATAATCTGATTGATCCTAGGCAGTATGGTAATATCTATGCATGAGGAAATCATTATTCATCTTCTTCATAGCATAGAGCAAGTTTCTTAATACTAGTATTACTATGGTAATATTACAATATTTTGCATTAGATGAGACACAAGAGGCATAGTTGTAGTATGGCAAACCAAAGGTTCACTTAGCCCAACCGTCTTCAACAATGAGCAGAAGCAGATACTTAATGGAAGAGCAGAAGAAAAGTTTAATAAATTACAGTTATTCTGAGTACTCTCCCAGAGACTTTTTCTATTAGAGGTTCAGGTAGTCCCTAAATAAGTTGTTGTTTCTATGTATCTAAAAATCCTCCAAAGACTTCTATTTAATGAACTTGACCAGTGTGCACTTGAGAGCATGTAAACTTTTAGTGTTACAAAACCTTTGGCAAGACATTCCACAGCTTAACTAAGTGAAATTTTTACAATCAGTGTGATATCAGTCCTAGCTGATGTAATTCGTTCGTAGAATTAAAATCAGATGTCTGTCATTGTAATACACAGTTGCCAAAGTGTTGGATGATGTGCTTATTCACATACTTGTAGCTTGGCACATATTTCTGTTCCCTTTCATGTGCCATCCTTTATACAACATATCACATAAAGATTCCCTCTCTGTCCTTGGCACTTGCATTGCTGTCTTCAAAGTAAAATAAAAATTACAACTGACAGTATTCCATGGTCATAATGGCTTAGCTGTAAACTCTTTTGTGGTACCTAGAATAAGAAAGAAGCAATAGAAGAAGTTTGTTCCATTCCCAGAACAGCTCCTATCAGGATCTCACAAGATCCATCATTTTGATGCAGATGTTAATGATGATATATTATAATGGCAGCTGAATGCAGTCTCTACAGATCTCCACTGAAATTTTTCCACCATTCTTTCATATCCTAAAGACATCATAACAATGATATTAAAGGATTTACTATCTTCCTGATATCGCTGTTTTGGCACCATTAAACACAATGGAAGTTTTGAATGCATAGAAGTTGAAAAGTACAGTGTAACAGAAAAGCCAGAAAAATGCATGATTAGCTACTAAGCATGATGCCAACAATTCATGTTTAAATTGTCCTCAAGATTTGAAGTATTTCTTTATAAGGAAACTCTCATGAGAATAGGGAATGGGACTTTCCCATGTTCAATTTCCCTCTTTTTACCCTGAAAGTCAGGATTTACCTCTTTCTTTAAAAGTTATCAAGGGCTCAGGACACGAAGATCAAACAAAAACCATTTACAGAGGCTCATAAAACATCACAGAATCACTGAATGGTAGGGGTTTGAAGTGAAGTCTGGAGATCACCTAGTCCAACACCCCTGCTAAAATGGGTTTGCCTAGAGCAAGTTGCACAGGAACGCGTCCAGATGAGTTTTGAATATCTCCAGAGAAGGAGACTCCACAGCCTCTCTGGGCAGCCTTTTCCAGGGCTCTGTCACCCTCACACTAAAGAAGTCCCTCCTCACGTTCAGGTGGAACTGCGTGTGTTCCAGTTTGTGCCTGTTGCCCCTTGTCTTGTCGCTGGGCACCACTGAGAAGAGTCTGACCCCATGCTCTTGACAAACACCCTTTACTTATTGATAAGCATTGATGAGATCCCCT